>OX235279.1:177793412-177841826 GCA_944472155.2 Trichobilharzia szidati
CGTGTACTTTTGCAACTGAATTTTAGTGATTACATCGGACTAAAGTTCGAGGTCGCAGATAAGTGAATTTGAAAAATATATGTGCATGTGCAGTATACAATCGTGTGCGTGCATGTGTGTGGGTAAACAACTGTAAAAAAACATTTGTTAGCCTCTCCATAAGAAGATATAGACAATTGGGAATTTTGACCGAGTATGATACATATCCATTTTTTATTTATTAATCAGGATTTGCCATGCATCAGCTAACATCACATCTTCACGTGTGGTCAAATTGTTGGGATTCACCCATATATATGTAGGGCTTCCGCAGTCAGTCTTTCTTTATACGAACCAAAACCTTTCTTAGAACCTAAGTCCTATCAAAGTCGATTTTGTATCGCATTTCTATCGAATGTGGTACAATTGCTGATATGTTTTCTAGTTTCTTTTAGTCTTCAGAGGTCTTTGGAACCATCTTTAGATATTGTTTATGCCCTTTCACTTTTATATCTACCTGTCTGGAAGTTTCACCTATATATACGGTGTCACAGTCCCCACAATTGATATGGTACACACAATTCTGTTTGTTTTCGTCTTCTATTTTATCCCTAACCTTCATCAGTGATCAGCGTAAGGTGTTAGTGGCACGAAAATACATTCTCATTTCAGGATTGTTAAGGATTCGCTTTATCTTATCCAATGTTTCTCCACGGTTAGGAATCACCGCTGTACTAACCCAGATCATAGCAACAGGTTTCGATCCATCCTTATCTTCACATTTTAAGCATCTTTTTATGAAGGCTTTATTGATAATTATTTGATTCAAGAGTGGACTGAACCAATTTAAGTCCCTTGCTAATCTTTTCCTCCTCCTCAGTAACTAGATGTTTGCCTCTGTTAATCAGATTATTGGCCACAGTTACTTTTGTTGTAAAGTATTATATATATATATATATATATATATATATATATATATATATATATAAATATAATTTATTATTGTTCCCTTGGGTTCCTAGTGGAACATAGGGCTTCAACTACACGTCTCCGCTTGTTTCTGTCTTCTGCTGTACTTTTCACCTGCATCCATGTTAGTCCATACTGTTTCAACTCCTCTTCACACGATCTCCTCCATGTCACCCTTGGACGTCCCACTCGCCGCTTCCCTTTCGGGTTCCACTCGAGTGATGGCCTGACGCGCGATGTCACTCAGCGGCCTCCTCAGCGAGTGTCCAATCCATCTCCACTTTCTCCTGCATATTTGTTGAGTGATTGGTTCTTGTTTTGTTTGTTCCCATATTTTCTTGTTGGTGATTCTTTCCAGCCATCTGATCTTCAGTATAGAGCAAAGACAGTTGTTGTTGATAAAGGTCTGCAACAGGCTGTTGGAAATATTCTTTGTGACTCGCCAAGTTTCTGATCCGTATAGAAGAACTGACTGACTTGACGTTTGTATTGAAAATCCGAATTTTGTTGTTGATGCTGAGTGACGAAGATTTCCAGATTGGTTTCAGGTTGATGAATGTGTTTCTCGCCTTCCCGATTCTTTTAATCGAGTTTAAGGTGTATTATTTACACTTCCATCTCTCTCTCTCTCGCAGTGCAACACACCACAAATCGTTATCTCTCTCTCTCTTTCTGACTAAAAGCATTTCGTTTACCATTAAATTTAATTGACTTAAATGATAGTTTTGCTTATGGGTTGTCACATTGTAATTATTCTGTCTTTTTTCTTTTTAATTCCCACTTTTACTAGTGAAGTCAGTGACAACGCTAATCGAATGCAACCTACTGCGGCTAGCCACGTTGCGACAGACTCACTGTGTAACCATCCGTCTACTACTACTACTGCAACTAGTTTGCACTCATCCTCAGTGTTTATGACAACGGTCACAACATCAGTATCACGTGTCAGTCCACAACCGGCAGGAAGTGCTTTTGCTGCACGGCCTGTCTCCAGCTTGCATTGTAAATCTCCGCATTATTTAACGCGTAAATGTGTACCTACGGCTAGCAGTGGTTGTATAACAGAAATACCAAGTCATTGTGGCTCTAGCGGTGTTGGGGTTGTTGGTGTTGCAGCTAACCTACATCATAATGGGAGACTTGCCCCACTGGACAAAATACGTACACCCTTACCACCACCACCACAATACAGTATTCTTCACGCTTAGAAGACAATACTGTTTTCTCATCAACAACACCAATAACACCGACGATACAGCTGGCGAACACAGAATCCACTACTCACTCAACTGGTACATCTGCATTATCGAGATGTCGTAATTTCAATGGTAACCAGTTTTTGTCTTCCATCATAGTCGGGCCTACACCATCGCCACCATCTCCACTAGCATCAACAACAACAACGAATGCAATCGGTCAAAATATTCAAACCTCGACAATACCAGCCAATATTTTCGGTGATGGTGCAGCTCCTCGTAGTCTCGTTCTGCCACCGTTATCTAATTGTACTGTTAACTCCTCATCAACAACAATCAACACAATTCCAGTGTCGAATACTTCATCGAATCCGTTAACTAACACAGGATTAAGCCTACCAAGTCCTAAGAATAATTTGTCTCTAGCCTCTAAAACTGGATTTGCTCTGCATCAGCACGCTGGACAAGTCAATCAGCATCCACCATATCTGCATAAGGGTATTAGTGGAAATTTAGTTGCACAACAGAATACTAATAATAGTTCTGTAAATACATCTGTATATACTCAAAGAATATCATCAAAGTCATCTACTCACCGTAAACAGAGTTCTACAAAACAGGTAAGCAGTGGACAGTCGACTGTTATTTTGCTATATAAATGCATCACTGGTAAGTCTGAGTGAGATCTGTTTGTTGGTACTCGATGGTTGGAGGCAATCGGCCACAGGAAGCCCGGCCTGACCTAGGTTTCGTGCCAGTTGGCACTCACCAGTCAGTCAGCAAGGCGTATCTGCAACCTTGAAGGAACTCATGTGCCTACTTCTGAGATTCGAACCCGAGTCATCTAGTGCTATCAGCATTCAGAGACGTTACCACTGAGCCATTCAGGCTCGCGATTGACCCCTGGCTAGCATGGTGGCCACATGTTTGTTGTAGCATAATCTGAAATGCATTCACAACTTCGGGTAAAGTTTTCTATTCAATTATCAAACTTACAAGTACTTGACTTATTGAATTTTGATTTAACGCTAACTAACACTTTTATGATTGAATACTGTCACTGCTTACCCGGGATGTTAGTGACAGTTAACGAAAAGCGTAGATAATTTATGAAAGGCATGGTGACCAAATGGTTGCATGTACATATTACTTAAGTTGTCATAAGGAAAAGAAAGAAATTTCGACAAAATCTATGTGTTTATTGATACCCAGCTTTTGACAGCGAATGTTTCTACGACATTAATTATGACTGGTTTCCATGGCGTACTTCAGTAGATGAGAAATTCTTGAGAATATTGTATCGTCTTACTTAAAAATGCTTGTGCGATGTCTTTCTAAACCACGTAACAATGTCTATGCAATCTCTCTAGGCAACTGTCTTACAGCATGAAGTAACAGTGACGTTGTCTAGCATATTTAGTAGTTTCTCTACCTCATTCATCGCACATAAATTCGCGTCACAAAGTACTTCATATTTTAGAATTAGTTGTATTCTCTGAGCTGGTTGATTTGATCTCAAAGATTTCGTTGTCCTTCTGGACAACAATATAACTGTGTGTATCCTGGCAATTATATCTCCCTGACTAGTAGTCAATTTACATCTCTACTGATCATTTTTATTGACTTGGAATTTGAACTTTCTTGTCATATGTGATTTACTTTTTATTAGCTAGTAAATTTGGTCTACAGTAATAAGTGTTTGTTAATCGCTGATTCACTTGAATACCAGCCTTCTAGGAATTCTCTGGCGCTTTTGGTGTTTCCCCTGTTTAAAATTTCGACATTATTCCAATCAAATTGGTGTCCATAATTATCTACATGCATTGATATGAAGGAATATATATCATGTCTCTGTACAGCTAATTTGTGTTCCTGGATTCTGATTCGAAGGAGATGCCCACTTTGGTCGATGTAATGTCTGTTACAGTTCATACAACTTATTTCGTAAATGGTATTAATTTTATCTTCTTTTACTGTTGGATATTTCGGTTTGCACAATTTTGAATGAAGTGATCGCGCTGGCTGGCTTGTGTGCTAGATCTGTTTCAAACGGTTCCAATATTCCAGCTGTTATTTCGGAGATATTTTTTAGATATGGTAGGATGAATTTTCTTGTGGTCTTTGATGATGGTTTCTTGTTGGTGTTGTGACTCGATTTTCAACACCTTTTGATGAAATTTTGTGTATAACCATTCTTTTTGAAGACAGCTGGTGGGTATTTTTCTTCCATTCTCTTCAACGCTGGAGTACTACAGTGTGTTTTGACTCTTTTAAACAATGTCTGCACACAGTTTCAATGGTGAGCAATTGGATTATTGCTAGTATAGTTGAGTATTTGATCTGTGTGTGTGCTTTGATTTTCTATAAACTTGTGTTTCTAAATTTCCTGTGTTAGTTCCCCTGATTAAGACATCTAAAAATGGGATTTTGTTACTTAATTCTTCTTCTCTTCTTGTGAATTTAATGTCTTCAGATATGTTGTCTATTAATTTATGGATATATTCCAAATCACATTTCTTTTAATTATTACAAATGTATAATCAACTTAACGTACCCAGATTTTCGGTTTAATTATAGGTAGAACTATTAATTCTAATCTTTGCATAGCGCATCTTCAGCCAATAATCCTGATATAGGCGATCCCATTGATGTTCTTTTTATTTGTTCATATATTTGAGTAATGAATCGGAAATATGTTATAAGATATAATTCTATGAGTTCTATCCACGTTGAGTATTGCATTTTTATGTTTTCATTGCTATAGAGCAACTGTTGCATAGGTTTCTTTTGCTAGTTTTGGACTAATTGATGTATATAATGCTTTAGGCCGGTGATTGAACCCCCGACCACATGCGTGGTTGGCAAACATACTACTGCTATGCCACCGACGCACACTTTATATTTTAACACACATGAACCAGAATGAAAATAAAACTAGGGGGGATGAAGAAATTTTCGCTTTAGTTTATAACACTAGAAAGATAAAATATCAGTGGCTATGTTACAAAAGTTTTTTTAAAAATCATCATATACCCCAGGAGCAGTATTTCTCTCTGATCTTATATGCGTTGACGCAAGCCAGTGGTTCATTATTCCTGCATATATTTCATTTGTTTATTTTGTAAATTTGGTCTTAATTCTTGTTCTAAAATATGTCTAACCATTAGTAGTTTAGAAATAACTAATGTGAACTTTCAACTGTCCTTTTTCGATCATAGTTTCTGAGACTATGTGGTTTTTCAACTTTAACCAAAGATTAATATAAGTTAGAGAATTTTTGAAAACTAGAGTGTATTGGATAACCATGTAGTCCCAGTTTGGGACTTATCGGCAGTATGCACCCGTCAACCAGGTTAACACACCACTCAGGACTTTCCAGTTATAAGGCAAGGCAAGCTCGTAGACCATGCAGCCACTGGAACCCGACTCAATGACCAGCCTATGAATTCCGAGTTCTACCAATTCGTGATTTTAGCGCAAACACCAGCTAGTGCTATCGGTGAGTATTTATCCTCACTCCCGACCGGCTGACCCCAAGTGGTCACGACTTCTCCGAATTACTTTTCTTCAGTGTCTGATAAACTTGTTGTAAAATAATATAGAATGGTTGTTACACCTGGTATACTACGGGCGACTCGCGAAATTATTATGCTACACTGTGATTATGGCTGTTAATATGAATTTGATGTCGTGTTATCAATACAAGAGCACGTATTGTTTTCGTTTTCACAGCATTACTTCACTTTATGTGTAGATGCATGATTTCTGGCTTTATTAGATAGGCGTTATGAAAAATTCCAGTCACTGTTTCAGTGGTGAAATAATTATGTGAATTTCGATGCCAATGCATCGAATGTCTTTTCATATCTGCAGACAATATAGAATTAGGTTATATTAGATAGTTGGAGGCAATCGGCCACAGGAAGGCCGGCCTGACCTAGGTTTGGTGCTAGTTGGCACTCGTTAGCAAGGCGTATCCGCGTATCATCAAATCAATGTGCACCGTGTTGGTGAGCTACCTAGAATGGTGGCCACATTGCAAACCTGACTGATAGAATTCAGTCTGCACCAAAGAAAGGACTAGACACGTTGTACTAGTTACTAGTGTCTAGTCAAAGTAGAATTAGATTACCTGAAGAGACTTATTTTAATCGACTGTCAGAGATAGACCAAGTCTGTTTTACATTCTTGCCGTATTTAGCACAACACCTGATTTTCTGTCATCTATATGCAGCTCACAACTGGGACGTATTCAGTGTAAAAATATGAAGTATACCTTCAGTTTGTTAAAAGCTTAGAAAATACTGAATTGCATAGACGGCATATACGATGAAAATGACTAATGGTAGCATGTGAATACCAATGCCAATACCGATTTGACCAGATGGAACAATCTAGTTATAGTAGGATACTCAGCCATATGGAATAAGGTATACACGATTCACTCTTGACAAAGTCTACCTAACAGTTAACAGATATGACTATGAAAAAGAGAAGACGTTCAGCGAAGAGACTCTTTACAGCGAATTCATTCACATAGCTGTACAGTCGCATTTGTATGCAATCATTTTGTGTGTGTACATGAGGTTTGTCAAGTTTAGATAATTAATCAGGCTATACAAGAATGATCTATTATAGAAACAAGGTTAATTAGACAACAATTAGAGTAAGATTGAGTTAGTAAGTTAGATGACGCAATATAATTGACTAAAATGTTTGAACTTAGGTCAGGATAGCAAAAGAGGTAATTACAGGTAGGGACTAAGTAGAGGTGGGGTAGAGAATAATGTCATTTAAATTAGGACTAAAAGTGAGCAAATAAATTGGATGACGTAACATAAATGACTAGAAATTGAGCGTTGGTCAAGTCGGTAACAGTGGTAATGAAGTGCAGAAATTAAATCAAGTGGAGGTAGAGAACAGGAAGGTTGAAAGTGTAAAATATTACAATTGAAAAGACGAAATAATACTACTGAAGAGACAGAAGAGAAAAAAAATAAATAGAATTTAACTGTCGGGTATTAAGACAGATTACGTCCATTTGCAAGTGTGGCGACTGAACGAACTTCTTCTGTATACAGAGTTCAGGACTTAGTGAGTTGCCATTGCTTCTGCAGTTTGAATAAGTCTGACTTGTACACTTTTAATAAGACTGCCTCGTACTCTGTAGACAACTTTGAAGTTTTTTTGGGGTGTAGCTTGGTATCCGGAATCTTTCAGATGTTCTATGACAGAGCTGCGGGACATCGTTTTCCTCCTTTGTAAAATCATGCTGGTAATTGTTCGGTGATACGTTTGGATAGTGACATACCTGGCTCCACACGAGTAGGTGACTTGGTAGATACACTTTGATGAGGCCAGCAGTGGTAGCTTATCCTTCACGTTCACACGAATCATAGGTTTCGTGGAGAAGTTTAATCGTAGTTTGAGCTGCGAAGAGGGTTTTCTTCAGTGAACGGGACAGTCGATTTCTCAGTGTTTCCGCAGATAGATCTCCATTGAATTGAAACTTCATGTAGAGGAGTTTTCTCGGGACGCTAAGCTTGGGCAACTTTTGAGGTCTAGGATTCATGGATTTTTCAGTAAATCGTTCTGAATAACAATTTTCGTCGAGGATTCTCTTGAGATTGTTCAGTTGGTCTTCGATGGTATCTAAGGTGCAAATTCTGCGAACTCTGTAGCTGAGTGAACGGATCAGGTTTCGTTTGGTGTATAGAAGTACCCAACTGTGAAAGTTAGTAAGCTGTCCGTTCCACGTTGACTTTCTGTAGACAGATCTTTTCAGTGTTCCATGCTGTTCTCGTTTTACTAGTTGAACGTCAAGAAAGGATAATGAAATTGTCGTCGACGTATCTATTGTAGAATCCGAAGGCATCGATCATTTTCTACAGTCATGTGTTTTCGAGTCTTGCCATCAAGAATTCTGCAAGCAATGGGCCTAGTGTTGAGCCCATAGCTATACCTTCTTTTCGGCGATATATTTCGTTATTAAAAGAGAATTGAACATTCAGGGTACATCTCAGTAGGAGTTCTTTAAGACGCTCGGTTTGTATACCGATATTTGTTCCCTTCAAATGAATAATTTCGCATATGTAGCATATTGTTTCCACCAGTGGGACGTCTGTGAACAATGACGCGACATCTAATGAAATCATGGATACGTTGACGTTTTCGATTAAGTCAATAAAGTCGAATGAATCTTGAACAGTGTGGCAGGGAACTTGTCTTCTGATTGTTTTAACTACAAGTTGAACAGTGATTTTGCTTAACTTATTTTGTTTTTTGTTTTGTTTTTTCATTCACGCAGATCACATTCCCTCTACCGCCTATTGATACATCCAAAGAACGACTTGGCAACCATCAAAAATTATGGCGTCCATACAGTTCAAGGCCGTCAATAATAACAAAATCAATAGCGAATTCTTCAAGTATACTGACAAGAGCTTGTTCGACTTTATTAATTCAAACTCCTGAAATGTGTAGTGATGCTTGTTCAGTAAAAATAAGTAGGTTTAATGTGTGCATTGTCAGTTTGGTATGTTATTTACCTTTTGATATGCATTTTGTTTCTGTCGTGTCAATAGATTAGCGAAACAACAATTTGAATTAGGTACGTCAAACGATAACTCCAAATTATGAATACCGCCGTTTTTTAAAAATGGCGGCCATTTAACTTGATTTTTAAATTTAAGTGGGCGATAAAAAACAAAATATATGCTACGCTGCTTTCTATGAAGTTACTGAATAGATTTTCACCTTGTTACCATCATCAAACCCCATGTATTTGCATTGAATGAACATTCCAATAGGGCGCAACAGTACATCCACACAACTGAAATTTCGTGTAAGGGATAAACGACTGATGAGTGAAAAATATCACACCCTCCAACCATCATCTAACAACTATCAAAGTAACAGGATTTCATCATGAGCTGACATTGGTTAGAGAACCATTGGAAAACCTGCAGGGAGTACTGGACAGCTGTCTCGTCCTAGTTTGGGACCCTTCATCAGTACGCACCCACCAGCAGGGTTCGAACCCAGGACCTTCTGCGTACAAGGTGAGCTCGTAGACCATTAAGCCACCGGGACGCGATCCAATGGCCAGCCCATGAATTCTAATTTCTGCCAATTCACGATATAGCGCAACCGCTAGCCACTCTGATGGCCAGCAATCTAGCATAGTCGCCAGATTATAAACGTGACTGATAGAATTGCTCCAAACGAAGAACTAAACGCATGACATTAGTTGTCAACTAGTGTCCAATGAAAGAGTATCCATTGTAGTCACATAGAAGGTCAGTCAAGAATTCGAATACCTCAATGGTAAGATCTATAACAGCACAGCACCAGATAATCTGATTTCAAATCTCAGAAGGAACATGATATGATTGGTGAAGAGTGCATGAAACCTAGGTCCAACGCTTCCTGTCGATCACCTTCAGTTATCTAATGCAAACCTGACTGATAGAATTCAGTCTGCCCCAGAGAAATAACTAAACACATCACACTACTTACTAGTGTCCAATCAAAATATAACTCTCTGAGTTATTTTCAAGTGGAATTTGTTTTAGCGTTTTGTGAGTGTACTAAATACTTAATTGCCATTGTAAATTGCCTAAAATATATTGGTTCATTTGGTAATATTTGGAGATATATGGTCTTTATAACCAGACTGAGTTTACTTTCGGTTTCCTAAAGTTATCCGACATGATTTCCATTTACTATTACCTGTTGATCATGTTTTCATGTTCAATATTTGCACCATTTCACTGTATCGTTGTCACCAATACATGTGCCCTTCTACAGGCATTATTTGATATCCTTGTAGCATCATTCAATAGTCACTCTGTTGAATTTAGTATTCCTCCTTGAAAATTAACTGAACTGCAGCTGGTAATTTCAAGACATCACTGTTAGAATGAAAGGTTATGAGAGTTTATGCTATTGATGGATAAAGCTTATTATTATTATTGTTTCCTTTAGTTACTAGAGGAACATACGGCTACAGCTACATGTCTCCATTGCATTCGGTTCTCTGCTAACGTCTTCACTTGGCTACACGTCTACCCACATGCTTTCATCTCCTCTTCGCATCACCTCCTCCTCCATATCACCCTCTCACTGATGACCAACTCGCCGCTTCCCATTCGGGTTTCACTCAAACGATGGCCTGTCGTGTGATGTCACTCACTTGATGGTTTTCTCAGAGCATGGTCAATCCAATCCACCTCCATTTCTTCCTGCATATTTGTTTCACAATCGGTTCCTGCTGGGTTGGTTCGCTCCCAGAGATCCTACCTTGTTGCTGAACTTTTCTGGCTATTTCATCTTGAGCGAAGACAGCTGTTGATGAAGTTCTGCAGTTCGTTCGAAGTGGTCTTCTTGACGCGTCAAGTCTCTGATCCGTGTAGTAAGTAGAACTGACTTCACATTGGAGTTGAGAATCCGGATCTTGTTTTTCATACTGATCGCTGTTGATCTTCACACAGACTTGAGAGCAATGATAGCTTGCCTTGCTTTCCTGATCCGCACCTTGATGATATCCTCATCAGTTCCGTCCCCCTGTAGTTGAAACGATACTTCCCATGTAGGTAGGTAAAGGAGGTTGTTTTTTTTCAGATTTCTCCCTTTTATTTTGTTTGTTGTCTGTTGTTGCTGCTGTTGCTGTTGGCCAGGAATCCTCATCACTTCTGTTTTCTCTATGTTCACGTGAAGTGCAATCAGATAAAACATTGGAGACAGTAGATAAAGCAAATAAAGGACTTAAATTTCACTCTGATTCACCTGAATATAATATTATTTGCACATAAATATTGCCGTTTAACGGTTCGAAATGGATATGGTTCAGTAGCTAGAGACTGGTGTTCTATAGAACTGAACACGAAAACTTGTCATCTAAACCATTTGATATGAGAATTGTGCTGCACTTCATAACATATCTTGAATTTATTCTCCTATGTAAACATTATTCTGTTGCAAAGTAATTGACTAAATAGGTTTTAGTGTGTCATACTTTCAAAAATGTGGTTTTGTTTTCTTTCTTAATTGTTCCCCCAGGAGTCATCACTGAAGAAAAATACAATAGAAAGCAAAATTACTTCACAATACTTTACAAGACTTGAATTTTTGATATAAGTATAAAACTTGGGTACTGTGGTGGTAGAGTTTAACTCCATTATGGATAAGATTTTATTCTGATTTAATCACACAGTGTTGTACAGTAATATCAACTGATGACCACGTTTCGAGCACAAACTATTACTGCTCGTAATCATATCAAGACACTACTCACTCAACGTTTTTCTTCATTTATACATATTAGTGGAATTGATGATTAGATATTTGAATAAAAATCATTATGAGATAATGTACATTCAGAAATAATAATATTAGTGTTATCAATCGAATACAATCATATAGGAAATAAGATGTTTGCATATTTTTAAATAAAAAGAATAGTACATCTAACAAATTAATTTATAGTTCAATATTCTGAGCTCTTTTGGCTTTTATAAACGCACAGCAATGTGGTGGTGGTGGTGGTGATGAGGACGATTATTTTTTTCACCAGAAGACATAAATGAAATACCGTGAGTGATTGTAAGATTTCACCATGAGCTGACAACAGTTAGAGAAGCATTGGAAAACCTACAAGGATTATTGGACAGGTGTTTCCGTTGTCTTAGTTTCGGACCGGTTCTTCATCAGTACGCACCCAATGCCAGGGTTCGAACCCACGATCTTCTGGTTACAAGGCTGGCTATCTCTTAGACCATTAAGCCACTGCGACCCGGTGAGTGCGTAATGATGAAGAGCCGGTCCCAAACTAGGACAGCGGAAACAGCTGTCTAGTCTTCCCAGCTGGTTACCCAATGGTCATCTGACTGATGTCAGCCCGTGATAAAATCCTCAAACCCATTAAAACAAAAAATCCCTACAAAAACCAATACTTGAAAATTTGAAATATCTATTTAGTGTGGGTTTTTTCGTGGAATTTTTACAGCTGCTTTTCACTCTCATTGCCTGTTATTATTATTTCTTATTTCCCACCTATTCCCCTAGATCCTGCCATTTTCATCGGTTCAACGACCAACTGCTTGAGAAGTAATGATTCAGTATCACATTGACGAATTTTATGTATTACTTAGACGACGACCATATCAAATTAGTACCTATTTTCAGCACCACAATCTACATAATGCTGTTCAATAATAATAATGATAATAATAGTAATGATATCTACCTCTTTCAGAGACCCGGAAAGCAAAATGACAGACAGCATATAACCGACCGTTTATACCTGCAGAAAAAAAAGTAATCATTTTCTAATATATATATTCAGGGAAAAGTATTCAAACATCGACTGTGTATTTCAATAACATTGTAAATATGAATATAAAACCGTATTTGGAGTACAAATTAAAACAAATAAAAAATAAAGAGAAGAAGAAACAAAACAATCTTCTTAAGAGCTTTTGTTTTGTTCTAATTTTCCTTTACGTGAAAGCGAGAATAATGTGAGGAATCAGTGTCGGTGAATAACGCCCGTCCAAGCACTAATGGAAAAACAAAAGGGGTTCAGCTGAAAAGCTCTTTTACTGGCTTCTCCGTTTTTTTCAACTGTGCGATCCCATTTATGCGCAAAATTGTAACAGGTGTGGCTACATGTGTTAAACAGTACATGAGAGAGGTGGAATAGGGATGATAGAATAATGTAAAGAGGTGAATAATGTAACAGTGAATGAGTTGTAATCAGGCTGTATATAGAAACGGATGTTACGTAACACTTTCAAAGAATAGAAGAGTTAAAAAGGGCTGAAAGCAACATGGTGCAGCTCTCTTTCTCTCTCTCTCTCTCGATGGCTAGAGCTTCGTCAATGCAAAGCATATGATAGCGTATTGTCTTTAGCAGGTTGCTCTTCGCTTTGCGGATTACTCTGAAGGATGAATTTGTTGAAATAGAATGACCAGTGCCGAAGAGGTGTTCAATTATCGTACTCCTTATAGAGGCGCTGCTACCCTTCTGCAGTCATGTGGGATAGCCTTTTTTGAACTCACCAAAAACACCCATTGAGTCATGAAGAAAATTTTCTTTATCGACGAAATCACCTTCACAGGCTGTACTGTACAGTCGTATTTATACTTACCAAAAATGTATAGTGATCTATTATTGAGTAATAGGGGATGACATAATTGATATAATTACTCGGAAGTGGCTTTAGAAGTAAAAAATAATAGTTATAAATTATGTGGTACTCAACGGAACAAAGATAGAAATTTGATAAGGTTAAAATTGCTATTGAGTAAGAGAGAATAAAGGTAGTTGAGTGTCAATTTAACAAGTGTGAAGACGGTGTGAAAATGTACAAAAGCAGCATATGAGAGTGAGTGAATTAATTCTTACAGTAAAAGCAAACTAAAAGGAAAATTTTAAAAAAGAAAAGAAAAAATCAAAACCTCTTACAGGGAATGACTAGTGAAGAGGTCAAGACCCAGGTAGAATAAGAGACTCGATAAACCTTTTCTGTATACAGAGTTCGGGATTATTTTGACGAGTTCCCAACGGCCCCGCCATACACAAAAGCCGAAACCTGACGCCCTTTGTACCATTTAGCCTAACCTTGTAGATGATCTTGAAAGACGACTCTGGTGGAGCTGCGTGGCCTGAGTTCACCAAGTGCTCGAGAATTGAGTTATTAATTGTCTTGCATTGTCCTTTTGCTAACCAATGCCGGATAATGTTCAGAGATGCATTTGGAGAGCGTGCGCTTTGTGCGGCCAATACCACGTAATTTACAACTTTTAATTTTTTAATTCTAAAGCCACTTCCGAGTAATTATATCAATTATGTCATCCCCTATTACTCCATAATAGACCACTATACATTTTTGGTAAGTATAAATACGACTGTACAGTCTATGAAGCTGATTTCGTCGATAAAGAAAATTTTCTTCGCTGGATTTGTTTTTTTTTATTTTCGAAATCCTTTTCAAGTAAGAAATGCCTATATACCTGGCTCCACAGGAACATATGAACTGCTACAGGCAAACAGATGCGATTATATGCTAGACAGTGTCTTCCACTCTTCAGCAAATCAGTCAGCGATTGAACAACACTACTGCTGGCATCCCTCAGAAGAATGGTCTCGAAGGTGTTGAAATTATTCTCTCCCAACGACACCACAGGCTGGTGTTCCTTTGAAATGAAGGCTCGCATTAAGTTTATTTTTTGGCATAAACTATATCTCCAGTCTATAAATTTTAGGTTTGATATTTTCGTCAGTAAATCTCTGTAGATATCTATTTTGAATGAAGATATCTTTCAGTAGATTCAATTCTTCTTCCTGAGAGTCAAGAAAGGGAACTTTAGATTCTTTTTCCACTTAGAAGAGTGGATTCTGTCACCGGATAGCAGTCATTAAATTACCTGTAAGAATTGTTTATTCTCAAATTTATTAATGAAAGTAATCGGAGTGTTGTCCGCATATATACAAGTAGAAATTATCATTAGTTGTCCCTAATAAACAATTCTAGAGGCTTACCATGGAACGTTCTACGACCCTATCCTCCTGTTTGTAAATTATGTCAAGTAATATGTGGATTATACGCTGAGGATACGCCTCAGGCGTAGTTCTTTAGGCTGACACAGGTTCGTTTTGTACAGTTTCCCGAATCACACGACCGTTGTCATCATGTTTCTCACTCTTATATCTCGACTACCACAGAAAAGGCACCTGCAGCACAGCGAAAGTAAACATTGGGCGATATAAAGTTTCCCTCCATCATGCAAATATGTCTTACTGGTGTGCTTTAACAGTGATCAGATCATGTAGGAAAGATTGAAAAGTGATATAATTACACAATCCTAACGAATTATTAAAGCAGAGTGTAGTACATTTGATTAAGTGTCTTTCGCAAGTCTGATATCCTATAGATTTTCGGTTAGCTGCTAAGCGTATTGAGAAAAGAGCCATGACAGTTTATTTACGCATTAATCCACTACTTTGCAAGACATTTTAACCGGCATTTTCAAATCATTTTGTTAAATAAGAAATGTAACCTCATTATGGTTTCTTTTTTTATTCCTTCACGTTCCCAGTGGAACATAGGGGGCTTCAAGCTAGAGGCTTGAAGTTTCTGTAGCAGTGGTGATTATTTTTACGGGATGGGGTTGCTAGCCTCATGCCCAACCTTCCTTCTTTACCAGTTTTATTACTGGCTTAGCGAGGTAAAGGAGTGCGTCGGTGGCTGGGGATCGAACCCCGGATCAAGTGCATGGTCTACGGGCGTCCTAACCGCTGTGTCACCGACGCACATCACATTATGATAGTCTTGATTTTTTTTTAAATGCTGATGATATGTTCCATAACAGATTGTATAGTAAGATTGTGGTGGTGTGATAGAGACAATGTGCACCAATGGAATATTATTCTCACATATTCCCATAGTTCAATTGGGCATCAGCAACAGAATACTATACATAGAATTGAACATTTCATTTCATGTGGTTTATTGTAAACCAAAACCACTCACTTTGGTGGCACAGCGGTTAGGACGGTCGCCGACCGTGCACATGGTCCGGGGTTCGATTCCCGGCCGACGCACTCCTTTACCTCGCTAAGCCAGAAATAATCCTGGTGAAGAGGAAAGGTTGGGCATGAGGCTAGCAACTTCATCCTGTAAAAAAATAAACACCACTGTTACAGAAACTTCAAGCCTCTAGCTTAAAGCCCTATGTTCCACTGGGAAGGTGAAGGGAAAAAAAATCACCCGCTTAGTGATTGGTTAAAGAATACTAACTGTATAGATATGAAAAGCTGTTTGATCGCTTGAAAATATACCTTGGCTTCTTTGTCCTGTCTTCTGCTGTCATAAGATGATCAAAAATATCCCTCTGGTTCAAAGAATTATATATGAAAGTAATCCAGTAATCTCCAATCTCTATCACTCACGGTATCATATGAATGACATATATGTATAGAATTTTGTGTCACATAGATATTGGTTGGAGGATTTCATCATGAGCTGACATCAGTTAGAGAACCATTAAAATACCTGCAGGAGGTACTGGACAGCTATTTCATCCTAGTTCGGGACTCTTCATCAGTGCGTATCCCGTGCCAGGATTCGAACCCACGACCATCTGGTTACAAGGTGAGCTACCTCGTAAACCATTAAGACACTGGGACCAGCCCATGAATTCCAACTTCTACCAATTCATAGCGCGACCACTTCGCAATATCTTCTTCAATAAGTTACTGCTTCGACTTCAACGTGCTGTACTCTACTGGACACGACTTCCCACTATAACCCCAGGTTAACTGCCTGAATAGAGTCAGTCTCTAGTGAGCATCAGATTAATTTTCAAGTATTGGTTATGCAGGGGATTTCGTTTGATTGGTTGCAGGATTTCATTATAAGCTGACATCAGTTAGTCTGTCTGTTTTGGACGTAGAACTTTGCACCGATGTGCACCAGTTCAAGTCGCCACACTCCCTCCATGTAGCGCGCAACGCAAGAGAAGAAGGTAAAAGAAATGCATAATAGAGACAGTAAACAGAGGTGTGAGACAAATGGAATAGTAATAACGAAGAACGATATAGTTTCATTAGAAATCATAAGTCACAAGGAGTGAATGCATCTGCGCCACTGAGAACGAATTTGAGCCATGTCACCAATTGTTTCCAACCATTGATTTTTACCGTCCCGAGGACCTCAACCAGTCAGGAAGTCTACACCTTTCTACGTGGCTTAGACTAACTGTTGTAGATTTCATTGACTGATGCCATGTTTTGGTTTGACCGCCACTAGCTCTTTTCCAGCCTGACCCTATGTCAGCTATAATTGCCCGTCGAGGAAGGCGATGACTAGGCATACGTAACACATGTCCTAACCATCTCAGTCGATGTAATTTCACAGCCGCATTGATTGATTGGTACAAAAATTCACAGCAAATCTTGTATAGAGGTGTTTAAACGAAATCTATGCATAAACATGAAAAGTTTTCATCTCTCTCTCTATGACAACTGATTTCACACAAAGATGAACTTATTTTAAATGATAATGGTAAGGTTGCATTATTCTGCTTTTTTTTAAAAAATAATTTCTGATAGCCTACTAATTGTTTGTTATTTTTTGTAATAGAATAAGATAGATATATATATGAGACTGTATATACTTTCATCACATATGGATGCCAACTTAACGATAATTTCTACTCAGTACAGTAATGCAGTACATGCATTAAAACATTTCCTGTGATTAATACTACTGAGAACACGTTGGTTTAACAACAAAAAAATGTACTTTAGATTTTATTGTCACTGTATACACACACACCTTCTAATAAGCTTTTAATCACTATTTTAATTAAACTGTATGCTGCAATATACTACTACTACTTCCTGAATACTAAGACCTCAACTGTTTATTATCGCTTGTAAGTGTATTTGCCTCAGAAACAGTTATGCGTGTATTATTATTATCATTTTACAGTGTATTTTCTTTCTCCTTATTATCTATTGTGAAATTGCACTGCATTTTGCATGCTCAACTTTTCAATGAGTTGCTTTTGTTGTGTTGTGTAGATAGGTAGGTAGGTAGGTATATTTTGTTTCTGTTTTTGTGTATATGAGATAGGCTTTACTTCCTTGTTTATTCCAGACAGCTTAGAAAACAAAAAACAACAACAAAAAAAACATCCTATCCCTTTCTGATAACTTCCTTATGGAAAAAGTAACTAGGCTTTATTTTCTTCATATAGTTAAGCCAGTTAATGTATTCGATATGATGAAGGGAACTTATCTGATGCTATTACGTACAGACACTGTCCACAGCATTTTTGACTGACGTCCCTTTTTCTTCAATCTGTTAGTGAATAAATATTCTTTCGTTGACTTTCAGTTATCAAGTCACTGGAGTGTAGTTGCTGCATTTAGGCATTATTCACAAAACACTACAGTTTATGTCTGCAGATATACCAGTTAAATGACAGCTGAGAAATTGACAGAAGTATAAAACTTGGGCAGTGTGCTCGAGTATAACTCCATTATAGATAAGATTTTATTTTGATAAAGTCTCAGTGTTATACAGTAATATTAACTAAAGTAAAGTAATATTAACTAACAGTTAATATTACTGTATAACACTATGAGACTTTTGTAGTGTACGATGAAGGTTTACGCGGTGATTTGATTTTGAGCAACTTCAATAATGCTTACCCAGCAGTCCATTTTATCTAAGAAGGAGAAAACAACGACTCTCTACACTTCCTCGACGTCCTACTAACGAGAAGATAGGATGGTTCCGTCAAAAGAACCATATTTAGAAAGCTAGAGATCAAAGCTCAGTATACATACATTTCTTTAGCTTTGTACCGATGAAATACAAACGTAATCTGATCAGATGTTTAGCATTTAGAGCGAGGTCTATTTGTTCCGAAGACTGCGTAGAGAAAGAACTCCAGGTCATCCGAGACATTCTAAACGAGAACGGATATCCACAGAAATTTATTAAAGCCAATATAAGTTACAATAGTCATAAACACTAACCTTCTGGTTACAAGGCGAGCTCGCATACCATTAAGCCACTGCGACCCAATCCATTGGCGTACTGCTGAAGAGTCCTAAACTAGGACAAAACAGCTGTCCAGTACTCCCAGGTTTTCCAATGGTTCTGTAACCGATGTCACCTCATGATGAAATCCTGTAACCAATCAACCAAATCCCTACAAACCAATACTTGAGTATTCTCAATAATGATTATCCTACTACCTTTCTAATACAAACTTCCTGTTTATTTCTGTTATTTTTGTTTTTTCATCCCTGTAAGCACTACTCTGCTTTTTATCCGTACTTTCTGTGCACTTTATTATTGCTACATGTTTTAATCCCTAATTATACGGAAAAGTCAATTTTCGCAGTAATTATAATGACACTCTCTAGCAGAGAACCAAATGCATTGGAGACGCACGGTTGAAGCCTGTGTTCCCCTAGGAATTAAAGGAAACTTTAATAATAATAACACTATGTTTTTATCCGATCTTCCTGTCTGTTATTACATTTTAATCTCCAACAATGTAACAACAGAAGGCAAGGCATGGAGGCCAATCATTGAGCACGTGATTTCGGCTTACACTAAACGACATGAAATAGAATCTCCAGATATACACATCTCGTATTCTATTGCTAATGCCGTATTGGACTGTGACAACATTTGAGAATAATATTCCATTGTAACACATTGTCTGTATCTCACCACCACATTAGTACTAGCAGTTTAATCAATTTCATCCTTGGCGGGAAATAGTTATTGAACTTCCTAACCCATTTGCTATAAATACCCCCAACATACAGTCTATTTGATTTGATTTCGTCAGAAAATAAAAATTCTCATCACTTCCACCGTCTTTTTAATATTTCCTAAGAAATCATCTTATCGGTACTTTGTATAGAAGGCGGGATTTTTTCATCACAAGTGTAAATCACTGTTAATGTTTAACGGTCAAGTTAGACGGGAGGCGACCACCTAATGTCGTTTGAATATTGATTATTTTAACTACTTACTTCATTCTGGACTGATGTTATGTAAAGTCGCTGTTACTACCTGGCCGGGGAAAGTAATTAAGCTACTTTTCAGCCCATTTTGTAATTTATATATTTCGGCATTGGTTGGAGGTTATAAGCAGTTGAGAAGAATCTGCGTAATAATAATAAAAATCTCCCCTACATTACCCTGCTACATTTGGTGTTCTTGCTTTGTTCAAGTGGATTTATTAAAAAGACAGTTGCAGTGAAGAAAATTTTCTTTTCGACGAAGTCATCAAGTAGGCTGTACATTCGTGTATTTGTGTACTACAGTTGTGAGAAAGTTCCAGAATTATTTCCTGTCAGATGTCAGATTAACAATAATGGAGTAGCAATGGGTTCTCCCCTAGGACCCCTCCTGGCCGACTGCTTTGTGGTTAGCCTAGAGAACAACTCTTTATCATCAACTATCGACGACCTCTATCCCCACAAGAGATACATCGATGATACTTTTATTATTTGTGCTGAGAATTGTTACCTAAAAAGCCTACTTCAAATCTTCAATGACGCCCGCACAAACATCGACTTCACCCCCCAACCCAATAAATTTTGTTTGAAACATTGTCATCCAGTAAATAATACTGCATGTGATACATCTAATAAACAAGCTAATATGGAATTACTTGCTACCACAGTGCCAACGTTTTACACAATTATTCACCTCTCGGCGTTCAACTACGAAGGAATGCAGACAACTCACTAAGAAGATCCATCTACAGAAAGCCCACATGGAACGGACAGTTTATCAACTTTCAAAGTTGTGTGCCTCTAAGCAGAAAGAGAAACCTAATATACTCTCTTTCCTCGAGGATCCAGAAGATTTGCACTGAAGAGTCAATCGATGAAGAATTATCTTGACAGAAAATGGATTCCCACCCAGATTCATAGACAAGAATCTGAAACCAAGGAAAACACCTGAAAAGGTCGAAGTCGCCCCCCTAAAAAGATGCTGATATTGAACCTCGAATTTAAAAGTGATACCGAAGCAGAAATTCTCCGTAGACGGCTTTCGAAGTCTCTCAGTAAAACATACTTCGCCACCAGCCTACGAATAACATTCTCCTGCAAGAAACTACTCACCCAACACGTGAAAGACAAGCTGTCGCATTGGGCCACTTCAACATGCATTACAAGTACCCTTGCTCTTGCGTAGCTGAGTACATTGGACGTACCATGTGTCCGCTTGTAAAGCGCGCGTGGGAACACTATCCAGCATGGTTAGCAGAGGGAGGACGCGAAGGGGTATACAGTTCGATAACAGACCATCTGGTGAATTCTGGACATTCAGCGACATTTGAAAAGTCCTTCAAAGCCATATACAAGTCCAAGGGGAGTGAAATCAAGACATCTAGGAATGACTGAGGCACTGGCAATCCAAAAACTCAATCCTATTCTATGTGTCCAAAAGAAATACTTCCAACCGTTGTCCCTAACGTGGTCATCGTGAAAAGTCAGTCTCACCAATAATGGTTATCTTTTCTTGTCCAACCTTCCTGTTTCTTTGTTATATTTACCTTTTAAATCCCTATCTGCATTATTAGATTTGGTTACTGTTCTTCTTTTTTATGTTCGGACCTCCTACCCACTTCTTTAATACTACATCCTTAGCCCGTAATTATACAAAATGCCTAGTTTTTAGTAATTATAATCCTATTTTGTCTTTTCTACCCGATCTTCTGTTTATTACACTTATTAATCTGACCTCTGACCGGAAATAATTCTGGAACTTTCTCACACATGTAATATAAATACACGAATGTACAGCCTAGTTGATGACTTCGTCGAAAAGAAAATTTTCTTAGCTGCAACCGTCTTTTTAATAATTCCTATGATCCAATGTGTATATTCCGTCAAGTGGATTTCCTTTTTGACGAAGAAAATACTCTCAACTCTTGCGACTTGTGGATTATCTACTGTTTTGTTTCACTGTCATCGAAATGAACGACTTCTCTTGTCCACTGAAGCATTCAGCAGTTTATGGATAGTAGCTCTGTGGCCTTCACCTGAATATACTTGCCTCTCGCCGAAAGATGATGTTTGCATTGATTTCAAGACTGTCCAGCTGATAATATATTTCAACATAGACGGTCAGAAGAAAACCAAAAATGTCTATGAGCTTTGCAGATTCCACAGCATATTGCAAATACTTCCGTTTGGTAATCTAACTGAAGTACTGACCTGTAACATAAGACAGAAAATATCTATTTTATCTTCATTACATTTTCCCAACTGCTTTTCTCCTTCCATATTAGTTTGTTTATTAGATGTATCACACAGTATCAAAACAGAATTATTCACTGGATGACGTTTCAAACAGAATTTATTGTTCATAATCATATCAATTGTAATCACACGACTTCGAAAATTGAGTGTTATAGTTTTCTTTGTCCTCTACTATTTGTCGTCGTTGGCGTAGTAGAATTTTCCAGATATCTGGGTGGATAGGTGTTGAATCATTCCTATTACACGTATTTTCTCTCAGTTGATTCAACAAACAAAGCTTCTGTTGTTAATCTCTCCCTCCACCCTGTGACATTAGATTTTAAAATCGTCATCTTGTCCCATCCTATTGTATAGCTGTGTGTAATTGCATGTAGTGAGTGGTATAGCTGAACTATTCTCTAGATTTCTTATCTTATTCGGGTCAACCAATCTAGATTTTGATAGGTTTTTATGCTCGGCTAGACTGCCTGCCCCTGTTCTACTAGTTTGATCCATCTATTTCACCTGACAATCATTCCAGCAGGGTATTAGATAAACTAAATTGTTTTGTTTTAAAGGCTTCACAGGATTGATTCTCTAACCGACAAAGCTTGTTTCTAATTGAGTTTGTGGGTGATTGAATGCCAGCCACTCTTATTCCTGCCTTGTTAAGAATTCCGCGTAAGGTTTCCGAGGTTCCTTCCTTGTATGGAATTACTACTGATGATTCAGATTAGGAGAGGACAAATTAAACTATAAAACTCAAGTTTCGAAGTCGTGTGATTACAATTGATATGATTATCAACCACAACAAATTTTGTTCGAAACATTGTCATCCATTAAACACTAATACTGTTTCACTCACTGTGTGATACATCTAATAAACAAACTAATATGGAATTACTTACTACCACAGTGCCCAAGTTCTACATATATGTTTTTCTCCTTGCTTAAAACGTTTTGTTTCATCTGTGCTGATTAGTAATGCCAAATCTGCAGTGGTTTCAGTCGTGCATCAAACTCTAGGAAAAAAGATTTTCTTAGGTTTTAAAATATAACAAGATTATCACCAACTGTCCCTTTACCTACTAGTACTTTTAAGCACCTATTTTCGTCGTAATTTATTGGGAAAGAAAAGACTGATTAACAGAAATACGTTTTTTTATTTCTAATATATTATGCTCATTATATCATTGTATTGTTCTGTCAAGAGATACAATTACTGAGCACTGATTTTATTTTGTTTTTTACTACAAATAAGGATACTGGTGATAAAAACGGCCTTGCTTCTCTTTAAAAAGGCAACAACTGGTTTTTCCTTGACATGACACACCTATACTGATACTTCGTACCATAATTTATGGTTGCATATAATATGGTATGCGTGGTTCTATACCAGCGCCTCTGTAGACATCGTCAGCAAAGGCTAGATAATTAATATTATCAGTTACGCCTAACTGATGACGATATTTGCAGTAAAGTGCAGTCCATTCTCTTTCTGTTAGCAGGTCACCAAGGCCCAGTGTCATTAGTACACGACGAAATTGACTCTGACTGACCGTCATACGATGCGTTTGATCAAAATCACCGAACAATGTGGCAAGCTGTAATCTACGTTCTCTCACCTGGAATTAGCAGAAGGAATAGTAAAAATTAAATGCAAGCGTATGAATGATAAATATTCAGCTGAGTTATAGAAAGCCTACATATCTGTTTACACCAAAGTCAGAATACAAATACCAATCTATGAAGTCTTTGAGTCATAAGAAAAAGGAGCAAACAGTGAAGAAAATTTTCTTTTCGACGATTCATTTTCATGAGCTGCTGTACAATCGTAATTATATTAAACAAAGAAATCATTAGACCAATCAGATGCTGGTAAACTTTGTCCTTGAAAAATGTATTACATAATGTAAGGTGTAAGATTGGACAGGAAGGGATGACTAATTGTAATTTACTTGCTACTGTGGAGCAAAGTATATCGGCCGTACGCAACGTCAAGTCCAAAAACGTATTCTGGAACACTGTCCAGCTTGGTTAGCCAGAGGAGAAAGGAAGAACAGCAGCAGCTCTATCCTCGAATACCCTGTCATCTCCGGACATCGAGCACCCCGCATGAATGCTTCACAGTGCAACACAGAGTCCCTCAATATCGTACAAATGGACTTCGCATACGTCATCTGTACATAGCTGAAGCATTAGCTGTTCGAGATCTGAAACTGGACCTCTGCATTCAAAAGCGATATATACATTCTCTCACTCTACCGTGGCTAAAATAAAGTTCTTACTATAATTTTGCTTCTTCTTTTCATTATGTAAGTTCACTATTATTATTATTATTATTACTACTATTATTTTATTATTATTATTCCCATCACCCATATTTTACTACCACTCTATTACTGTTTATTAATAACATTGCTTTTTCATACAGATTTTATATAAAAACACTCTATCGGTCTTTCCACTAGTTCCTGTCCATTCTACACGAGCTTACTGATTAGTCATTATCTCACACTTATTACGTCATGCCAACTTCTGCCTGTTTTCTAACTTCCACTTAGTCATCCCTTCTTACACCTTACATTATGTAATACATTTTTCGAGGACAAAGTTTACCACTATCTGATTGGTCTAAAGATTTCTTTGTTTAATATAATTACGATTGTACAGCAGCTCATGAAAATGAATCGTCGAAAAGGAAATTTTCTTCGCTGTTTGCGCTTTTTTCTTATGACTCAATATGGGAATATTTCGTTCATTGAAGTATTTGACAGTTAGTTGAACCACGTTGGGGGGTGTATACTGATCCGTGGAATGATAAGAAGCAGTGGTTGATAAAACGGTTCAATATCGTCCATAGTGCCGCCGAAGTATTTACTCCCTGTCATCATTCACACTCGGGGACTTCCCATTGTTCTCCACCTAATTACCTTCTCTTCCCTACATATATGTCCTGTATAGTTTCACTAAGTGTTTTTCTAAAACATAGCAACTTCTGGAATGCTGTAGTTTAATGCAAATGTCCACATTACTAAATCATTTGTGATGCATTATAAGATACGGAATGTCTCGCGTATCCTTTATCATTTTCTAGCTGAGGCTTATAGACATCTATTACTGGTCACTAACACTTGAAAGCTTTATGAATGCATGTCTTCTATGTGTATTAGACTAAGCTTTGCACATTTAATGGTGAGTACAAATCCCTACTTACATTCTCAGCTGACCGATGATTTTCGAAAGAAAATTACACGGAGAGCGTCATAAAATAGCTGAAACAAATCTGGCACCAGCTTACTCAAGACTTTAAATTCCACAAAAATCCTCTAAGCAGCAATTAACCATCAAATATGGTGGACAATTACGGTTTGTTTGCATATTTATGTTCTTAAGTTCAATAAATTGTGTCTTCTGCGTTCTGTGGATCCGTTTAACTGTCTTGATTTCTTACCTATTTTTGTATGTTACATAACTTATGACTACAATAGCGAATATCATTTCGCAACTCACAACATGATTATTATCACTAAAATTTCTTCACGGGAAAATAGTCATTTTCAAAATCACGTATGTATACGATTATGTAACTTGATAATGAATTCTTTAAGGGAATATTTACGACAAATCAATTGTTGTTTCTCGTCGAATTTCCGAACATCACCCTGCGTGCTTGGTTAAGTGAAGGACAAACAAAATCTATTCGCAGCTCTATTCTATCTCATCTTGTGAATGCAGAACACAAGATTGATTTTAACCATGCTTTCAGGGTCATTTACCGCATACCAACAAATCTCAATTTTGCCTTAAGAGTTCGATTACTAAATATTGCTGAGGCTGGCCGTTGGGATCCATATTAACAAGCCCAATTTATGCGTCCAAAAGAAGTTGGTTGGTTCAGACATTGTCATTACCTTGGCCATTTATGTTTGAATGATCTTCAATTTTGTGGAATTTTCATAATTTTAGTTGATATTCTATTTCCTACTATATTATATTATTATTTTTACTATTATTTAAGCATCTTTAATGAACTGTAATTCCATTGTGATCTTATTTAACAAATGGATATTATTTAATAAACACTAATATTGTTATTGACTACTATTCTAGAATATTCTATGTATATAAACATACATATATAATTGTAAAGCCAAAAGAGGGGGAAATTATCGAAAAGGATATTCTTTGCTCAATTATTTTGTGTTTTATAAATCACTTGTTTTCATTTTTCTACATGTACTAATAAGCATTTTTGATGCATTATTATTGTATAATCTTTACTTTTCAATAATATCATGCATTTATTCCCCTTGGTGAATTTGAATAAAGCAAGAACAACAGTGGTTTGTGCAGAATAATATGGTACCATCATTACTTATTTCGTTGGCTTCTCATCAGCTGCTTACAGCCTAAATAAATTATGAGGTTTGCGTACAGAAAAGTTTTAACATACTTGCAAATTTTTTCATGGTGTTGGTTGACAAAAAGTTCCACAGTAAGTGAACAGTGCTCAGAAAATTGCGCTTATATAGTTTTTACACAGGCAGTTCAAGTTTAAACAAAAAGACATGTATGCATACAATGGTAAAAGAGTTACGTAATAAAGACGAAATATGAGTTAGATACAAAGTGACTAATAAATTAGGTAACAATTTACTGAGTTCAACTCAAATCATAGAAACAAGAGACAAGCAAAATTACAGAATATAAAAGGGAGTGAGGTTAAAGACAAAGATTACGTAGTCAGATGAGAGAATAAAGACATTCAGTTACCAGGGCAAAGAAAGATTAATAACTGCTTCTTTCTGAACACATAAATCTGGTTTCAAGCGTTTGATAGAGATTGCTTCGGCAAACTTGAGGAGAATGGAACTCCTTTGTCTATTGATAATTTTAAAGGATTTCTCGATTTCTACCTCATGACCCGTGTCGAGAAGATGTCTAGTGATAGCGCTGCTATAAGAGTTTGTTCCCTTGAGACGTAGGCTTTTTGGCACATGTTCAGAAAATCGAAGGTGTGCCCTCCTTTCTGTTCTCATAATGTAACTGCTACCACAGATACATGTAAATTTGTATACACAGTTGGAGGTAACATGAGAAGGGTATCCATCGACTTTTGACTGCACCAAGGAGCATGTTGTTTGATGGACGGTAACCAACTTAGCTGCAGGATAGGCTCTGGCTAGTGATGTTCTCAGTCTTCTGTTGACCATTTCTGCAATGTTTTTACCTTTAAAATCTAGTTGAATGAAGACAGGCTTTTTTTCAACTGTGATTTGTTTGGTGTTTGAGCCTTCATTCCAACTACTAATAGTGGAACTTTTTCTCAACTGACAACATATAAAAATTTGCAAGTATGTTAAAACTTTTCTGTACATAAACCTCATAATTTATTTAGGCTGTAAGCAGGTAAGCTGATGAGAAGCCAACGAAATAAGTAATGATGGTACCATATTATTCTGCACAAACCACTGTTGTTCTTGCTTTATTCATCTTCAATAATACTTTGCTTTAAGAGACACTCACCCTGGCTTGGATCTTAACAATAGCTTCAGCAGCAGTTTTAGCTAATTCAGCTGTTAAATAATTCTGAGCCACTGGTGAATCAGGCCTGTATACACCAGGTTCTATTAAAGGATCTTTTTCTAAATTCGGTGTCTGGAATATAGTCTCAATATCGGCAACAAACGCCCTCCAGTCTATTGTCTCAGGCAGTGGACCTTTATATCTGAAATAGAATTTCAAATGTGATATTAATGGTATGTAAAACAGGTGTACATCAATTGTTTGATGAAGATAAGAAACGTTTACTATATGCTTAATATCTGATGTAAGACGACAATATTGTGGGATAAAAGTCCCTGTGAGAATGTAAAACAGTTCAAATTGTTCGTAGTTTCAGCGGAAATTATTTTTGGTAAATTATGTCAACTGCAAACATTTTGTAGGCAAGAATAAATTATTTGGATGGTCTTACTGTATTCAGCCATTGTTAACACCACTCACTAAACGCAACATACAAACTCTCTGTAAATCTTTCAGTAAAAGACAATAGAAGTTGTTACGCTTCTCAGCTTTTTTTTCTTCACATTCCCCAGTGAAACATAGGGCTTCAAGTTAGTGGCTTGAAGTTTCTGTAGCAGTGGTGATTATTTTACAGGATGTGGTTGCTAGGCTCATGCTCAACCTTTCCTCTTCACCAGCATTATTTCTGGCTTAGCGAGGTAAAGGAGTAAGTCGCTCGGGGATATAGCCACGGACCATGTGCATGGTCGGCGAGAGTCCTAACCGCTATGCCACCGACGCATTACGGCATACTTTTCTTTCTAAAATCCAATCAGTCTGCAGAGATGAAGTGAGCACCACTTACTGTCTATAGATCAGTTCAATTCGTTTGTACTTACAGATGAATAAAACCTTTGAATGCCATAAAGGAAATGCGAAAATTAAATTGTGCGGAAAAGTGTTTGCCAAAACATCCAGGTGAAAGATATTTAGACGATTCATAGAGCTTCAAAAGACTAAAGTGTAATAAATTTGCTGCTTGTTTACCCCCCACTCATCCGAATTCAGTACTGATGTGCATCTCTACACCAGTCGAATCTTTGGAGTGGTGAAACAACAATCGGTTGAGCGCCTTATCACATTTTTCATTTGTTCTATAATGCTAATCCATGCATTTATGCTTACAAGCTTGTCATGTTAAGTCACAGTGAAAGCTTTCAAAGACTCTTGTCTTCTTTAGAAGGGATAGACAAGTGTACCACACCATTAGCGGTTAAAAACGTCAACACTACTTTAATATGGACAATGACTTTTTACGTAAGGCCAAATTATGGCCTTAAACTGAATCCTTCCAAATTTCAGACTGTTAATTTCAGTTTCCGATGTAAAAGAAAGTTAAATGAAGCTGTTGGTTCCTATGACCGTTGATATGATAGTGATATAGAAATCAAATCTGAAGTTAAGTATCTTGGATTAATTCTTTCTACTGACCTATCCTGGTTTTCCCTGTCTTGGCGATTTCTAAAAGAATATTTCGTCTGACTTTTTACATTAAGAAGTTAAGGCACTCAGACATAACTCAACCCCTCCTCTTACAGTTTGTCAACTCGTGTATTTTACCTATTCTTCTTTACTGTTCACCATTATTCTTTCCTGGATTGCATAAAAAAGACTTTGTCATACTTCGTAGAACTCTGAAGACTGTCAGTAGGGCGAGTGGTATCCCATTGGGCCATATCGTTGACATTGTCATTGATAGGCATTTGATGTCATGCAACAAATTTGCTAGAGGAATTTTGTCAGACTGTGAGCATCCACTCTACCCGCAGCTCCAACCTTGTGTCTCCTCAGGTAAAACAAGAAGTCTTTTCAGAAGACTTTATGCACGTACGTCTAAGTATAAAAATTCCACTTTACCGTATTTGGCACTTGCTTTATGAGATGAAAATAGTGTTAGGCATGAACTAACTAACCTTCTTTGCACTACTAAATAAACCGTTTCCTCCACCCTTACAACATCAAACTTTATTGTTATTGTACTTCTTATATTTATAATCCTCTCAATTTTTTTCTTTTTGTTTATTTTTTTCATAAGTGTGAACATAATTTAAGCTGTGTTATAACTGTTAATTTTTGTATTTCCCCTCACCATGCTGCTATATCAACAGAACATTAGATTCAATAATCTATAACATGCTAAAATTTCCAAACTGAATCGACAATACTGTTTGAAACAAACTCACTGTTATTATTATTATATTTAATATTCTCAATTCGTACTTCGAATATTTTTGACTTTAAATCGTAAATGTGGACAAATTCCTCCGGTTAATTTTGTTTTTTTTAATTTTGTTTATATTTTGAGTAAATCAGATGCAAGGTGTTGTGACAAATGCTGAGAATTCCATTCTGTATTATAAGTACTGTTCGTCTTGGAATAAAGTAGATTATTATTATTATTGATTGTGAATCACAAAACTTCTTAATAACAAGGTTAGTAGGAAACCTTGGGTTAATACACTTTATAAATATCAGTTAGCGTCACTTTAAGTATATACCTATACTTACATGCAGGTCATAAGATCAAACATTTAATGCACGTATAAATCCGTTAGTTAATCCCATTTTTATAATTTCAGTCCGGTATATTGCACATCTACCTGTAATGACCCAACTCATTATCTCGATACTAGTGGTTCTTTCATTTTATTTCATAACAGATATGATTATTTCACTCTGTTCTCTGAATTCCATTCAAGTTGACTTCACCAGTGTTCATAAGCTTCTGCCTTCTACTCACACGACCGCCTGCATTTCAGTTTAGGGACGTCTAATTTATCGTTTCCTGTTCGGGTTTCACTAGAAGGCCTGACGCGTGATGCCACTCAGCTTATGTCCACTCCATTACCACTTACTTCTGAATATTTGTCGGGAGATAAGATCTTGATTGGACAGTAAGTAATTATGCTTTAATTAGTAGTGTCTGGATTTGTCTAAAGACTACTACAGATCAGGAATACAGTGACTCAGTGATTGACTTGTTACCACCAGGTGGTAATCTCGTTGATTTAGAATACATAGCTGACATATTCCTCCCTCCTAGGTAAGGAAGACGCTGAAAAATGCAGGGTCTTTTGAACACCTTGAGGAGGACCAGTCTTCTAATGTTTGACATGAGATTCGCTCCCTTTGGCAAATGTAAGATGATGAGGCTACTGGACTGGACTGGACTACATCGAATTACTCCTAGCTTAACGATAGAGAGTGAAGTTATTGGTGAAACGTGTTGACCACTTCACTTATTTGTGGAGTTGCATCACCCAACGCCAGTCGGTTGATCACTGGCTAAATCTCATCACGGATGCAGAAGGCTCGTTCGGCATTTTTCAACCAAATTACGCCATCTCTGGCTTAGTAGACGTGAAATCCAGCTGTCTATTGACCATAAGGCATGTGTACTGCTCAGCAGCAGCAGCTGTTCTCTTTGTCTTCCTTACTGGCTGTAAAACATGGCCATTGAAAGTGGAAGACATCAAAAGCCTAGCTAGCCGTCTTTGATCATATGTGTCTGCGTTCTATCTCCCGTGTTAAGTGGTGGTATAACAAGGTGAGCAATATTGAGGTGGGGCATCTGTTGAGTACTAGGTAAGGAGGGGAAATAATTGAAGTTACACCGATTGAGAGAGATAGTCAGGACATGTGTTACGCATGCATCCCTAGCCATCCATCGCCTTCCTCGACTACGGGCAAAGTTTGCTGGCATAGGATGAATCAGGTTGGTAAAGAGTTAGTGGTGGTCAAACCGAAACATGGCCTGATCAGTCAGTGAAATTCACAATAGTCATTTTAGGCCAGCTACGTAGGGAGGTGTAGACTTCCTGACTAGTTGGGGGATTTAGGATGAAGAGAATTGGTGAAATGGCTGAAAATCGTTCTCGGTGATGTCTCAGATGCATTCACCACTCCTTGTGTTTTATAACACCCAATGAAATTATATTGTTCTTCCACATTACTATTCTATTTGCCACATATCTCTGTTTATTATCTCTCATTACTCTCTTCTCTTGCTTTGTGTGCTACATGTAGTGTGGCAACTCGAACTGCTGCACATCTATGCAAAGTTCTACGTTGAAACCAATCAGTCAGTCACTATAGTCTAGGTCGCCTTTTAGCTTTTGTGATTGGACCTCTGTCCGAGTTTCATGTTAATACAAAATTACAAACATAATTCTTGTTTTTCTCGCATTAACCTTAGTACATATTTTAGGGTGATAATCACACCTTGATTCACCTCAGAAAACAGACCGGCATTGACAGAAAAAGGAATTTAATGTATACAAGACATTTGATATATGAAATCCAATAAGCCGTGACTACGGTTACCTTATGTACGTGTCTGTCTTATTTTTTCAGTGAAATCTAAACTGTTGTCGAATTTACTATTTCACAAAACGTCATTACCTGTCTTCAAGAACACTTAAATTTGTTTCCCCGAGTTGTAAATTAAGAACGCCAAGACATCGTCGGAAAGTTATTCTTGGTAGATAGCCATGATTGAGTTTGTCATGATCACGGAACCAGTCAGAAAGTCTAAGACGTCTACGATATACCTAAGATAAAAAGTAAGAATAAACGTAAATGAAACAAGCAATCGAAAACCTGTAAACATCAAAATATGCCTTCTAACTGTAGAAAGACACTTGCCTACAAAAATATATACTAAGTGCTAATTTGAAACCTTTAGTTAACCAATCAAAACTGATTATCAGGCTACCTAAACGATCTCAGCCAGTTATGATTAGGATAATTATAATACGCCATCTGTACATAGCTTAATCATTGGCTATTCGGGATCTGAAACCAGACCTCTGCATTCAAAACCACCACATACTTTAACTCGCCCTACAGTGGCAAGAGTAACGTTCTCACGATAATTTTGCTTCCTTTAATTATGTAAGTTTATTATTATTATTATTCTCATCATACTTATTCTATCATCACTGTACTACTGTTTATTAATAACATTCAGTTTACAGACAGATTTTATATGAAAACACTTTATCGTCTTTCCACTAGTTCCTGTCCATTCTACACAATCTTATTGACTAGTCATTATCTCACACTTATTACGTCATGCAAACTTCTGCATTACGCAATACGTTTTCAAGGAAAAATTCTACCAGTATCTGAATGGTCTGACGATTTCTTTGTTAAATATGATTACGATTGTACAGTTTAGGAAAATGAAAGCATTTATTTCCCGATACGAATTTAAAACAAGCAATGAAGGTTAATAAAGCAGGATTTAATGAATTCATCAAATTTCGGTAGAACTCGTCAGCTGAATACTCTACATACACCGATATATACTTTTGAAATTACATTGGGAGATATAAGACTGATAAGTAAATAAACTACATTGAATTAGTCATGCAGAAAGACAGGTGCGAATGTTTTCCAGGTCATGTTCAAATAGATAAGGGGAGAGAGAGTATGAGAGATCAAAATTAAGATAAAATGCATTACGCTTCAATTACATCACTGAGATAAACAATTAGTCATTAGAGAATATAACAAGAATTGCAAACAGAGTAATATCAATAGTAATAGTTATAATAACAATAACAATAATAATAGTGTTGAAGTGAGTTAAGATAATGCTACTGATAAAGGATAGTTTTAAATGAATCAAGAATAATAATAGTAATAAGAGGTAGAATAATAAGTAAAACGTATTACCATGGTAGATTCAGAGTGACGACCATCTCCTTTTGTACACAGAGACCTGGTTTATAAACTCGAATTGCACAAGCCTCTGCAATTGCAAGCATCTTCCTGTTTCTTTGTCTGCTGACAATAGTGAATGACTTGACAGCGTCGATATCATGTCCATAGTCCACAAGATGTTTTGTTATTGAGGTTTTTGGCACTTTGCACTCAGCTGTTTTCAACCATTTTGGCAAATGCTCCATCATGCGAGTAGACAATCGCCTTTCCGTACGACCTATGTATTTGCTTCCACAAACACACTCAAATTGATATACGCAGTTTGAAGTGTCGAGGATTGGCGACTGGTCTTTCCCAGATTGTTGAAGCACTCGCTTAGTGGTGTTAAGGAAAACAAGTTTTGCAGCATAATAAGTTCTCTTGATGGCTTTGTCGAGTCTTCGTTTGACTACTTCCTGTACATCATCTCCTTTGAACGGCAAACTGATATAGACAGGTTTCTTCGGAACTGTTTGGATTGTTTTGCAGGGGCTATTTTCTTTAGAGTATTTATTAATGAATTTCTCAGGATATCCATTCTTAGGTAAGATATCCTTCAGAGATTTTATTTCATGCTCATGAAAATGAATCGTCGGGAAGAGAATTTTCTTCGCTGTTTAGGTCTTTTTCTTAGATTATTTGAGATATTAGGCGAACTGTTTTGGCATTCAGGTTTTTGCATATATATATTTTTTACGCGTCTCTTCTTAACTGATGCTTATTTCTATTTACTATGCCAACATTATATTTTCGTTTCCTTGCATTTTTAAGTCACTACAATGGTATACGAGTTACAATTATGAGCTCCTGAGATAAATTCTACATTTGCATTCATTGTCCTGGAGTAGTAGCAAAATTACAAGCTGCTTTTTCCCTAACGAGCACTTGGTCAAAATTGTATCGTGACTGTAGTTTGCATATCTCAGTGGGCTTTGCTGGCTGAAACAGGCGTTCCTCCAGGTCCTAGCATGTTGTACTGGTCAGCTGGACAGTGTTCAGAGGTGTAAAAGCAGTAGGACGCTTCCCTTAAAAGAAAATCTCATCGACGTATCATACACAAATTGAAGCAGTCATTTAAGGCGAATAGCCCAACAAAATTCAACATCTTCTGAACACAATATATATAATCCGAGTAGTCTTTTGATGTGGTTGTGTTCTCTGAGCTGGATAAATGATTTGCGAAGCTTTCATCGCCCTACTAGGCGACATCTTCAGCGCATACTTCAATTCATGAAGTGAGCTTTTAGATTTCTCCACGAGTTTATTAATCATCTCTCCTGGTGACCTTGGACGTGATTGGTTGTTTTTGTGTGTTTTCACACCTTCTAGGTTACTTGTATTGTAACTCATTGTTTCTTTGACTTGAACTTTGACCCTCTGTGTGTGAGGTTTCTTTCTTATCGGTTGATAAATTTTGTCTATCTCGATGTGTCTATTGATTGATGATTCACTGGAATACCAGGCTTCTAAAAATTCTCTAGCATTCTTGTTGTTTCCTCTGTCTAATATTTGAACGCTGGTTGTCCCAGTCGAATTGATGTCCGTGGTTGTCTGTATGTAGTGATATGAGGGAGTGGATATCATGTCTTTTGACGGCTAGCTTATGTTCGTGGATACGAAGACGAAGGGGACGTCCACTTTGGCCAATGTAGTGTTTTTCGCAGTTGTTACAGTTTATTTTGTAGATGATGTTGGTTTTATCTTCTTTCGCTGTTGAGTCTTTTGGTTGACATAGAATTGAGTGAAGTGATTTTGTTGGTTTGTGTACGACGTCAATTCCTAAAGGTTTGACGAGTCTTGCAGTGATTTCTGAGATATCCTTTATATATGGCAGGGCGACTTTCTTTGTGCTTTCCTTGGGGGCTTTTGGTTTGATAGGTTGGCTTGGAGGTATATGTCTTTTGATGAAATTCCGTGGATATTCATTCTTTTGGAAGACGTCTATGAGATATCTTTCTTCAATTTTCCTTGAGGTGGGAGTGCTGCAATGAGTCCTGGCTCTCTTGAATAGTGTTTGTATGCAATTCCTCTTGTGTGCTATTGGACTGTTGCTGTTGTAATTCAGGATTTGGTCTGTGTGAGTTCATTTTCTATAGACTTGAGTTTCTATTTCCCCTGTGGTTGTTCGCTTGACTAAGACGTCGAAAAATGGGATTTTGTCCTCTGATTCCTCTTCTCTTGTGAATCTGATGTAATTTCTTATCAACCGATAAGAAAGAAACCTCACACACAAAGCGTCAAAGTACGAGTCAAAGAAACAATGAGTTACAATACAAGTAACCTAGAAGGTGTGAAAACACAAACAGTCACGTCCAAGGTGACCTACCAGGAGAGATGATTAATAAAAAGTCGCGGAGAAATCTTAAAGCTCACTTCAGTGAATTGAAGTATGCGCTGAAGATGTCGCCTAGTAGGGCGATGAAAGCTTAGCAAATAAGGTATCCAGCTCAGAGAACACAACCACATCAAAATCATTCACATGAGCTACAAATCTTCTCCATCATATCTATAATCCGAGTAGGTTTAACATACAATCTCCTCATTTTTAATGTAAGATTATTTAGCAGGACTGGTCTGCACTGTATCTCAATCTAGGGATATGGATTGAAACGGTAGAATATGTAGACCACTTCTGTCATTCATACGTCTGTGTCCATTGTAGTTTCAGTGTGTTCTTTTGCATGATTTTATGTACACTATCCTACCTTGCATTGAAAACTTTCTATTCTACATCTAATTCAATAACAATATACACTAGTGGGAAGAAAATTAATTTTATGAAAAATTTAGAAAATATCTCATATATATTTATAAATTAATTTTCATATTTTTTTTCCACATACTTCTGCTTTAAGCTTATCCATAACACCTTCAGCATCCCTCAGTACTGGTTCCATCTCCACCCGGATTTTACCCAGCATATTTGTTTTCTGTAAGCGTTCTAAACGCTTTGGATATTTGTACTCGTTGTCTTCTTCAGTTGGTGGGCACAGATGATTCAAAAAGCTTAAATAGTTAAAACCATCATCGTTTGCATAGCGTGCAATGATTGCATCAATTTCTCCAGGTGACAAGGAAAATCCAAACATGCTGACTAGCTGACGGAAATTATTTGTTGTCACTAGACCACGATGTATTCTGTGCAAAATAAAAAGTTAGCGTGAAGATTAATTTGAAGTGTAAAAGAATTTTTTACGTATTAGTTAGTATTATGAAAGATATAAGCACTTTGACTGGCGATTTCTCTAACAGCATTATTAACTATTTTTAAAACAATTAGTTCCCTTTATGAATTTAGATAAAGCAATAAGAAGACGTAATTTGTCTGAAGGTATGTAGATGATATTGTAATCATCAGTGATAAGTCTTGTTCTGCCACCTCAATTTTAAATCGAATGAATGAAGTTCAGAATAGCATATCACTTACATCTGTAGAAGAGGAAGATAATTGTTTATCTTTCCTAGACATATTGCTTATGAAAAAGAGAAGACATTCAGCGAAGAGACTCTTTTCGGCGAATTCATTCACATAGCTGTACAATCGCATTTATATATAATTATTTGTGTGTGTGTGTACATGAGGTTTGTCAAGTTTAGTTAATACAAGAATGATGTAGTATAGAGACAAAGTTAATCAGACAGCAACTAAAGTAAGATTGAGTTAGTAAGCTAGATGACGTAATATAAATTGACTAAAATGTTACAACTTAGGTCAGGATAGCAACAGAGGTAATTACAGGTAGAGACTAAGTAGAAGTGAAATTGACACAAAGTCTGGTTGATAACAATTATGCAGACAAGTTCATCACGTGATATGAAGTAGTGAGAACGCCAAGACCCACTCTACAACTCGCCCGTAAGAAAGACGTGTACATCAAGCTACCCTATATGGGGCATCATAGCAGCTCGATAACTAGACAGAGATTGAGCGCTGCTGTTAAAAAGACTTTTTATGCAGCTAATATCATAATAATTGAGAATGTGAAGCCAATTTATCTATGTAAGCCCTTTGAACAAGCGAAAAATAATGTCACATCCCACTGTATTTACCACTATGAACTTACGTGTGGCCATACATACATAGGGAGGACTCATCGATCTCTGCAAGTAAGGGCTAGCTTCAGAGCATATTCCTAAATAGCTCCAGAAACAAATGGAATCTTCAGAACCCATTAATGGCGAGAACACGCGACAACCTAGCTCCTCTATTGCGAAACATATTATATAGACATGACATAAAATTGACATTAACACATCTTTGAAACCTATCTATAAAACGTGTTTGGGGCGTATCCTAAAGTTTGTGAAAGCCCTAGCTAGGAATTATAAAGTTTAAACCACATTTATGCGTTCAAGGCAACAGTTCGTCGTCGCACTAAACCTTCCTTGGTAAACTTTGTTTTCATAGCAGTCAGGTTAGATGTACTATTACTCCTGTTATTTGGTTTGGTGGTCTTCATTGTTATTTTGACCTTCAATATGTCCTTTTAACTTGACCTAACTTGTCTATTTCCTCACCTCTTAACTCTTTATTAATTTCACACGTATATATTCCTATGACAAGTCCGTGTGTGATCAGATTATTCGAAATGCGTTGTGCAAATACATTACAACACGATTCAGACAAATTACGTCTTCTTATTGCTACATCTAAATTTTAAACTATGTTGTTTCGTGCAATGAATAAAGCGATAAGACAATCAACCTCTTGCTACTACAGTGCTAAATCATTTAAACCACCAAGATCATTGATAAGTTTCTGCCTTAAAAACAAGGGGTTTGTATTTTTGTTAGCTCCGTGATATTTAACTGTAATATACGACGCTAATCTGATTCCTGCTGGAAAAAACTGCAAAATTGAACACAGAGAAAAACAAACACTACATCAAAGTCTAGTAGTCAGTCACGGTACATGCAAATAAAAAATTTGCCCAGTGAAGCAAACAGGCATTGTTCACTTTACGTATACTCATTTTAAAGCAACCTGTGTTGTTCGCTCACGTAAAGAAATGCGCTACACAAAAGTACTACGACATAAACTGAAAAATGACTAAGTACCTAGACATTTAAAATACGCCCCAGAAAAGGACATCAAAAACATGTAATTTTATGTTTAGAATAAAATAGAGAGGGGTGACTTATTTTGATTTTAGGAAATATCCATCAGGATGGAAATTATTAAAGTTTTCAAGTATTGGTTTTGTAGGGATTGTGTTTGATTGGTTGGAGGGTTTCACCATGAAATGACATCAGTTGGAGAACCACTAGAAGGAGTACTGGACAGCTGTTTCCGTTGTCCCAGTTTGTGAGCATCTCTTAAGCAGTACGCACCCACCGGCCAGGGTTCGAACTCAGGACCTTCTGGTTACAAGGCGAACTTATAGATCACTAAGCCACTGGGAACCAAAGCAGGAAAAAACAGCTGTCCAGTAACCCCGGGTTTTTCAATAGTTCTCTTACTGATATTTCAGATTTTTATTGGTTGAGGATAGAAGGCTTTGAGCCTATGTTAATCCTTTTCTAGTAAATTTCTGTGGTTGTCCAAACCCTTCTTGAACGAATCAGTTGAGGTTGCAGACACCACTTCTTCTGGGAGCTGGTTCCAAGAGTTTATGACTCGATGTGAGAACCAGTACTCAACAGCAATATGATTTCTTCTTGGCTTTTGAACTCTCCTGCTATGTCCTCTAAGGTGTTCCGACCTGGTGGGAAGGAAAAGAGAAAATAGGTCAGGTCCGTAGTCATTATTTAGGATTTTAAACATTGTGATTAAATCTCCTCTCTGCCTACGGTATGACAGTGAGAAGAGATTTAAACTGTCTCACCTTTCCTTCACTTCACATCGAAGTATGCGCTGAAGATGTTGCTCAGTAGAGCAATGAAAGCTTCGCAGCCAAACCATCCAGCTCAGAGAACACAACCACACCAAAATCACCTTTCCTCATATGATAAGTTTGTCATGCCGTGAACCATACGTGTTGCCTTCCTTTGAACCCTTTCTAGAATGTGTGAGTCCCTTTTTAGACAAGGACTGGCGACCTGGATGCAGTTTTCCAGTCTTGACCTGACCAGAGATGTATATAAGGAGGTGAACATATCTCTGGTGATTCTAGTGAAGACTCTGCGAATTGCCCATAATGACCTCCAAATAATCAAACAAAATCCCTATAAAACCATTACTTGGAAAAGTTCATTAAATCTGAAAGTGGTAAGCACCAAAAGGTAAAGGCATCGATTTTAATAGTGAAATAAAACTGCTGGCGACAGAATTCGCTTTTAGAATTTCTGTAACCATATAAATATAAATTAGTTGCCAGTATTATTCTAATTAAGCAATAAAAATCTTCAAATTGGTGCTTATTTTGAATAAGATGGTCGAGCGCCAGGCATACAATTAATTATAATCTATCCCTCAACAGACCTTTTCTCCTTTTGCTGTATTGATCACAACTCACAGTTTCGCAAGTTATGTTTGTACTTTTATTCATTGAAAAATATTTTCTATTTTTCTAGCTACACTTATCAAAAAAAAATCTGTAAGGGAAACAGTTTTGTCTAATAATGTGTTACGGAAAAAAGGCAAATATATCTTTACCTTGTCCCCAATGAAGTTGTGATTGCTTAAATGAACAAATTATGTCAAAATTAAAAACCCGACTTTATATCACAATCATCATCATAATCACTAAATACAGATTGCTTGCAAGTAGCTTTATCAAAAATAGTCGTCCACTAAAGGTAAGCGATATTATTCACACCATTAATTATACAGAAAGAGATATTTTAACAACCCTTCATCATTGTTAATAGTACATTTGATTATTCTACCTTACCATGACAACATATTGCAGAGGTTGTTTTTTCTTTCTGTATTGAATAAAGAAAGAAGCATCACCCCTCTGACTAAAACCAGTGATGGTCACATGATATAATTTTGCTCTCTTCTTCCATTTATATTAGTATATTAGATCTTTCTACGCTTTCCTTTCAGGTTGTAATATAAAAAATTTTTAGCTATATGGTTATTAGTAAATATTCTCAAACCTTTGCATGAGAAGATAGTGAAATATAGCGCGTCAAAGATGTATTTGAATTCGTAGACAAAATCAAAAGATATTAATATCAAGGACATAACATCTTCATTCACAAATGTACCTCTACTAGAAACAATTAACTACAACATATGTGAACAAGTGGATAACCAGTCGATAAACATTAGCATCCGTACTGAAATCCTAAAAAAAATTGTTATTAAGGTGTACTATGAATTTAAATTTCAAATTTGACGGCACGCTTTACAAGTAAGGGGACAGGGTGGCGATGGACTCCCCATCGGGTCCCATTTTGGCTCATTTCTTTCTAAGTGAACTAGAAAATGGACCTTTGAACAACCTTATCAGTAAGCTCTCATTTTATTGCCGATATCTGTGATAATGGTTCTGATAGGAGTACATTAATTGCTGAATTCAATGAAGTACATTCGGCTATGAAGTTCACGTGCGAAGAGGAATCCCAAAACAGAATTGCCTTCCTGGATGTCCTCCTTACAAGAAGACCAGATGGTAGCATAAAAAGAAATTTTCACAGAAAAAGTACATGGACAGGACAATATACACATTTTCACAGCTTCGTTTCTCTCCAGTACAAAAGAAATTTAGTAAAGACCCTCAGCCACAGGGTTAGAGCTATATGATCAGAAGAAGTAACTGAAGATGAATTAAGGATTGTATGTGATACCATGATTGAAAATAGCTAACCCGAAAAATTTATCAAGAAACACATGACAAAGAAAGCGGAAAAGGACTACTCACTACCTGTAAACAAGAAGCCCCCTTATATATGACCGCAATTCAAGGGTGATATACCAAGTGACATAATTACGAAGAAATTCAGAAAATCAATTCAAAGAACTTTTAATGCTGGCGAACTACACGTATTATTCTCTACACGACCGATGGTGCTACCTCGACTGAAAGATGAAGTACCTAGACTAGCTAGCCACTTCAAATTGTATCTACCAATTCAACTGCGCTTGTGGTGGAGAGTTATATTGGCCGTTGCTCTAGGAACTTGATTTTTCGTGCTTGCTCGAGAATATCTCCCACTATGGCTAAGTAAAGGTGTAGTTAAAACCATTAACAGTTCGATATTGGACCATCTGGTGCAAACTGGCCACAAAGCCAGCCAGCGTTGAAGAATCCTTCTCTATCATCTACCGGATGCCTAATAAATTGCCAAAAACATCGAAGTACCGCATGCTCCAAACAGCAGAGGCTATGGCAATTCGCGTCAAACAACCAGTGCTTTGTGTGCAAAAGAAGCAAGTCCAGCTAGCCACTACTACTACCCTTGCCGGCCATCAGTAGAGATTATAAATTCATGAATTTGTAATATTATCTTTCCTAATTTTTCTGGCATTCAGTTTATTGTTATGTTGATGCTATTGAACTGTAATCTATTCATATTATTGATTCGATGTTATTCAAACATTAATGTTGTTCATAACACTAATTCATTCATTCACTATAACGTATATATAACTGTAGAGTCTGATGATAAAGTTATCGAAAAGAGTATTCTTTGTTCAGTATCCATTCTTTTGTAAATTTTAATGGGTATTTTTAATCAATTAAAATGCATATTGATTTGTTGAACCATCTGGTCACTAAAATTGACATCTAAAACTCTTTATATGGATGTTACAAATTTGTTCTCAGCTTTTAGAACAAAATGCGTCCTCTTAGGTAGATTATTTTGAAAAAGTTTTGAATTTAAGAAGAAAAGTGTCGATGATTGCGTTGAAGTAACGCAAATGGAAAATCGAAAAATATATTTCAGATATCGGGCAAGTGATAAAAGTATCAAATGAGTCAGCTGGACTGGAATGCAACCTTACAAAATACCTTGCATACAGATCAGTTTCTGAGGTATATCATAAATTATTCCGTGATAAGAATTCACAGACAGGGTTAGACTTTTCGTGCTCAGTGTTTTTTTTCCATTTATAACGGCAAATATTCGTGTTCTAGTTTCGATGTTCAGCAGACTAAAGATGTAGTTGACACGTCTCTCCTTGACACCTAAAACGTCTGGTAACGAGTACAACTACAAGAATTTAGCCAGCCTCTTTTGTTTTGCCCAAAAGCTGATTTTGCTTTTATGATCATTTACTCCATGTACGGTTCATATTTCCCTTCATAAACTCAAATAGGTTACATTTAAACTGTAACAGGTAATGGATTAGTTGAAATATCAGCAGCTACAGAGGATCTGACGGAATAAAGCTGTTTTATGTTATCTTACCTATCTATCAGACCTATAGATTGTTGTCCGCTAAATAAATGTTTTGGAAAATAACTTTCATATTACTTACAAACTAAAGCAGAATAGGCAGGTCGCAGGTCAAAGAGACCTCAGAATATTGTATCAGATAACCAGGCTGCTCGCTATCCGAGAAGAGATCAACCCAGATTATGAAACCAATAAAAGGTGTTCATGGGAACCTGATTACCATGGAGTAGAAACAAATGAAACAGTGGGCTGATCAATTCAAAGAATTCTTGAATCGACCATCACCGGCAACTCGCCCAGAAATACACCGCCACCAACTGCACACACACATATCTGTCTGCCAGTGGACACCAATCCTCCAACGAAAGCAAAAATCCTAAATGTGATCAAGCTACTGAACATTGGCCGGGAAGGCAGCAGAACCAGATGGAATTCCCCTGAAGCACTGAAAATGGATCCAGAGACTGTGGCAAATGGTCTCTCGCCAGTATTACAAAAGGTTTGGAAAGAAGGAAAGGTACCTACCGATTGGAAGAGAGACTACCTTGTCAAACTGCCAAAGAAGGGCGACTTACGCCTCAATGTGCAGTAACTGGCATGGAATAATGCTGTTGTCTGAGCCAAGTAAAATACTAAGTCGCGTTATTCTCGAGAGAATAAAGAATGCACTGGACACAGAATTCCGCCACCCACCGGAACAAGCTGGCTCTATTCAGGAAAGGCAAATCATGGGCTGATCAAACTGCAACTCTACGCATCATCATCACAGAACAAAGCATAGAATAGCAGTCAAATCTCTCTCTACCTCAACTTCATCGACTTCGAGAAGGCCTTCTACAGCGTAGACCGTACCGAGATGTAATTTGGAAACTAATTCAACACTACGGCGTACCTCAAGTCTTCGTCAACCTCATTCAACAGCTATTTGACAGTGCCACGTGCCAATTGATCCACAACGGAAAACTCAGCGAGGCGTTCGATCTGCATACAGGAGTAAGACAAGTTGGCTGCCTATTATCACCGATGATATTCTTAATTGTGGTGGACTGGATTATGCGTCAGACTGTGGATAGGTAGCGAGAAGACGGGAATACGCTCAACTACCGATAAGAAGACTCTAAGTTCTGGATTTCGCGCGTGTACGATTTATGTCTAATGTCACAGAGATTTGAAGACTTGCAGGCGAAAACCAACAAACTGGCTGAAGAAACAGCCAGAGAAGGTGGTGAAGACAACCAACGAACAGCAACAACAACAGCCAGCACCAATCACCACTAACGGGGAAGATTTTACGGAGGGTACTTCCTTCACTTATCTAGTCAGTAAGCACCGTTTGAACCACAGGTGGAACGGATGAAGACGTGATTGTCATCAAGCTGAAGTCAGGTTGGAAATCTTCAGTACTTGGGATAAAGAACAAGATTTGGATTTTCACCACAAATGTAAAATTAGTTCTTCTATGTGGGTCAGAAACATGGTGCATCACGAAAAGGATTTCCAACAGGTCGCAGACTTTTGCCGACAGCTGCCTTCGCTCCATACTGAAAATCAAATGACCAGGAAGGATTACCAACAGGAAACTCTGGCAACAAACTAACCAAGAACCTATCACCTAATCAATATGTAGGAGAAATTAGAAATAGATCAGGCATGCACTGAAGAAACCATTGAGTGACATGACGCTCCACATCCTCGAGTAGAACCCGAATGGGAAACGATGAGCTGGGCGTTGGTCCGAGGCTGACATGGAGGAAATCGTGAAGCAAAGACATGAGAAATTATGGGCGATCATAGGCTCAGATGAAGAGGTCAGATGAAAATAGAACAAAATAGTGTTGTTGAAGCCCTATGTTCCACTGGAAACCCAAAAGAACAATAACAATAATAATACCAACTTGTATAATTGATATAAGGATGAAACTTGGATTCCACACTTCCCAAGTTTTATCCTTCTATAAGTACAAGCGGACCTTGGCTCGCTTTTCAATTACTACGTTACATTAACATAGTTACATAAAACTCTTATTTTTGTGAAATATCTTGCCAAAAAGCTGCAAAAGCTATTGCAATTATTTGCCTTTCAAACACTAAATCTTTGGATATAAAACTGTTGACAGATAATACCTATAACTATCTATTTACCACTCTGTGCTTGTTTATCCCTAACTAATATCTATAATTGTATATATTGATGGTTTTACATGTTCAAGATGGCTCAAGTCAGTGAGTCTATGATTTTGTTATCATTTTGGTTAAATGTACTTGAGTGTGATATCATTATTGTTGTTGTCGATTTTAACCTTCTTGTTGTGAATTATTTTCCTGTGCTGTTGTTGTTCTGATTGTTTTATTCCCTGTTTTCCTGGTTTTAAAGGCAGCAACCCACAAGGTCGCTTCTCTCTAAACTATATTTTAATGTAACAATCCGCTTCTCAGGCGTGAGGTTAGCAACCCCACCTTGTAAACAAAGCTGCTACAGAAACTTCAGCACGATGAATCTCTTTGCGCCAAACGGAAAAGTCTGTGTGGGGACATGGAATGTCCGTACCATGTACGAGATCGGCAAAGCTGCCCAGATTGCAAACGAAATGAAAAGATATGGAATTCAAGTACTGGGGATATGTGAAAGCAGATGGAACGGGAATGGACTCACCAAATTGTCAACGGGTGAGTCAGTGATCTACTCCGGTCACCCAGAAGATAACCACATGCACACCGAGGGTGTGGCTACCATGATGTCACCAACGGCAACGAAGGCCCTGATGCAATGGGAGGCGATCTCGACCAGGATAATGACCGCCAAATTCAACTCCAAAGGAAGGAAAGTGTCAATTATACAATGCTATGTACAGACAAACAACGCAGACCTCGAAAAGAAGGAAGAATTCTACAGACAACTACAGACAACAATGGACAATACTCCAGTTGGTGACATTAAAATACTAGTACTAATTAAAATACTGATACCGAACGCAATGAAGACGCACGGCTGAAGCCCTATGTTCCTCTAGGAATTAAAGGAAACAATAATATAATATAATAATAGGTACAAGCAATTTGGATTTATACTCACGGATCAAAAGCAGCAAAATCCGGTAGCAGTAGCATGCGTCGCTCGTTAGCTTTTCGTCTTATAGCCGCCATACCACTTTCATAATTCTTTATCATCTCGTCAGTAGCAGTTGACCAATCAGCTGTACCGGGTTTCGGCTGAATAAACGTTTCTTGCGGTAATACACGTGTCAATGGTTGTTTTTCTAACTCTGGTATAGTGAAGACTAAAAAGACCAAATAACTAAATGAGATTTGCTAAGATGGATTTCGAAAGAAAACAAACAAAAATTCAGTGGTAAAAATGTTAAGTCGGATGGTTGACATTCGAAATCTGAGAATAAGTAGGGAACTAAAACGAACATGCATGCATCGAGTTTTAAAATATGAATAAATCATTTAGTGGACAGCTTTTTCTTGAATACTTAGATAGCCTAAAAATTTCTATTTGAAAATGCATTTAGCAGATGACACTATAATCCAAAGCTTTCAAATGTATAAAAGGTATGTAGATGACACCTTTATTATTTGTAAAAGTGATTGTAACTTGAATAATATATTAGATGTTTTTAATGGTTGCCATCCGGCGATAAAATTCACACTCGAAATGGAGAACGAGTCTAGCATTCATTTCCTTGGTGTGAACTTATCAAGGAGGACCGATGGAACTCTAAAGGGATCGATATATCGAAAGCTATCATGGAATGGTCAACTGACAAATTTCTACAGCTGGGTACCCATTGGTCGAAAACGAAACCTGATCCGGTCGCTTGCCACTCGTATTCGGCGCATATGTAGCCCTGATACTGTGAAAGATGAGTTATACATCTTGAGGAAAATCCTAATAGAAAATGGATTTCCACCACGTTTGATAGATAAGAATATACATTCAAATCCTAAAAAACGTCACTTATCATCAGTACCCAAGAAAATACTTTACATGAGCTTGGAATTCAAAGGGGACTTAGCTTCCGATATCATGAAACGGAGGATATCACAATCCCTGAAAAGAACATTCCCTGCTGCATCCCTGAGAATAGCCTTTTCTAGTCGACCATTATTGTTCAATAACCTGAAGGACAAGATCCCGCTGTTGACCAACTCTATGTGTGTTTATCAATTCACCTGCTCTTGTGGAGCTAGGTATATCGGTCGTTCGACACGAGTTTTGTCCAAGAGGGTGCAAGAACACTATCCTGCATGGTTACGAAAAGGTGGTAGTGGAGCAATAAGAAGCGCGATCATTGAACATCTGGTCGATAATGATCACCCTATCTCTATAGCCTCTGCCTTCAAAGTCATCTACAAGGCAAAGAGTAATCTACCCAAATCCCTACGTACCCGACTCATCTGTATTGCTGAAGCTTTGGCTATCGAAACAGAAAAGCCAGATCTCTGTGTACAGAAAAAGTTCGTTCAGCCCCTCCAACTTTCATGGTCTTAATCCCTCTATGCTAAAGTATGGTAATCCCCAATCATATTTTAGCTCTACCAATTTTTCATTTTTGTCTATTCAGTTTGTATACTCTTCCTTATTACGTCAATTGCTACTATTAATACTCTCACTTTTAACTGTCCCCGGTATTATTTCACTTGTTCCACTTGTCATTCTAAATCAATTCCTTTTTACAACATTAAATTCTATGCTATTCAATTTCACACAATATTACGTAACGTTTTTATTTTATTCGATTTGTCTACTAATCTTATAATTGCACACCCTTTTTCAAGTTCTATCCATCCTATGAATTATTCTATATATGACATTAATTTGCTTTGCCACTTGACATTTAACTACGATTATAATCACAAATATTTTAGTTTTAATTGCATTTCATATTATTATTATTATTTTATGCATTCACACCTTTGATTCAGTTCCCTCACCGGATGTAATTTTTTAAAAACCATATATATACGATTGTACAGCATGATAATAAATTCGTTGTTGAAAAGAGTCTCTTCGTTGGATCATTTGTTTTGATTTTCGACATTATAATCGTTTCACTTTATTTTGATACTCTCTAACAATTCATATAACAAAATACAGAATTTTCTCAGCACCATAAGAAAAACTCTTGGGTATTTTTGATGTACAAGTCATCCCGGTTAGATGTTATATGATTGTGCAAGACAAGACTACTCCAGCTCTTAGTTTAAGGATAGGGGGGTGAAATGGTTTAGCGTGTTAAACACTTCACTTATTTGAGTAGCTGCATCAGAGCTAATCAGTTGTTTGCTGACGAGATCTCAGCACGCAACAGTGGGCTCGTTTTTAGAGGCTTGACGTTTCTGTAGCAGTGGTGATTATTTTTACAGGATGGGGTTGCTAGCCTCATGCGCAACCTTTCCTCTTTACCAGCCTTATTACTGGCTTAGCGAGATAAAGGAATGCGTCGGTGGCCGGTGATCGAACCCCGGACCATGTGCATGGTCGGCGAGCGTCCTAACCGCTGTCGCCACCAACGTATACGTGATATATTGCTGTCTAACAGAGGACATGTGCAATGTATAGCAATTGGTTCTATTCGTATTTATGGTTGTGAGACGTGGATACTGAAGTTGGAAGATGTGAAGCGGCTAGTTATCTTTGACAATAGATGTTTTCTTCCTGTGTCCTTCATTGAATGGAATAATATTGTCAGTAACAATGCAGTTAGGTTTTGGGTAGTAGATAAACAGGGAAAGTCAGTCGATATGATTGCATTACTCCATTGGACTGGGTTGACAATGAGTTCGGGGTGTTCAAAATGAAACTGATCCTCAACCCATGAATTGTTTGATTGTTAGTTTGAGCCACTTAAAGAGGTGTAGATTTCCTGGTTGAGGTCCTCGAGACACCAAGAACCAAAGACAGCAGACTAT
>OX235279.1:178442323-178764726 GCA_944472155.2 Trichobilharzia szidati
AAAGACACAATAGACTTCAACCTTCGCCTGCCATGGACTACTTGACCTATTTAAATATGATTGGTCATTAGTATGTACTTTTGTTCTTCATATTATTGAGTAATTGTCATGCCCTTTATTTTATTTTATTATTGTTAACCATGTTAGTTGTAAAGCGGTTGTAAAGAAACTACAAAATGACGATATCATCTCGCGAAATTTGTCTTCTTAATGCCTTATTCAAACATTTTCACTAAGTAAATGCCTTGCGCCAATAGGATATTTAGTTAAGTCATGTGATTTTTAAAAATTCCTTTACGTTCCCAGTGGAACACAAGCCTTCAAGCTACAGGCTTGAAGTTTCTGTAGCAGTGGTGTTTATTTTTACAGTATGGGGTTGCTAGCCTCATGCCCAACCTTCCCCGTCTACCAGTGTTACTACTGGCTTAGCGAGGTAAAGAAGTGTGTTGGTGGCCAGGGATCGAACCCCAGACCACACGGTGTGTGGTCGGCGAGCACTCTACCGTTGTGCCCCCGACGCACTTAGTCATGTATACTTTTGCTTAGCTGAATGATGATCTATTTTCGGTTAGTTGTCATTAATGTACCTCAGCGTTTCAATCTCCTTTCCAAACTATAAGACAAATATGATTTACAATGTATCCGGTTGTTTACGAAATTAGATGATAAAATGTAGAAAGGCTGAGAGCTGTTTAAGGTGTTTACTGAATCAAGCACACACTTGTAGAGTTGTCTGTCTGCAGTTTATCAGAAAAAAATTGACTTGAATAATAATTTTTTCCTACTAACTAACTAACTAACTACTAACATTTCACTCACTTACCTTACTTTTTGTGTAATCCTCACGTCTGGACTTGAATTCATAGTGTTATCTTACCACAATTGCTGCTCATTTACATTAACTTTTATTGTAATGAACCTTAACTCATGCCCACATGGGGTTGTTATTGGCTATAGTCTGACAGATTTTTTATTATGCAAATCATGTTGATATTTTTTTTTCTCGCTCAGAAAAGCCTACAAATTTTCTCTACTACACAGGAATTTTGTTTTATTATCTTCTGTCTTTCTTTATAGTGTGATAGTGAGACGTTAGCTAATCATAGGCAAAACGATTTTTGCAAACAGTTTAGCAGACGTAAACAAAGTGTTGTTCGAGTTTTTCCATTTAGAAATAGAGAAAATAACTGAATGTATATGATTGGGTTCGTAATTCTGATCTTTACGTTCGAGATTTATCAGATATTCATATGTATATATTCAAGGAAGGCAACGCCAGAAACTGTGAAACAAAAACTTTAGAAATCAACAACAATTCTAGGTCTTTAGCGGAAGGAATGTATAACTATATTTCAAACTATTATTTTAAAAAAATATGAAAGATGACCTTAAAGTGTTGAGTCTTTTTTTAAATTATAAGCCACAAAACATTTAAAATAGACTTGTTTTGTTTTTCCACAATTTCAGTAGTAGTAGTAGAAGCTGTTTAGTAGACTTCAAGGTTCAAATGTTACTTTATATGTCCAAGCCAAGTTCACTTTTAAGAGTTTGAAAAATTTTGGGCATTGGGTATATGATATTCACTATAATAAAGGTTTTCTTGTATTTCCCAATGAATGAATGGAAAACAAAACGATATCGTTGTTTTTACTGACGTTTCGCTATTCAATGCTGCTAATAGCTTTATCAAAGTAGTAATGTTAAGCCAGAATTTATAAAATCTCAGCTTATATATAACAACTTAATCATCGTTCCTCAGTATGGGGTCATTTTCGTGTTGTCAAATTGGCCAATTGGTAAAGATAACAAAACCAAGTGTAGATTCTTAGATTTGATAAGTGCGTAAAATTATAAAAGCAGCGTGTGTTCACATAATGGAATTGCTTATCACATTCGTGTTGATTCTTTCATTTCATGGGGGAGGCAGGTGGGTGTTGTCACCAGGTCAGATTCTGTTTTAGTCCATCATTCCTATCCAGACTTGATATAAAGTGCTTCTGATAATATGAGACGTTCTTTGTGATTTCTGAAATGCTTTTTCTGGGTTATTTCAATATTGTCAAAATCAATTGTGTGACCTGATTCTATAGCGTATAGACAGGCTGTGGCTGACGATTTTTTAAAGTTTTCTAGTTCACAGGATTTCTCGGTGGTCGAACAGATGCTCTACGGTGTTGATTTCTTCTGATTTTGATTTCTAACGATGTTTGTCCAAAGCATATCACATCACATTCCAAGCATTTTATTTTAGAGACACAATTAGATAGAGAATCTTAAGGGATTTGGTCTTTCATATGGACAAGGTTGTTTCGCAGTGTGTCTGATGTTTTGAAGAAAACTTTGATGTTGTGCTTATTGAGTACGCTTCTGATATCGTCTGATGTCTCCGCTTTGTATGGAATGACATGTTTTTGGAATACGTTTTCGACCATACTTAGCGTCAGTGTTGATTCTATTGATGAAGTTCCTTGGGTAGTTGTTTTGTTTGAGAGTATCAGTAATGTTTGATATTTCTTCTTCTTTCTTTCTGATCCGTTACCAAAGAGTATACTCGTCTGAGAAGACTTGAAACAATTGATACTTTTGCCCTGATGGGGTGTGATGATCCGAAGTCTAAATATTTGTCTGAGTAGGATTTTTTATTCCTGAATATAGATATACGAAAATGTCCGTTTTCCCTTCTCTTTACTAGGCAGTCTAGAAATGATATTTCACCGACGTCTGATTCTGCTTCTGAAGTAAACTGAATTCTGGGAGATAGATTGTTTACTTTTTTCAAGAATGAACTGTATAGATCTCCTTTTAACACCACAAAAGTATGATCTACATATCTTAACCGTATTTTAGGAGTGAGTATGCTAGAAAAGATGTTATCTTCAAACCTATTCATGGAAAGGTCAGCGACTTTTAGGTTAACTGGTGAAATATTACCACTTATAATTCTTTAAGTCCTTCCTTATCAAGGAGATAAAATCTATAGTCCTACTAAGCTCATACATTGTTTGATTGTCGCTTCTTCCACACATAATATTTGGTACATGTACTTTTTAATGCTAGTAGTTAGATACCGTATATACCAAAAATGTATAGTAGTCTATTAGTAAGTAATAGGAGGGGAGACATAATTGATATAATTACTCAAAAGTGGCTACAAAAGTAAAAATGAAACTTGGAAATTACGCAGTAGTCAACGGCATAAAGGAGGAAAGGGTTAGAAATTTGATAAGGTTAAAATTGTTATTGAGTGTGAGAGAACGACTAGTGAAGAGGTTAAGACCACTGTAGAATAAGAAACTGGACAAACGTTTTCTGTTTACAGAGTTCGAGGTTGTATTGACGAATTAACAGCGGCTCCACCATACACAAATGCCAAAACCTGACGCCCTTTGTAGCATTTGGTCTCACCTTGTGGATAATCTTGAAAGACGACTCTGTTGGAGCTGAGTGGCTTGAGTCCACCGAGTGCTCGAGAACTGAGCTAGTAACTGTCTTGCATTATCCTTTTTCTAACCATGCTGGATAATGTTGAGAGATGCGTTTGGAAAGTGTGCGCCTAGTTGTGAGGCCAATATAACTAGCACCACAGGAGCTGATGAAATATCAAATGCCTTCAAGTTACCATAGTTAATATTTTATTTTATTTTTGATTACAGCTTGATGCCACACCGTATTTTCAGTACAAGTATGGAATTTTCAGCATGGATATCGGTATCCCAAATTTTGCAGGCCGACCATAGATATCGGGTGTGCGTCGGCAGGGGATCGAACCTCGGACCATGTGCATGGTCGGCGAGATTCCTAACCACTGTGCCACCGACGCTCAAATAGGTTGGGCTCATAAAATCAATGGGCTACAGTCGAATGTATGGTGTTTAAAATTTACTGCACTTCATACTGTTCTAATAGCTTAACTATTAACACAAATCACGTAATGCAGTTGGCTCAAGTTTCAATAGTTTCTAGCCTCTGTCCTATGATTTTGAAGAGGAAACAACAGGGAAAGCTTCACTTAACATAACAGAATTCCTCGTACCGAGACATATTTCAGCGAATATCAGTCATGCTGTCAGTTATTATTCAACCTTGAATTTGTAGACAATAGTATAGAATTTTTACGAGTTGATCACGGATTGATATCAGTTAGAGAACCATTAGAAACCACGGAGTAATGGACACCTGTTTCATCCAAGTTTGAGAATCATCGTAAGTACGCACCCACTACACGGGTTCGAACCTAGAGCCTCCCAGTTACAAGGCAAACTAGCTCGTGTACCATTCAGCCATTGGAACCCGACCCAATTCAATGACCAGTCCATTAATTCGAACTTCTACCAGTTCGTAATGATTTAGCGCGACCCCAACCAATGTCGTCGGTGGGACATCCATCCTCACACGTGACTGGTTGGACCTCACTAGTTACGATTTCTCACTACAACTGACTCCAGGAAACTCCATCCCGTAGGAAGTCACTAGTGAGCCACAGATTAATTTTCTACAATTGGTTTTGTAAGGATTAGTTTTGTTTTTACGAGCTGTCCAGTACTCTAGTACTGGTTTTCAATGGTTCTCTAACTGATATCAATCCGTGATCAACTCGTAAAAACAAAACTAATCCTTACAAAACCAATCATAGAAAAGTATATAATTTGCAAAATAATGTGATCCAACTTCTATGAGTTGTACAAAATTAGTGTGAAGTACAAAAGTATATTATTACTAGATGTACTCAGTATTTATCTGCTGATGTGGTCGATAAAATCCGACATTCACTGACCATATACACATATGTGAGATATATGCATATATATGTATTTAAAGGTTCAGCGTGAATCATCGACACGAACTGCGTTAAGTGAAAGAATACCCCACTGTCTATTTAGGCAAATCGTCACCCCCACCCACCCGACCGCATTTTTTTATTACCTCCATAGTGTTAGTTTTGTAAACTTTCCTTCACTTTCACTAAATAAAGACTGCATCATTTTTTATGTTAAAAGAATGGTTAAATAAAAAAACTGAAGAAACACTGAATGTTCCCAGTGTCGTTGTAATGCATTGTTGAGAAGCAATTAAAACGGTACAAGAGAGTGGTGGGTGGTGTGCTCGACCAGTATGTGAAATTCTTCCAGAAACATTTAATTACAAACATTAGTGTCTTACTATAAGGTGGATTTGTTCTCTTCTTTTAGTTTCTTGCTATTTTTTACACTTCACTCTTAACCGAAAAAAACCTTGATCATTAATTACATTAAAAGGAAACATAGATTACATCACTTCAATTACTAGCATTAAGACACACTTTTCTAATTTGTCTTCTCCAGTAACATCCTCTAGTTTTTCGACAGAATGTCGCTTCGTTACGTGGTAAATTAAGTAATACAGCTTAAATGCTGGTTGAACAGTTTCACACAGTAACACCTAATGGATAAATTCTCTCACACAAGCAGAAAAGCATTACAGTTTGTATTACTTTACGAATACATTTACAACCAGTTTTCTTTCTTTCTTTTTTTAAAGTATCACATTCCGATAGCAAAGCTGAATATGAACACCAGGTGGTTAAATTGAAACTAATAGACATTTAATCAGATAAAACATAGCGAAAAAAATCATCGGCGGTACGCACCCACTACACGGGTTCGAACCCAGGACCTTCCGGCTACAAGCCAGCAAGCTCGTATACCATTCAGCCACTGGGACCCAATTCTAGTGAGAAGTTGTGACCAGTGAGGTCCATCCAGTCACGTGTGAGGATGGATGTCCCACCGACGACATTCGTTGGGGTCGCGCTAAATCATTACGAATTGGTATAAGTTCGAATTCATGGACTGGCCATTGAATCGGGTTCCAGTGGGTGAATGGTATATGAGCTAGCTTACCTTGTAACTGGAAGGTCCTGGGTTCGAACTCATGTAGTGGGTGGGTACTGGCGATGATTCGCAAAAACTAGGAAGAAACAGGTGTCCATTACTCCGTGGTTTTCAATGATTCTCTAACTGATATCAATCCGTGATCAACTCGTAAAAACAAAACTAACCCTTACAAACCAACTATGGAAAATAGTAGACAGAATACGTGTGAGAACAATTTTCTCAAGCTTGATAAAATGACAACTGACATTAGGCATTTTGCCCTACTTAGAGAAAGTACAAAAATTTTCAAATTTGAAGCAAGTTGATGAGTTGGTAAGGTAGGATTAAGTTACCAAGGCGTACAATTCATTTTACTGCTGCTATTTTCAAATCAAATAATTCTACGTAACCTTTTTCAAAGAAGGGAAATGTGTCATCAGTAATCAGTTGTCAGCCATTTCCCATGAAATGTAGTCAAACTGGATATACGAAGAACAAAGTTCAGCGAAGAGTCTCTTTTCGGCGAATTCATTCCCTTAGCTGTACAATTGTAATTATATATATATGAAGTTAACAAAGAGGTAAGAGGTGAGGAAATAGACTTAGGTCAAGTTAAAAGGACATATTCAAGGTCAAAATAACAAAGCAGACCACTAAATCAAATAGCAGAGGTAATAGTACATCTGCTATGGTATCAAAACAAAATTTACCAAGGAAGGTTTAGTGTAATGATGAATTGCTGATTTGAACGCATACAGGTGACTTAAACTTTCTAATTGCTAGGGCCTCCACAAACTTTAGAATACGCCTGCCCCAAACACGTTTTATAAATAGGTTTAAAAGATCTGTTAACGTCAATTTTATGTCCTGTCTCTATAATATGTTTCGCAATAGAAAAGCTAGGTCTCCTGTTCTCACCATTAATAGGTTCTGAAGATTGCATTTGTTTCTGGAGCCATTTAGGAATATGCTCTGAAGCCAGCCCTTACTTGCAGAGGTCGATGAGTCCTCCCTATGTATGTGTGTCCACACGTACATTCAAATAGTTATATACAGTGCGGTGTGACATCATTTTTCGCATGTTCAAAGGGCTTAGATAGATATATTGGCTTCACATTCTCTATTATAATGATATTAGCTGCATAAAAAGTCTTTTTAACAGCAGTGTTCAACCTCTGTCTAGTTATCAAGCTGCTATAATGACCCATATAGGGTAGCACGTCTTTCTTAGGGGCGAGTTGGAGAGTGGGTCTTGGTGTTCTGACTACTTTATATCTCCTGATGAACTTGTCTGGATAATTGTTATCAACCAGAGTTTGTGTCAACTTTCTTTCTTCTTCATCAAGTGTGTCTTCAGTGCATATTCGTTGGATTCTATTGAAGAGGCACCTTATGTATATGTAATTATTTTCTGTGTGTGTACATTAGGATTGTCAAACAAAAATAAAATAAAAATTAGTTAGGATTACTGTTTAGGTGATTAAAATGTCTCTAAAATGTGATGAATAGTCAAAATTGTAACCAGGGGGGATGAAGATTAGTAAGTATCGGCAAGGGTTCCTTGATATGAAATAGGATGTCAATGGAGACAGGTAATAGGTAGAAAGGGTGAACAGAGGGTAGGTTGCGAAGATGTTACTAAGATGCCGTACAGAAATTCAAAATACAAAAAAAACATCACTAAAAAAGTCGTAGAACTTGGAATTATACTCAAGGTAGAAGGAGGGATGGAGAAGTTTCTTCTGAGTGTATAAATCAGAGTTTTCTATCCAGATCGCTAAGGCCTTACTCATCAGTGCAAAATATACAGAAGCTTACCGTTTTCAACTGGAGGCTTCTTTTGACTTTGTAGATGACTTTGAATGAATTCCCCTCACATATTGAGTGAACAGTGTTGACTATATGTTCAACTAAAGCATTCTTCATTGATCCACTGTTACCTTTACGTAGCCAAGCGGGATAATATTCTTTGACTCGACTTATATATCTCACTCGCTCGCTCCACATCAGCAAGTAAATTGGTGGATACACATAGAAGTGGTCAGATGCGATAGTTTATCTTTAGAGTTGTTGAAGAACAATGGGCGGCTTGACAATCCCAATCGTAATACAGCAGCAGAGAATGTTCTTCTCAGGGCGTTAGATATTCTTCTCTTTATGATGTCGGCCAGAAGGTCGCCACATTCATATACAGCACAGAGATGGATTGTTCTTTGTTGATTTTGAGCATTATATGTCTATCCATAAAGCATGGTGGATAGCCATTCTCAAGTAATGTCTTCCTCAAAAGAGTGATCTCCTCTTCTACTGATTCGGGGCTGCATATTCTGTGGATTCTAGTGGCAAGAAATATTATCAGGTTCCGCTTGCAACTGATGGATACCCAACTGTGAAAGTTTGTCAGCTGGCCGTTCGACATAGTCTTCCGATATATTGATTCCTTTGGGATCGTATCAAAGGCGACCTTCTGACCGACATCTTAAAGATATCTGGATGGGTTTCTTCCGTGAATGTAGTCAAACTTCCTGGACGTCTAAATGTAATATCTGCTAGTCGTTTACAGTGAATGTTGACTTCCTCTATTTCATAAATATGCTAATATGATAATCGTGTTAAAACTAGGTGCAGTAATTCTGTGTGATTCTTCCCGCTTCTCAAAGATAATCCAGTGATAAACTTTTTATTTTCATTTTTTTACCACTAAAACAATGGAATGAGTTCTCTGTCACAGTATCTTACCCTATCTAAATTACTTCACTAATACTTTTACGTGAAGAAATTCATTATTGATGCATGTTAGTAGTGAGCTTTTTGTGAGTTATAATTTTCTCTACATATTTATTTTCCGTTTTTCTGAGAAGCTGAATTATTTCCCCCTTTTGATTATGGTTCATTGGTTTTCTTTTTTAAGGTTTACTGCATTTCCTGCAATGATTAGTAGTCCATCGTGATCTCTAAAATCTGACCTTAGTATCCAGGCAACGAAGATTTATCATACAGTTTAGGTTGATAAAAACAAGTATAAATGTTGGCCCTTTCTTCAGCTATGAATAAGCTGTGAAAAAAAAACAGCGAAACTGCTCATCTCTCCTCAAAAACTATGTAGAAATCCATTTGGAAATACTGTTTACAAAATCAACACTGTGATTCCAAATAAGACATGTTGGGTAATAAAAGGAGTCTGCTGGATATTCCCTAAATTTGTGATTCCCTACAAGTATTGGTTTTGTAGGGATTTTTGTTTGATTGCATGGAGGATTTCATCATTAATCTGATACTCACTAGCGACTGGCCCTATTCAGGCAGTTAACCTGGGGTTCTAGTGGGAAGCCGTGACCAGTAGGGTACAGAAAATGAAGATGAGGCAGTAACTCATCGAAGAAGACATTACGAAATGGTCACGCTATGTCGTGAATTGGCAGAAATTAGAATTCAAGGACCATTGGATCGGCTGGGTCCCAGTGGCTCAATGGTCTACGAGCTCGCCTTGTAACCAGAAGGTCCTGGCGGTGGGTGCGTACTAATGAAGAGTCCGAAACTAGGACGAAACAGCTGTCCAATGGTTCTCTAACTGATGTCAGCTCATGATTCACTACAATGAGTATTTCGATTGAATGCATAATTCAAAAGCAAATAAGACACAAAGCTTTCAAGAGATAAGACACATTTGTTTGATGGTTTCACTTTTCAAAACCTGACAGTCATATTTATGCATAAATCAGCAGGATTAATCATAAATATCGTTTGTTTATAGGCCAAATGGATTTTAGGTTAGGGCAGACTTTTCGCATTCAACAGAAACAAGTAATTGTCAAAAAATATATATTGTATAAATTATGGAGCACTAAAGGTCAAAAGTGGAGAAGGATTGAGCAGAAAACAGTTGAACAAATGTACTGAGATTGGTTTTTTTCGCTGTCTTTAAATAAAAACTAGTTAAATGGAAAAAAAGAAAGAAAAATTGAGCCTCTGATCACATGCGAGATACGATTCATAAGAAGCGATAACCTTCACTTCTTCAAATTAAAATGTCAAGCAGTAATTAAACCTGATTTTGAACAGATAAAGTGTTTTGTTGAAAGTTTTTATTTATTTATTTATTTTTTGATTTACAGCTTGATTCCACACCGTATTTTCAGTACAAGTATGGAATTTTCAGCATGGATATCGGTAGCCCAAATTCAGGCCGACCATAGATATCGGGTGTGCGCCGACAGGGGATCGAACCCCGGACCATGTGCATGGTCGGCGAGAGTCCTAACCACTGTGCCACCGACGCGGTAAAAGCGTGTCAGAGTAATAAAATAGAACCACACTGGTCATCTTTGTACACTGATTTCCATTCTTTTAATTTCTTATGTCCAATGTCTCTGCAGTGTGTACATTTACGCTGTCTGATAACACAGACAAAAATATTATCGAATGGGTATATTTTCGCACATTTCTAGAGTGTAGGATATTGTCATGTTAACAAATTTCTGTGCATATATTCAGCGAAGAGACTCTTTTCACCAACGAATTTATTATCAAGCTGTACATGTTTTATAGACAAGAATATACAGTCAAAATCTATCAGACATGCTTTCACATTCGTAACCAACAAAATTACGTTAACCAACCTTGAAGTCAAAGGTAACTTACCTACCAGCATTCTTAAAATAAAGGATTCCAAGGTTCCTGAAAACGACATTCCCAACTGCATCGTTGAGAATGGCGTTTTCTAGTCGACTAGTACTCTTCAATAACTGGAAAGGTAAGATACTACAGCTGACCAACTCTATGTGCAGGCAGGTATACCAGTTGACCGACTCGGGTTTTATTCAGTAGGATGCAAGAATAACTATGCTGTGTGGCTACGAAGAAGTGGAAATGGGGCTGTAAGTGCGTTAGTTGAACATCAGGTGGATACTGGTCAACTTATTTCTACAGCCTCCTCCTTTAAAGTTATATAGAAGGCGGGAAGTCACCTTCGAAAATCACAACGTATCTGACTCATCTGCTGTACAGCTTAAGCTATGTCCATCTAAATGGGAAAGCCAGATGTTGGTGTACAGTAGAAGTTTGTTCAACCACTCCTTGGTAAAAAAATGAAATAGGGTGAATCAGATGCCATATGTAGGTGAAAAAACAGGTAGCCCAACTTTCAATCAGGCCGCCAAGGTCTTAATCCGTCTATGCCTGACTGGTATAATCCACATTACCATTTATGGCCCATTTGTTTTTCTCTCTGTTTGAATATCCTTCGATTTTTATCTAGACGATTACTGTTAACTTCACTTTGAACAATTTCCTATATTACGTGAAATGTCACACTTATTTATTTATTTAATTCGGTACAATTTTTCGCCGTGTTGCCTTATCACAATTACCACCTTGTTGCGCAATGTTTTAATTGCCTACTGATCTTATCATTTCTACATACGCTTTGGAGACTTGTACATTTCATAATCTATTTCACATAAAGTACATAACCAGTTACTATTTTTTCAGACATTGAACAAAGAATATTCTTTTCGATAAATTCCTCTTCCAGGCCCTACTATTATATATGCATGTTTATATACACAGAATATTCTAGAATAGTAGTCAATAACAATACTGGTGTTTTTTAAATAATAATATCGATTTACTAAGTAGGATCACAATGGAATTACAGTTCATTAAAGATGCTTAAATCATAATAATAATAATAAAGATATAAAAGCAAATAGAATATCAACTAAAATTAGGAAAATTTCTACAAACATTGAGGATCATTCAAACCTAGATAGTCAAGGTAAGGATAATGTCTGAACCAACCAACTTCTTTTGGATGCACAAATTAGGCTTGTTAATATGGATCCCAACGGCCAGCCTCAGTAATATTTAGTAATCGAAATCTTAGGGTGAATTTGAGATTTGTTGGTTTGCGGTAGCCAACATTTTCCTTGCGAAACTAGAAAATGGGTCTTTGAAGGATGTTATTAATGAACTCGAAATTTAATGGTCGGTACATGGATGATACACTTCTGATTATGAAAAATGAGGAGGAATCAAAGAACATCCTGGGTGAATTTGACGAGGTTCATCCTACAATAAATTTTACTATTGAGAAAGAAAAAGACTCTAGTATTTCATTTCTAGACTTACTTATGACCAGAAAAGAGGACGGTACAATAAGAAGAAGTGTATATAGAAAACCTACATCAACGGGTCAGTATACTCATTTTGTCACCTTCATGCTCTTGAAATACAAATGCGATCTGAGAAAGTGATTGGTTCACAGAGCAAAAGCAGTCTGTTCGGATGAATGTCTTGATGAGGAACTTTTAACTCCTCACAGACGGAGCTTTTCATGGCAAAAGTTTTGGAGGCAATGGCAGTCACATCATCAGTTTTTGAATTGTTTCTACTGACAATCAGAAATGACTCACTAATTTACTGTTGATCACTCAATATGGAATAAATCATCATTCTTATCTAACGACAAATATAAATGGTCGGATAGGCTGAACATTTAGTTGCACGATCAAAACAAGAGGTGAAAAGTTGATGATGCGTAACTAATAAGCTGCATAACATTGTGGTGAGTTCAACTCATATCATAGAAACAAAAAGAAACAAACTACATCACGTGAAAGTAAAAAAATAAAGGAAGGAATCATCGGTAATACGCACCCATTGGCATTCGAACCGAGTGGTCGCGCTCAATCACGATTTAGTAGAAGTTAGAATTCATGAACTGGCCATGGAATCGGGTCAAGTCCCAGTGGCTGAATGGTATATGACCTTGCCTTACAATCGAAAGTTCCTGGGTTCAAACTCTAGGGGATAGGTACTTCCGATGATTCCCAAACTAGGATGAAAACGCTGTTCAGCACTCCTGGTTGTTTCCAATGGTTCTCCAACTGACATCAATCCATGGTCGAACTCAAAAAAAACAAATTTTATCCGTATTATTATTGTTTCCTTAATTTCCTACAGGAACATAGGGCTTCAGCCGTGTGTCTCCATTGCGTTAGGTTCTCTGCTAGAGTCTTCACCTGGCTCCATGTCTGCCCACACGTTTGCATCTCCTGTTCACATTACCTCCTCTAAGTCACCCTCACACTGACGACCAACTCACCGCTTCCCTTTCGGGTTCCACTCGAGCAATGGCTTGTCTAGTGATGTCACTTGATGGTTTCTTTGCTCAGAGTATGGCCAATCCACCCCCATTTCTTCCTGCTTATTTGTTTCACAATCGGTTCCTGGTTGTTTCGCCCCCAGAGATCTTTCACAATTGCTGATCTTTTCTGGCCGGCCATCTGATCTTGAGTGGTATTGAGTGAAGACAACTGTTAATGAAGGTCTGTAGTTTGTTTGAGATGCTCTTTATGACATGTCAAGTCTTTGATCCGAATGGTAGGTACCACTGACTTCACACTGGACTTGAAAATCCGGATCTTACTTTTGATGCTGAGCAGTGCTGTTGACCTCCACACAGACTTGAGAGTAGTGAAAGCTTGCCTTGCTTTCCCGATTCTCGCTTTGATATCCTCATCAGTTCCGTCCGCCTGTATTTGAAACGATGCTTCCCAGGTAAGTAAAGGAGGAAAACATATAATGAATGGAACGCAAAGTATCTGACTGTTAAATACTTGTTGATCTCATGTCAAAAGAAAAACCCTTCAGGTTTGGATTTTCTTAAAACTGGAAAGATGCCTAGATTTAAGTTACTTATATTTTTCTACACACAGACAGCGTGTTCTCAGTGTGCATGCATACATTCCCTAAGCTTACTTTGATTTTGTCCTTACAATATACTATAATTTCACAATTTTATTAGAATTTTCATTTTGTTGAAAATGATCTTGACAGCTTGTAGAGTAGTTAGTCAGTTGACTCAAAGTCTACTGCTCATATATATGTTAAAATTTCGAACAGGCTTTCCTGTTTCGATTAATGACGTGTATTTATCTGACTGTGTGTGCTACACTTTTCTCAAATTTCTCTAAAAATTATAAACCTCTATCCAAATACTGCCATTGTTAGTTGGGCTTCTTTTTTCTACATAACGCGTAGTTATGCAGCCTTATCTCAGGCACAGTTTGTAGACTATGCAAATTTAAAATTTGGGTTTTTTACGATTCTTACTATTTTCACTTTCAGTGACACTAAAGTTTTTTTTTTAATATTTATATTAGTTTACGTATTGCTCATGTGATAATCAGAAGTTAACTAGTCCACTTCCTTCTAAGTGCATATACATGGACTTTAGAACTAAAACCCACGTAAAAAACTCCACCAAAATGATGATGAAGCGGTGAATGCATTAGATTCGGTCATGTCTTTTTTAAAAGCTCTTATCCATTCAGAATCTATGGTTTAATACTAACTGACTCTCCAAAACTGTCTTTCAACGACTCTTTTGATCTGTGCAATTCATCTTACAACCAACAAATTTGGTTTGATAGATTCGATCAGTAAAGGCCAAAAGCAAAATAAAAATAATTGTGAAACTAGTAATGATGACATAAGTAAGAGAGAATATAAGTCATCTACTGTTATACCATATAAGGAGGGAGGGGACATCTGAGACCCTCCCTATGTAGGATTTTTAATAAAGCAGGAATTAGGGTGGCATTCAAACCTACAAACTCACTCAGGTAGGACAAGCTCTGTAGTTAAAGGACCCTATCGGTTGACCCAATTAGAAAAAATAATATAATTTACAGAATACCCTGCAATGACTGTGATGTCAACTACAAAGGTCAAACTAGTAGGTCAGGGGTAGTCAGATTGTCGGAACATAAGAATTTAGATAAGGTGAGAATGGTTGACCTCGAGATGATAAGTAATTTAGAATACAGCACTCAGCACTACATTGCACTGCATGCATTAACACACAACCACACAATAGGGTGGGAGAGCGTTAACATCCTAAGAAGTAATCTATGTAGGTGGATATAGAGAGACGTTGATTACTGAATCCTGCCGAGTTCATAGAGTCTACACTCAACACATGCAACAGAAATGACTGAATGCGAATACCAGAGATATGGAAGATAATACTACCGCCAGTCAAATCAGAGGAGGATAATAACTGATATTAAAATTCTATTTCAATTCAAGCATATCACAACATTCTAACAAGTTGCTTATTATGACTATAAAAGCACTCGTCTTATTCCCCTCTGGTTGTATTTGATCAGTAACACTCATATTATTCTTTCTGAATGTACATTATCTTATATTGATTTTTATTCAATTGTCTAATCATCAATTCCACTAATGAATATAAATGAAGGAAAAACGTTGTGTGAGTAACTTGATGCGATTATGAGCAGTAATTAGTTATGCTCGAAACGTGGTCGCATCAGTTAATATTACTGTACAACACTGTGTGATTTATCAAAATAAAATTTTATCCGTAATGGAGTTATACTCTACCACAGTGCCCAAGTTTTATACTTTTATCAGATTCGATCGCTTTGCGCAGTCCGCCCAGTCTGTTTACACTTGTGAGAATAAATATTGCACAAATTCCAGACGAAATTTGCTATGTAAACTCGTTAACCTCTCATCTTTGATTGGCAACATTTTTAGTTATCTTGAACGTGTGTTGCAGCTGGAACTTTTATTTTTTTTCTGCCATCTTTTATGCAGTTTTATCAACCTTTTTCATACATTCTGACACGTATCTGGACTACAGAGATCAGCACCACATGATAGACGGTGTTCCGAAATACATCTGTAAATAAAGACTGCCAAATATTAAGTGTATATCTGCCTTCAAAGAAGTTTGTTTTCAAAAGGGAAAACTGAAACGTGGTTTGTTCCCAGTCAGAGTTCCGTATTGCTAATTCTTTCCAGCTGGCCAGCCGGCTTGTCATTTTATCTTCAGTATGGAAAGGGGGAAGCTGTTGATAAAAGTTTGCATTGGCTTGTTGGAAATCCTCTTCGTGACACGCTGGTCAAGTTTCTGACCCGTATAGAAGAACAGACTGACTGACTGACTTCACATTTGTGTTGAACAGAATCCGAATCTTGTTATGTATGCTGAGGTGGAGTGCAGAAGATTTCCAAACTGCTTTCAGGTTGATATACGCGTGTATATATCGTCATTGAGAATCTGGCCAGCTTTGACAACTTCATCCGTTTCGAATTCCTGTGGTTGAAACCGTGCTTCCTAGCCGGATAAGTGAAGGAAGTAGCCTCTCTCAGATAGCTTCCACTGATGGTGACTGGTGCTGGTTGTTGTTACTGTTACTGTTGGTTGGTTATCTTCATCACCTTCGTCTTCTCTATGTTCACCTGCAGTCCGATCTTCACCAACAGCCAGCCTGTTTTGCAAATTCTTCGGTTTTCTTATGTATGTCTCCAAGTTTGTGTGACATTAAACATAAATCATCCACACGCGAAATCCACATCTTCCAGACAAAGTCTTCTTATCGGTGGACCAGTGTATTCCTGTCTTCTCGCTCCCATGCACAGTCTGATACAGAGTCCAGTCCACCACAATTAGGAATATCATCGTGGGTGATAATAAGCAAGCAGCCTTGTCTTACTCCTGTATTTACTTCGAAAGCCTCAATGGGTTTTCCAATGTGAACAAGCTAACACCAAACATTGTCATATAGCTGTTGAATGAGGTATACCGCTGAATATTTAAACTCGGTTTCAGGTTATATTTAAGTCGATAGTTATTCAGCAGCCTTTGAATCACTTCAAATATCATTTAGCCTTATCAGGGCTAAACTGATTTATCACACAACAGGTGAATGCAACACGCAAACAACTCATAGTAAATATTTAAATAGCTTCATACTGTATGTCTTTGCTTAAATGAGATGGCAACAGCTCCACTGAGATAACTATACAGTCGATCAGCTGTTAGTACAAAGGAGTTTTGTTTTAAACTGAAGAAGTCATTAGACCTTAAATTACAATGGTCCTTTAATTAGATCTAAGAATATGATTTCTGATATTTTTGTCGATTACTACGCTACATTGTTGATCAAATCGCTACACTACGGATCATCCTTGAACAAAGCTTGGAATAGCAGTCACCTCTCTATCTCAACTTCATCGACTTTGAAAAGGCCTTCAACAGCGTCGATCGAGAGGTGATTCGGAAGCTACTTCGCTACTATCAAGGGGTGCCACCGAAAATTATACATCTCATCCAACAACTGTACGACAATGCTGCATGCCAAGTAATCCACAACGTGAAACTTACGGAATCCTTCGAAGTGAGGACAGAAGTAAGACAAGCTGACTGCCTACTATGTCCAATGATTTTCCTGATTGCAGTAGATTGGATAATGTGACAGACAGAGAGCGGGCAGTGAGTAAACAGGCATAAAATCGACCCACACAAAACGACACTTGGAGGATCTGGACTTCGCCGACAATATACGTCTGATTTCCCACAAACTGGAAGATATGCAAGCGAGAAGCGACAAGTTAGCAGAAGAAGCATCAAAGATAGGACTTCAGATGAACATAGAGAAAACAGAGGTGATGAAGATTCCTGGCTAACACTACCAGCAGCAACAACAACAACAGACAACAATCAGAATAAATGTGAGGAACCTGAAAGAAACAACCTCTTTTACCTATCTGAGAAGCATCGTTTCAACTACAGGTGGACGGAACTAACGAGGATATCATCAAAGCGAGGGTCGGGAAAGCAAGGCAAGATTTCATTACTCTCAAGCCTGTGTGGAGGTCAACAGCACTCAGCATGAAAAAATGAGATCCGGATTCTCAACTCCAATGTGAAGTAAGTGCTACTTAACATCTGGATCAGAGACTTGCATTGTGCGTCATGAAGAACACCTCAAACAAACTACAGACCTTCATTAACAGCTGTCTTCGCTCAACTCTGCTCAAGATCAGATGGCCAGAAAACATCAGCAACAGCTTAGGATGTCTTGGAGCGAACCAACCCAGTAGGAACCGATTGTGCAACAAATATGCAGGAAGAAATTGAGGTGGATCGGATTGACCATACTCTGAGGAAACCATCAAGTGACATCACTAGACAAGCCCTCGACTGGAACCCGAAAAGGAAGCGGCAAGTTGGTCGTCAGCGTGAGGGTGAAATGGAGGAGGTTATGAGAAGAGGAAATGAAAGCATGTGAGCAGATGTGGAGTCAGGTGAAAACGTTGGCAGAGAACCGAACGTTATGGAGACGTTCGGCTCTAGGAACTAAAGGAAACAACAATAATAATACAAATTGGTAAACCTCGAAAAGTTAAAGTTAGTAAGCATTTCTCTCTATCTCTAACAGGCTGTGTCTGCATTAAAAGTTGAGCTATCAAAAACACACCTGCGTCATTTTATTGCATATAATTTGTTTTAATCTGATAATATATGGCTTCTAACTGTATTGTTTATTCTGGCGAGTACTTTAAAATGTTTACAGCCTGCCGATTCGTAAGCTTCTACAAAAACTTGAGAAAAAGCACAATGATTGGTGTTAGTGTATCTCAGTGCACATGGAGATAACAATTCCCCTGAGATATTTAGTACAAACCACCACCGACTTTTAAAGTCAATAAAGGGACTGAAACCGACTGAAGGTGAAAATTTGGCAAATGACGTATATTGAAAAGAAAAAAAATACTCATTAACGTTTGTGGCGTCAGTATGTTCTCCCTCGACCAGGTAAATAACCCTTTCTTTGGATAGCGTAACAGCTTCATGCAAAATGAAAATAAATACCAAAAAAATTATAAACAGGTACATTTCGCTTTCTTCAACTCATTTTTTACCACGGGTTATTATTTTTAACTGCATTATTAAAGAAAATTTCAGAAGGTTTTCGTGTTTTTGCAGTGTGCATTTCAAATGGAGAGTTGAACTAGTATGATGGAAAACAAAATGATAGTTAGTATTCTCAGATAGAAGTGAATGTTACTCAAGCGTAAACGAATTATTAATTTCCTGTTAAATCGACTTATACATCCTCTAAAGGAAAAAGGCTGTTTCGCGTGATTCACTACTTATCGCAATTTTTTTTGCGTGTGACTTAAACATGTTCCCTATGGGAACTAACTGGATAGTAAACATTAGGATATTGAAAAAGGCAAGACACGCACAGTCAGTACACATACTTGAGAACCATTACTGATATTTAAAACTATGGTAGACAGAAAAAATTGAAAGCTTGTAACCTAATAACATGTAAACATTAATGTTTACATTAACTTTTAAATGCAGAAATTAGTAGTTACTGGAACATCGTTATGTAACGTCACATCAGTACAGTACATTCCACTTTTATTCGATAACTTCTAATTTTAATATTCATTGCAACTGAATTATGGCATCATGAATTTATTCCCCTTGATGAATTTGAATAAAGCAGGAACAACAGTGGTTTGTGCAGAATAATATGGTACAATCATTACTTATTTCGCTGGCTTCTCATCATCTGCTTACAGCCTAATTAAATTATGAGGTTTACGTACAGAAAAGTTTTAACATACTTGCAAATTTTTCCCATGGTATCAGTTGACAGAAAGTTCCACAATTAGTGAACAGTGTTCAGAACATTGTGCTTATATAGTTTTTACACAGGCAACTCCAACTGTATATACAAATTTACATGTATCTGCGGGAGGTGTTACATTGGAAGGACAGCAAGAAGGGTATATCTACGATTTTCTGAACATGTACCAAAAAGCTTACGTCTAAAGGTAACAAATGCTTTAAACAGTGCCATCGCCAGGCATCTCCTCGACACGGGTCATGAGGTGGAAATCGAGAAATCCTTTAAAATTATCAACTGACAAAGAAACTCCATTCTCCTCAAGTTTGCCGTAGCATTTTCTATCAAACTCTTCAAACCAGATTTATGTGTTCAGAAAGAAGCAGTTATTTGTCTTTCCTTGCCCTGGTAACTGAATGTCTTTATTCTCCACTCTGATTACGTAATCTTTAACCTCGCCGTGCCTTTATAATCTGTCATTTTGCTTGTCTCTTGTTCCTACGACGTGAGCTGAACTCAGTACATCGTTATCTAATTTATTAGTTACTCGTCATCTTACGCACCTGTCGTCTTTATTACGTAACTCCTTTACCAATGTATGCATACATTTATTTTGACCTGAACTGCCTGTGTAAAAACTATATAAGCGCAATTTTCTGAACACTGTTCACTAATTGTGGAACTTTCTGTCAACTGACAACATATAAAATTTGCAAGTATGCTAAAACTTTTCTGTACGTAAACCTCATAATTTATTTACGCTGTAAGCAGCTGATGAGAAGCTAGAAAGATAAGTAATGATGGAACCATATTATTCTGCACAAACCACTATTGTTCTTGCTTTATTCAAATTGAATTATGGCAGTTGTGGTGCCAAAAGAACAGAGATGGAGTTAGAAAGGAAATAACAGTTTCTTTTCTTAATGCATTGAAGACGATAAGCAAGTGAAACGATGAAAAGTGACGATTAAATTCACTAATTCTGCTCCTATAAAAAAAATACACAATCGCTTTACTTGTCGTTTGACACGCATCCTCTCCAAGATGATTCACGAACACTATCCAGCATGGTTGCGAAAAGGCGATAGTGATGCTTTAAGGAGTGTGATAATTTAACACCTAGTTAACATTGATCATTCCATCCCAACAAACGACTCCTACTTCAAAGTAATTAATCCACAGAGTCAAGAATAACCTACCAAAGGCGATACGGATTCGTCTTCTTTGTATCTTCAAAACTCTGACCATTCACATAGCAAAACTGGAGCTGTGCATAGTAAAGAGAGCTGCTCAACCACTTCTACTATCATGGTAACAAAATTTGTTCATTTTTGATGACTTAATTTTGTTTCTCTGCCTGTTCCTTTAATTACTTATAATTATTGTATTCATTCATGCCCCTAAGCAGAAAGAGGAACCTGATATACGCCCTTTCCTCGAGGATTCGGAAGATATGTAGCGAGGAAGTGAGTGAAGAAGAACTGCGTAATCTCCGAAAAACCCTGATGGAAAACGGTTTCCCGCCTAGGTTCATAGACAAGAATCTCAAACCGAAGAAGACTTCAGAACAAGTCCAATCCGTCCCAAAGAAAATACTTCTGCTTAATCTAGAATTCAAAGGTGATATCGAAGCAGAAATCCTTCGCAAACGCCTCTCCAAATCGCTGAGGAAAACATACTTCGTCGCAAGCCTACGACTGACGTTTTCCTGCAAGAAACTGTTCAACCAGAACGCGAAAGACAAGCTGTCACATTGGGCCACCTCAACGTGCATATACCAGTTTACTTGCTCGTGCAGAGCTGAATACATCGGCCGTATCATGCGTCAACTTGAAAAAAGGCGCTCGTGAACACTATCCAGCCTGGCTAGTAAAAGGAGACTAAAAACGTGTATACAGTTCGGTGACAGAACATCTGGTCAACTCAGGACATTCAGCGCCTTTCGAAAAATCCTTCAAAGTAATATACAAGACTCAATCAACCCTATCAAAGGTAATGAAATCAAGACATTTGGGCATAGCTGAGGCGTTAGCTATCCAAAAGCTCAAACCCACTCTTTGTATCCAAAAGAAATACATCCAACCCCTGTCCCTGCCATGGCCATCATAAACAGGTGAAATTTTTTAATAATGACCATCCCATCGCCTTTCTTATCTAAACTTCCTGTTTATTCATGTTATTTTAAGTTTTTCTTAATCCCTGTCTACACTGCCATATTTTCATATCCACTCTTCCTGTTTATTTTGTCATTTTACTATTTCTACATATTTAATCCCCGATTGCATAAACAATTATTCATCATATTAGTTTTTTATCCAAACATCCTGTATATTTTGTTATTTTTACATTTCTAACCCCAATTGCACAATGTCAATCTTCTTAGTTATTATAATGCTACTTTGTTCGAGTTTTATCCGTCCCAGTATTAATTATGGCATTCTAATTCCTAATTGTAATTTTTATTAATTTGACCCTTAACCGGAAATTCTTCTGGAACTTTCCCATCCATCTGATATAAATAGACGAATGTACAGCCTAGATGATGACTTCATCGAAAAGAAAATTTTCTTCGCTGCAATTGTCTTTTTAATAACTCCTATGACCCAATGTGTATATTCCGTCATTTAGAACTCTTACGTAATTTCGCGTCCTCTACTGTATTTATATGTGCATCCTGAGTACAACTCAATCATCAAACTATTCATATTATTACGTAACTCCTTTTTAACAGCTGTTAGTAACAACTCACCACCTTTGTTACTACCCTAGTTTCATTAACACCCAATTTTCTTGACCGTTTTTGTATTACATAAATCTACTCAAACCCTGCTAATTCTCACCTGTTTAGTTAAAGTAACCATAACTAATTGTATTTTTGTTTGACAAACTTAATATACACATACATACAAAATGACCTATATATATATATTTGCCATTGTACAGCTAAGAAAATGAATTCGCCGCCGAAAAGAGACTCTTCGCTGAACTACATGTTTCCTTTTCATTTCATTAATGCCTGGATGGGGATTATCCATGAATCTAAAATATCTTGTATAGATGGATGTCTAAGAAGCTTCTGATCAAGTCATCTTCTTTTCTCTGACCTTTATTCTCTTAGTGAAGCATATAAAATTTGCTTAAAAAGGACGATGTTATAAAAACCTCTATCTAATATGTCATTCAGTGTATACTATTATTATATTATTATTGTTTCCTTTAATTCCTAGAGGAACATAGGGCTTCAGCCGTGCGTCTCCATTGCGTTTGGTTCTCTGCTACAGTCTTTACCTGGTTCCACGTCTGCCCACATGCTTTCATCTCCTCTTCACATGACCTCCTCCAAATAACCCTTGCACCGACGACCAACTCGCCGCTTCCCTTTCGGGTTCCACTCGAGCAATGGCTTGTCTAGTGATGTCACTTGATGGTATGTTTTCTCAGAGTATGACCAGCCAATCCATCTCCATTTCTTCCTGCCTATTTGTTTCACAATCCGTTCCTGGCTCGTTTGCTCCCAAGGATCTCTGTTGCTGATCCTTTCTGGCCATCTGATCTTGAATGGTATTGAGCGAAGATAGCCGTTGATGAAGGTCTGTAGTTTGTTTGAGGTGCTCTTTATGACGAGCAGTGCAAGTCTCTCATCCCTATGTTAAGTAGCACTAACTTCACATTGGATTTGAAAATCCGGATCTTATTTTTGATGCTAAGTACTGTTGACCTGCACACAGACTTGAGAGTAGTGAAAGCTTGTCTTGCTTTTCCGATTCTTGATTTGATATCCTCATCAGTTCCGTCCTCCTGTAGTTGAAACGATGCTTCCCAGGTAGGTAAAGGAGGTTGTCTCTTTCAGGTTCCTCACATTTATGCTGATTGTTGTCTGTTGTTGTTGTTGTTCTTGTCCAGGAATCTTCATCACCTCTGTTTTCTCTATGTTCACTTGAAGTCCTATCTTCTCTGGATGCTTGTTCTGCTAACTTGTTGCTTTTCATTTGCATATCTTCCAGTTTGTGGGGAATCAGACGTATATCGTCGGCGAAGTCCAGATCCTCCAAGTTTTTTGTGTTGGTCCATTTTATGCCTGTTTCCTCATTGCCCGCTGTTTGTCGCATTATCCAATCTACTGCAATCAGAAAAATCATTGGCGATAGTAGGCAGCCAGCTTGTCTTACTCCTGTCCTCACTTCGAAGGATTCCGTAATTTTCCCATTGTGGATTACTTGGCATGCAGCATTGTCGTACAGCTGTTGGATGAGATGTATAATTGTCGATGGCACCCCTTAGTAGCGAAGTAGTTGCCAAATCACCTCTCGATCGACGCTGTCAAAAGCCTTTTCAAAGTCGATGAAATTGAGATAGAGAGGTGACTGCCATTCCAAGCTCTTTTCATTGATGATACGCGGTGTTGTAATGTGATCGATGCATGACTTGTTTCTCCTGAATCCAGCCTGTTCCGGTGTAAGTTTTTCATCCAGGGCATGTTTGATTGTCTCCAGGATGATGTGGCTTAGTATTTTGCTTGGGATGGACAGGAGCATAATTCCGCGCCAGTTCTTGCATTTACTTAGGTCTCCTTTCTTTGGTAGTTTGAATAAGTATCCTTTCTTCCAATCCTTGTGTACAGTGTATACTACTGCCCATGAATTATTCAATTAATTATTGATTCAATAGAATACAACTATTCTGTGGAAAACCATTTTGTTTTGTATCAGCCACTGTCATCTTTAATTAACAATAATTTGTTTCAATCGAGCTTGTTATGCGTAATACTCGCTTTCATGTTATTCATGCCTGTCCCACTTACATCTGTTGTGACAGCAGATCGCGATTAAATATGCCTTATACTATAGAAAGTATTCCACTTGAAATATGAGAGATTAGTTGACAAAAATATAAGTCTACAGAGACTTTTGTCTTCACTCATGCAGAAGAAAGTTTTCTATCAGTGTAGTGCAAACAGTTGGTAATTAGCTTTGTCATTAATATTAGTAAACAATGCTTAGTTAAATTCATCCCTTATTGTAGAGGCTTTTTATTTTCAAGTGTTGGTTTGTAGGGATTTGATTGGTTACAGGATTTCATCATGAGCTGACATCAGTTGGAGAACCATTGGAAAACCTGGGAGTACTTAACAGCTGTTTCGTCCTAGTCTGGGACTCTTCATCAGTACGCATCCACCGGGATTTGAGCCCAGGACCTTCTCGTTTAAAAGGCAAGCTGGTATACCACTAAGCCACTGGGACCCGATCCAATGGCTAGCCCATGAATTCTAACTTCTGTCAATTCACGATATAGCGCGACCGCTAGCCAATGTCTTCGGCGAGTATTTGTCCTCACACCCGACCTGTTGCACCCTACTGGTCACGTCTTCTCACTTCTCCTCGAAGATAACTGTTGACGGATTTTAGGGTACATGAATGTTTACCATATTTTTAGAAAAAAATATCTGAAGCTCCTACTGTGCAGTTATTCCCTTTGCATTCGTCTGAAAGGTTAGATGCAATATTGTGTCATCCAATGGGAAATCAAGCTACCAGATGAACTCTTTATGAACTGCTTAACATTTGATTTCCAAGAATAACAGGAATTAAATATTATAATTACTTAATTGGATTTTAATTGAATTTTGGATTTTCCCGTCGATTGATTGGACCGAAGTGCTCGATCTCAGGTTCACATGCTGGCTTCTTGTGCACATGCTTCGACGATGTCTGGGCATGTAATTAGAATTTAATTGGTGGATGGTGACTAGCAGTGGAATTCAGGATGCGCATTTCGTCCTATTTTGGACTCATCAGACATCGCCAAGGCATCTGCACAAGAAGCCGACATGTCAACCTGAGATCGAGATTTTCGGTTCAATCAGTCGACGGGAAAATCTAAAATTCAGTTAATTAATATGGCTCTCGTGGCCCAAGTGGACTAGTGGATAACGCTTCGGCGTTTGAAACTATGGGCACAGGGTTCGAGCCTCGGTGGGAACTTCATCACTCACTGCGGAATGTAGGTACCTGCAGATGACGAGTCCTAAATGGGGCAAAATGCGCATCCTGGATTCCACTGCTAGTTATCAACCACCATTTCAATTCTAAATATTATAATGTTTACTGATATGTCAACATATTCCGTTTGCGAACAGGCTTTCACGCCATCATTTACTAACACAAACTGTAATTAACATGAAATTCTGTTTGACTGTTTGAACTTATTTTTACCACTTAATAGTAAAATAAACGTCCTGTTACAACAGTTTATCCCCCCTAATACAGCCTGTAAAATGAAGCATGTCCTAGTTGCTGTCTTCTTGTACTTAGACATTAGGATAGTTCACAATGCAATAATGATCATTTAGGTGTATGATAAATTGCTTAACCAACAGCCTGTTTTTAGGACTCCAGGTTTGCAATAAATTCCATAGTTACGTGGTTGACGGTGACTGGCAAGAAGCCTTAGACCCAGAATTTGTGCTTATTGTTACTTGTCAGCATATTTGCATCCACAAGGAAAGTGATAACCCTAAGACATGCTGATAAATTAACAACTTTTATAATACTGATTTAAATTCATAGTTTTTTACATGCGTTGGTGGCACAGAGCTTAGGACTCGCCAACCATGCAAATGGTCCGAGGTTCGATCCCCAGCCAACGCACATTTAATATCCATTGGTCAGCCTGAGAAATTCGGGCAATCAAGCTATAATCAAAAAATAAAATTTTAAAAAGTTTTTAAAAATGTAAACTAGTGTAGTTGATTACTTAACAGTTCAGTTAAGTAGTTCAGTCGAAATAGTATTTGGATAGTGAAATAAAAACTACTTTCTGTGCCGATCCACACTGACTAAACACCTTCAGAATAGCTAAACGTAATTATTATTATTATGTTTCCTTTAATTCCTAGAGGAACATACGACTTCAGCCGAACGTCTATATTGCGTTCGGTTCTCTGCCAACGTTTTCACCTGGCTCCAAGTCTGCCGACAGGTTTTCATATCCTCTTCTCATCACGCCCTCCTCCATGTCACCCTTGCACTGACGACCAACTCGCCGCTGCCAATTCGCGTTCTACTCGAGCAATGACTTGTCTAGTGATGTCACTTGATGGTTTGTTTCCTCAGAGTATGGTCAATCCATCTCCATTTCTTCCTGCCTGTTTGTTTCACAATCGGTTCCTGCTAGATTGGTTCGCTCATTACCAGAGATCTCTGTTGCTGATCTTTTCTGGCCAGCCATCTGATCTTGAGTGGTATTGAGTGAAGACAACTGTTTATGAAGGTCTGAAGTTTTTTAGAGATGCTCTTTATGGCACGCAAGGCAAGTCTCTGATCCGTATAGTAGCACTGACGGATATTTGATTTGATATAAATGTAAGCATTTCTCTAAGCACGTGATACAAAATCACATGAGACCAACTGCATGAGGAAATTTAAATCGTAATTGACCGCCTCTTTCCCACCTATTCAAGTAAGCAGAAATAAAAAGGGAGTAGATTAGATACTCACCCTCATGAACACTACTTGTGTCTTTCATTTATAAACCCAGGTAATCGTTGTGGGACTTATCTATCTCTTGCTCTAACTATTCTGAGTTGTTTATTGTCAACCTGCAGTTACTTGGAAAACATTAATTCATTCACATCAACAGAATCTCTGATTTACCCAAACAAATGTTCAGCAGTAAGGAATCTTGAATTTCATCATACAAAGATGGTAATTTTGATGTGGTTGTGTTCTCTGAGCTGGATAGTTAATTTGCGAGTCTTTCATCGCCCTACTAGGCGACATCTTCAGCACATACTTCAATTAGAAGTGAGCTTTTAGATTTCTACACGAGTTTATTAATTATCTCTCCTGGTCACCTTGGACGTGATTGTTTGTTTTTGTGTGTTTTCACACCTTCTAGGTTACTTGTGTTGGAACTGATTGTTTCCTTGACTTGAACTTTGACCCTGTGTGTGTGAGATTTCCTTCTTATCTGTTGGCGAATTTTGTCTATCTCGATGTGTCTATTGATTGATGATTCACTGGAATGCCAAGCAGGCTTCTAAAAATTCTCTAACCTTTCTTGGTGCTTCCTCTGTCTAATATATGTCCCAGTCGAATTGATGTTCATGGTTGTCTATATGTAGTGAACGATATGAGGGAGTGGATGTCATGTCTCTTGACAGCTAGCTTATGTTCGTGGATACGAAGACGAAGGGGACGTCCACTTTGGCCAATGTAGTGTTTTTCGCAGTTGTTACAATTTATTTTGTAGATGATGATGTTGCTTTTATCATCTTTCACTGTTGAGTCTTTTGGTTGACATAAAGTCAGCCAAGGGAAGTGATTTTGTTGGTTTGTGTGCGACGTCAATTCCTATAGGTTTGAAGAGTATTTGGTATTCCAGTGAATCATCAATCAATAGACACATAGAGATAGACAAAATTTACCCACCGATAAAAAGGAAATTTCACACATAAAGGGTTAAAGTTCAAGTCAAAGAAACAATCAGTTCCAATACAAGTAGCTTAGAAGGTGTGAAAACACACAAAAACAAACAATCACTTTCAAGGTGACCCACCAGGAGAGATGACTAATAAAAGGTCGTGAATAAATCTAAAAGCTCACTTCAAATTGAAGTATGCGCTGAAGATGTTTCCTAGTAGGGCGATGAAAGCTTCGCAAATTAACTATCCAGCTCAGAGAACACAACCACATCAAAATCATCCACCTGAGCTACAAATCTTCTCTATCATATTTAAAGCTGGTAATCATTTGTACAACTTAACTGACCGTTATACTCTTTCATGCTTTATCAAGCAAAGCCTTGTCATGTTTTCCTTTCTAACTGCAGCAATCTTCTCTGGCTCAAAATGTCAACTTTTGCGAGAAGGTCAACGATACAACCGGTTCGCATCATTTTTTTAGTTAGTTAATTCACATGTCTTATTTTATTATCACTGATATGTGAAATACAAGGGAAGAAACTGGTGTTTACTATCCCGGTTTTAACTTTCAAAGTTTCCGATGCAGTCGAACGTTATGCATCAATCGCTTTCGCTTCACATAATAATTTTTCTTTTTTGTTTACTTTTTATTGAAAGTATTTAAATCTGAAGGATTCAAAATGTCTTATGTAATTAAAAACAACAACAACTTTGAAAATCAACTGGTCAACACAAGCTTTGATTGTTACTGAAAACGTCGACTCATGTGCAATTCCTGGTAAATTCCCATTGGGACATTAAGAAAAAAAATCGAAACAAGTGGTGATTCAGCGAAGAGACTCTTTTCACCAACGAATTTATTATCAAGCTGTACAGTCGTATATGCGTACGGTTTTTAAGAAGTTATGTCCGGTGAGGGAATTGAATCATAGGTGCGAATACATAAAATAATAGTAGTAGTAGTATGAAATGCAATTAAAATATTTGTGCTTATAATCATAGTTAAACGCTAAGTAGCCAAACAATTAATGTCATATATAGAACAATTCATAAGATGTATAGATGTTTGAAGGGAGTGTAGAATCACAGGATTATTAGGCAAATAAAGTAAAAACGTTACGTAACATTGTGTGAAATTTATTAATATAGATTACAGGATTTTCATCATGAGCCGACATTAGTTAGAGAACCATTGGAAAACCTGAGACCAGTAGGGTGCAGCAGGTCAGGTGTGAGGACAAATACTCGCCGAAGACATTGACTAGGGGTCGCGCTATGTCGTGAATTGGCAAAAGTTAGAATTCATGGACCATTGGATTGGGTCCCAGTGGCTTAATGGTCTACGAGCTGGCTCGCCTTGTAACCAGAAGGTCCTGGGTTCGAACCCCTGTGGGGGTGCGTACTGCTGAAGAGTCCCAAACTAGGACGAAGCAGCTGTCCAGTACTCCCAGGTTTTCCAATGATTCTCTAACTAATGTCGGCTCATGATGAAAATCCTGTAACCAATCAAATCCCTACAAACCAACACTTGAATATTAATAACATAAAATTTAGCGTTGCAAAACAAAATTGATTTAGAATGACAAGTGGAACGAGTGAAATAATAACGGAGACAATTAAAAATGAGGATGATGATAATAGTAGTAACAAGTGACGTAACCAGGGAAGAGTAGACAAAGTGAATAAACAAAACGAAAGTAATTATGGTCAACGTATGAACTGGGATTATCATATGTTGGTTTAAAGGGATGAAGACCATGAAAGTTGGAGCGGCTGAACGAAATATTTCTATACACAAAAGTCTGGCTTTTCCACTTAGATGGACATAGCCTCAGTGACAGAGTAGATGAGTCAGATACTTAGTGATTTTGGAAGGTGACTTCCCGCCATCTAGTTAACTTTAAAGGATGATGCTGTAGAAATAAGTTGACGAGTATCCACCTGATGTTCATCTATTGCCCTTCTTGCAGCCCCATTTACACCTCTTTGTAACCAAACAGCATAGTTTTTCTTGCATCCTACTGAATAAAACCCGAGTCCGTCAACCAGTATACCTGGCTGCAGGAGAGCAGGTGAACTGATTAGCACACACAGAGTTCGTGAACTGCGGCATCTTACGTTTCCGCTTATTGAAGAGAACTGGTCGACTGGAAAACGCCATTCTCAACGATGCAGTTGGGAACCTTGGAATCCTTTATTTTAAGAATGTTGTTCAGTAAGTTACCTTTGACTTCAAGGGTGGTTAATGGAATTTTGTTGGTTACAAATGTGAAAGCATGCCTGATAGATTTTGGCTGTCTATTCTTGTCGATAAAATGTGGCGGAAATGCATATTCCATAAGGACTTTTTTAGAAGTTTTAACTGTTCCTTCACAGCATTATGACAACATATACACCGAATGCGAGTGGAAAGTGACCACTTATAGTTTGAATTTTATCTCTCGATTGCAACCATTAAATGAATTTAATTTTTTACTGAAATTATAATCACTATTGCAAATAATAAACGTGTCATCTACAAACTGACTGTACATTTGAAAACTTTGGATCGTTCACTTCAAAATATCATTTTCTTAATTGGCCATAAGCAATCTGCAAGGACGGGACTCAGGAGAGAACCCATTGCAATACCATTCTTCTGTCTGAAGACTGTTTCCCTGTAAGTAAAATGTACATTCAATGTACATCTGAAAAGCGGTTCTTTCAAATCTGTAGTGGGTATCCCTATATTCAACTTGTTGTCATCAATATATTTGCATATCGAGCATATGGTTTCTGTCAATGGAACGTTCGTAAATAGGGATTCTATATCCAAAGACAACATAAGTTTCTTCGAAGCATTTGTATCTTGTGTAAATTTGACAAACTGGAAGGTGTCACGAAGGGCATGAATAGATAATTATCCCCTGACCGGCTCAGGGATTTTAGCTAACCATTTAGCTATTGGATGGTAAGGAGATCTTAACATATCAAAGATAACCGCATTTCACACTATTATTTTTATTTTATGTATTCACACCTTTGATTGAATTCGCTCACGAGTTATATTTTCCTTAAAAGAAACCCATGTGTATATAATTATAATAATAAATTCATTGTTGAAAAGACACTCTTCGCTGAATCACTTGTTTCGATTTTCTACTCATATTCAGCCCTATACTCTCATAAGTAGGTGCAGAAATGAACTAGAAAGATCATTTATACCAACATGATTAATGTATCTTTATATATGATCAACAAATTTCTCACAGCTTCCTGTTCAGGTGTCCAAATCTAAATTTTACAGTTACCAACGGACGTTTTGTTAAAGTCATTTCCTTAAAGTTATTCAGAAATGCAAAAAATGCTCTAAAGGACTGAATCACATTGAAATCAAACGGATGAAATGAAACGGCGGTGTGAACAATATATGGGGGAAAGGCCGTCGATGGCACGTGGTGTTGATTCTGACGACAGCAATATTAATAAAATGGTAACAATGGGTGTAATGGAGGTGCTGATAAAATTTATGTGATGGCTTTGTTAGCTATTAAGTTTCATACTTTTCAGTAGTTTCTTCAGAGACCAGTCTTACAGCGACCAGCTCAAAGCATTTTTCGGTTTCACTACACCAAAATCACAAAGTGATTTTGGTGTGTTTGTGTTCTCTGAGCTGGATAGTTAATTTGCGAAGCTTTCATCACCCTACTAGATGACATCTTCAGCGCATACTTCAATTTGAAGTGAGCTTTTAGATTTCTCCCGGTGGCCCTGAACGTGATTGGTTGTTTTTGTGTGTTTTCACACCCTCCAGGCCACTTATAATGGAACTGATTGTTTCCTTGACTCGAATCACTGGCGAGCGTCCTAACCGCTATGCCACCGACACCCCTTTAGTATCAACGCATATAGATAGTTATGGACATCAGTTTGATTGGGATAATGTCGAAATCTTAGACAGCGGATACACCAAAAGTGCCAGAGAATTCCTAGAAGCCTGGTAATCAAACGAAAATGCAATTAACAAACACGTTAATATAGACGAAATATGCCAACTAATAAAAAGTAAAACACATGTGACTAGAAAGTTTAAAATCCAATTCAAAAGAAAATGATCAATACATATGTAAAGATGGTTACCGAGAGACGCAATTATATCATTCATGAAGAAATTTAAATCACTTCACTTTATGCTAAATATTGCGCTGAAAGGGGATGTTGTCCAGAAGCGGGACGACGAAAGCTCCTCTGCAAATAAACCAACCAGCTCAGAGAACACTGCTAATTGCAAATGTATTATTTTTAATCACTGAGCAATCAAAAAGGTGCTTCAGATATTTATTTCAGTAAATGCCCTGCATGTGTATACCAGCTACAGGGAGTGAAATTTAACTTTTATGGCATTTTTAAGTGTACAGTTTTATCACAGCAACTCAACAAAAAAACATATTTTTATCTATTTATAGTCTGATAAGTATCTTAACGATTAGTGTAGTGAATAGCCTAATTGTCTGTTTCACATAAACAATATCGTTCCATTCTAACACCATGATAAGTATCTTTGATTTATATATATATATATGTTTTCCGAACTTTGATATTCAATGCTCAACGTTTTATCAACAATTGTAGTCAATTCACTGGTCTCTACTTTTAAAGATTGCTTCTTTCTCACCCTGTATTTTTTATTTTCAATGGGCAATTTTTCCGCCCTTTTGCTTTACCTACTCTCCGAAAGGACTCTTAACTGGATTGTCTACATCTGATGCTTTTCACCTAAAATGTTGGTAAAAGCATCTACATAGAAAGAATGTTTGGTCCTCAGTGGAATCTGTGTAGCTATAAAAAGTTCTTCCACTTTCAAGCCAACAGAAGTATTTGAAACAATGGTAGTGGTTTGGTAGGTCAGGATGGGGATCAAAAAAAATATTTTGTTATCCAAGCTTCTGGTGCTTATTATCACCAATGATATTCCTAATTGTGGTGGACTGTACTGGATTATGCATCAGACAGTGGAAAAAGAGAAGACAAGGATATTCTGGACTGACGTGAAGAACCTAGAAGACCTAGATTTTGCGCGTGGATGATTCATGTTTGATGTCACACAAAATCGAAGACTTACAAGCGAAAACCGACAAACCGGTTGAAGAAGCAGCAAAGACAGGACTCCAGGTGAACACAGACAAGACGGAGGTTAAGAAAATAACCAACCAACAACAACAGCAGCAGCAGCAACATCCAGCGCCAATCACCATCAACGGGAGGGATTTGAAAGAGGTTACTTCTTTCACTTATCTAGGTAGGGAGCATTGTCTCAACTACAGGAGGAACGGAGGGACGAGGATGTCAAATCGAGAATCGGGAAGGCGAGAAACACATTCATCAACCTGAAACCAATCTGGAAATCTTCGTCACTCAACTCAGCATCAACAACAAAGTGATTCGGATTTTCAATACAAACGTCAAGTCAGTCAGTTCTTCTATACGGATGGATCAGAAACTTGGCGGGTCACAAAGAATATTTCCAACAGCCTGTTGCAGACCTTTATCAACAACTGTCTTCGTTCTATGCTGAAGATCAGATAACCGGAAAGAATCACCAACAAGAAACTATGGGAACAAACAAAACAAGAACCAATCGCCAAACCAACCAAATATGCAGGGGAGAGTGGAGATGGATTGGACACTCACTGGCTGAGGAGGCAGCTGGGTGACATCGCGTGTCAGGCCATCACTCGAGTGGAACTCGAAAGGGAAACGGCGAGTGGGACGTGCATGGTTGACATGGGGGAGATCGTGTGAAGAGGAGTTGAAAGAGTATGGACTAACATGGATGCAGGTGAAAAGTACAGTAGAAGACAGAAGCAAGTGGAGACGTGCAGTTGAAGCCCTATATTCCACTAGGAACCCAAGGGAACAATAACAATAACAATCCAAGCTTCTGAATGAATGCATAGAAATCCAATTAGGAAGCCAATTCACTACTAAAATTCGTCGGAGAGCTGTTTCAGAAGTCTTGTAACAGTATGCACCCACGAACCCAGCAGTGATGGGAGACAGAATCTTTAGCTTACACACTCACACAGTGTCGCACAGTAATATTAACTGATGACCACGTTTTGAGCACGAATTATTGCTGCTCATAATCATATCAAGTTACTCACACAACGTTTTCCTTCATTTATGTACCTGTGTGGAATCGATGATTAAACATTTGAATAAAAATCAGTATGTGATAATGTACATTCAAAAATAATAATAATAATATGAGTGTTATTGATCAATTACAATCAGGTGGGAAATAAAACGAGTGTTTTTATAGTCATAATGAGTAACTTGTTAGAACGTTATGATGTACTTGAATTGAAATAGAATTTTGAGATTATTTATTATCCGCCTCTGATTTCACTGACTGGTGGTAATAATATCTTCCATATCTCTGGTATTTGCATTGAGTCATTTCTGTTTCATGTTTTGGGTGTAGACTCGATGAATAATCAATCTCTCTCTATCTCCACCTACACAGATTACTTCTTAGAATTTTGACTCTATCCCACCCACCCTATTGTGTGGTTATGTGTTAGTGCATGCAGTGCAATGTAGTGCCGAACTTTTTTCTAAATTACTCATCTTCACGGGTGGGGTCAACCATTCTTACCTTAGCTAAATTCTTATTGAAATTCTTATGTTCCGACAATCTGACTACTCCCGATCTACTAGTTTGACTAATCTATGTAGTTGACCTTGCTCAGTCATTACAAGGTATTTTTTAAATTATATTATTTTGTCTAATTGGGTCAGCTGGGATCTTTAACCTACAGAGATTGTCGCTGAGTGAGTTTGTATGTACAAATGCCATCCTAATTCCTGCTTCATTAAGAAACCTACGTGGGGTCTCAGATTATTATATTATTATTGTTTCCTTTAATTCCTAGAGGATCATAGGGCTTCAGCCATGCGTCTTCACTGCGTTCGGTTCTCTGCTAGAGTCTTCACCTGGTTCCAAGTCTGCCCACATGCTTTCATCTCCTCTTCACATCACCTCCTCCAACTCACACTTGGACGACCAGCTAACTGGCCACTTCCCTTTTGGGTTCCAGTCGAGCAATGGCTTGTCTAGTGATGTCACTTGATGGTTTCCTCAGAGTATGGTCAATCCGATCCACCTCGATTTCTTCCTGCATATTTTTTGCACAATCCGTTCCTAGTTGGTTCGCTCGAAGACAGCCTAAGCTGTTGCTGATGTTTTCTGGCCATCTGATCTTGAGCAGAGTTGAGCGAAGATAGCTGTTGATGAAGATCTGTAGTTTGTTTGAGGTGCTCTTCATGACGCGCCATGTCTCTGATCCGTATGGTAAGTAGCACTGACTTCACATTGGAGTTGAAAATCCGCATCTTATTTTTGATGCTGAGTGCTGTTGACCTCCACACAGACTTGAGAGTAGAGGTTATACCATATAAAAAAGAGGTCTCAGATGTCTTTTCTTTATATGGTATAACAGTGGATGACTTATATTCTCTTATTTATATTGTCATCATGAACCGCCTAATTCTTAGGGGTGACTGACTTCTATCAGTAAAGTTTGCAGTGTAGTCATCCAGCTGCAAGACATATCATCACACTCCTCTTCGAAATGATGTTAAATGGGTGGAGGTAATCGACAAGAAGCCTTCAGTAGAGTGTAAGCTACGTCTCTCAACCATATAGATGCACTGATCTGACTTTGGTGTTTCAAAAAAATCAAATCGCATTCCTTTAGCTGGTTGCTTTAGTTCTTCAGGCTAATTTCAGAATAACGGACGCCTTCTTCACTGTCCCGATCTTCTTCTTGATATTCCGATATTAGCAGGTTGTCTGCAGCAAGTACAGAAAATTACCGGTCAATCTGACGTAGGTGTAATTTATTAGTGAAACTAAGACTAAATAATTTTCCCAAATTTTCGTGAATTCGTCCAGTGGAAACATTCAAAGTAAAAGCTAGTTGTAGCTGTGAACAAGGATCTATTTCAGATATGTTATTTAGGCGTAAAGGAAAAAGACTGAAACGTGTTGTTCCACGCTTTACTTATCTTATTGACTCATGTCTGTGTTTGCCTCACTTTCTCTATTATCTAAGTAACTAGGCACGTAAAACAGTTACATGTGGTAGAAAACCTTTTTCAACTTTGTGATAATGTATTGAAGATTTTTATATGTTTTATTCTAAAAGTCAGACTTCTTTTAGCCCCATAGAAATAGAAAACGTAAAAGACACTAAATACTAGGAGTATTTTTGATGACGCAGTCACGAAATGGACACCAACTATACAGACGGTGGGATGAATGATGTCATTTTGATTCTATCTGATACTGTAGTTGTACAAGTGTTTAATTATGCCTACAGTTCTACTACAGTTCAAGTGCAGCATTAGTTGCTTCATTAGATCATGTATATGTCCATAGTGGAATTAAACTCTACTACAGTGCCCACGTTTTATCCTTATATCATGTATATTTCTTATGCACACTTCAAGTGAGGTCAATAGTATATGCACTGAAATAGATTCCAGTGGCTGAATGATACACGAGCCTGCCTTGTGACCGAAAGTTCCTTGGTTCAAACCCTAGATGATTCCCTTACTAGGATATACGTGTGTGTAAAACAGCGACATTAAATTTGGCACTGTCCCTAGGAAGAGATTATCTCCAGTTGTAGTATTTGTATACTGAAAGTGTTTTACTGAGTGCAAATGGACATACAGGGTTGCGCGAAGGTAGAAAGCTCCTGTCACAGTTCATCATATTGAGTTGGAAAACAAGAGATGTTAAAAATGTGTATTACAGGCTTGAAGTTTCTGTAGCACTGGTGATTATATTCACAGGATGAGGTTGCTAGCCGCATGCCCAACCTTCCCTCTTTACCAGCTTTATTACTGACTTAGCGAGGTAGAGGAGTGCGTTGGCGGCCGGGGATCGAATCCCGAACCACCTGTGTGGTAGGCGAGCATTCTCCCTCTGTGTCACCGACTACATTTCTCTTGGTTTAAAATGCGAATACAGAAAAGATTGGAAGTGGAGAGGAATAATTTAAATCCATATTATTTTGACAATTTTTCTTATTTACTTAACAACGTAGATCCTTTACATATGGTGTCATCTATTCGACAACAGAATACTACATTAAAAGAAAAGGAGTGCAAAGCTTGGATAATCTACAGTTGTACAAATGTACTATTAAGTCTCATGGACTATATTCAAGTGTGTATTTATAAGTGAAACATTTATGTTTTCAAGTATTGGTTTTGTAGGGATTTTGTTTGATTGCATGGAGGATTTCATCATGAGCTGACATCAGTTAGAGAACCACTGGAAAACCTGCAAAGAGTACTGGACAGCTGTTTTGTCCTAGTTTGGGACTCTTCAGTAGCGCATACCCTATTCAGGCAATAACCTGGGGTTCTAGTGGGAAGCCATGACCAGTAGGGTACAGCAGGTTGAAGATGAGGCAGTAACTAATCGAAGAAGACATTGCGAAATGGTCGCGCTATGTCGTGAATCGGCAGAAGTTAGAATTCAAGGACCATTGGATCGGGTGGGTCCCAGAGGCTCAGTGATCTATGAGCTCACTAGCCTTGTGACCAGAAGGTCCTGGGTTCGAACCCCGGTGGTGCGTACTCATGAAGAGTCCCAAACTAGGCCAAATAGCTGTCCAGTACTTTCATGTTTTTTAAAGGTTCTCTAATTGCTGTCAGCTCATGATGAATTCCTCCATGCAATCAAACATTTAAGTGTTTAAATTTTTCGGTTAACTAGCCTACAAGATACGAAAAAGGTGACTTGATGAGATTAGGCACGTTAAGCATACATGGTTAGCTCCATTACATTTATGGTGACAATGTAGGCATTTTCAACATTTTAACCACTAAGCATCGTGATATCTATGATTTCTCTGACTGAAGCTATGTCATGGTGAGAAGCAAAGACAATTCAGCAAAGAAAATTTTCTTTATCGACGAAATCATCCTGACAAGCTGTACTGTACAGTCGTATTTATATTTACCGAAAATGCATAGTAGTCTATTATTTGATAATCATTATTATTATTATATCCTTTAATTCCTAGAGGAACATAGGGCATACTCAAAATTGGCTACAAAAGTAAAAATAAAACTTGAAAATTACTCAGTACTCAACGGCATAAAGAAGGAAAACGTTAGAAATTTGACAAGGTTAAAATTGCTTTTGAGTGAGAAGAGAGGTGGTAGTTGATTGTCCACTCAACAAGTGTGAAGAGGGTGAGAAAATGTACAACAGGGACATGTGAGAGTGATAACAGGGAACTAGTTATTATCGTAAAAGCGAAGTAATCATTAAAAATTTACAAGGAACGACGAGTGAAAAGGTTAAGACCATGGAAGAATAAGAAACTGGACAAACGTTTTCTGTTTACAGAGTTCGAGGTTGTATTGACGAATTAACAGTGGCTCCGCCATACACAAATGCCGAAACCTGACGCCTTTTTTAGCATTTGGTCTCACCTTGTAGAAGATCTTGAAAGACGACTCTGTTGCAGCTGATTGGCTTGAGTTCACCGAGTGCTTGAGACCTGAGCTAGTAACTATCTTGCATTGTCCCTTTCGCTAATCATTCTGGATAATGTTCAGAGATATGTTTGGAAAGTGTTCGCCTAGTTGTGCGCCACCGGAGAAGGTGAATTTAGAAACACTTAACTGTATCAACTTACAGGGAAATGGGCAACCATATAGGAGAATAGCCTTTTTCGGCAATTGCCTATTTGTAGGTTTGTTGTCTTAGAAACTGTTTATCGAGTAAGGTTTAATTTCACTAAAAATGTTGAAGCTTTATTCAGGATCATTTTGAAAATTAACACAGCCATGCTTTAACTGATGAAACTACTAATGATAATTAAATACATATATAGCGTTTTAAATCATCCATGAAAATACATGTAACTGGATAGTAGATAAATCGACGTGATTGACTTGAGCAAAACCCTTCTACTTATATTTCGACTTGGAGGCTTGACGTACAATAAAACAGACTAAATTTATAAACTATTTTCTTACAAAGTCAGCTTTCAGTATAGCTCCATGGAGTGTGGTTTTCCATCAGGAACTTTAAAACTTGCATTTATTAAATTACCATAAATAGTAGGATTGTGAGACAGAGATCATACTCAGTCATCTGTAGGACATATTATGCAGCCCCGGCGCGTAATCATTGAAAAAGCCAAAAATTTGCTGCACTGCCAACCTCAGTAACTAGTGTCCAATCAAAAACATCCAATACAGTCTTACAGGAGGTCGATCGCGAGCCTGAATAGTTCAGTGGTAACATCTGTGACTGCAGCACTGAGTGACGCGGGTTCCTTTGAGTTCCTTTGAGGTTGAAGATACGCCTTGCTGATGAGTGCCAACTAGCACGAAACCTAGGTCAGGCAAGGCTTCCTGCCGATTGCCTCCAACCATCTAATACATTCCACACTATTTATCAATTTACCAAATACCCATGGAGGAGTAATTGAGCTTTAGATGTGAGGGTGGCAGAGCATATTCCGAAATGTTTAGAAAGACGGATGAACTATGGAAAATCTATAGACGTAGGTGGCAGACTACCAACTTCTTCTATAGCCAAACATCTAATCCACATGAACCATAAGACTGATGTCAACACAGCTTTTAAGGTCGTCTATAAAAATGGTCAGGGGCGCTTATTGAAATATGCTGAGGCTAAAGCTATTCATAAACTTAAGCTTCCCCTCCCCACCTGTGTGTTCAAAAACAGTTTATTATTACTCTTAACCTACCGTAGTAATCCTTCGTTGATTGAATTACCAAACGTTGTTTTAAGTATTCTTATTATTCTTAAATCCTTTTGTCACTTTGTGTACTTTAATTGCCCTTTATTATTATTTTGCATATAAATTGACTTGACAAGTAAATGTGTGAGGGATCAGACTGTTCGAAATACATCGCATCACATTTTTCAGATGAAAAATAAGATGGGGATTTTCAACTCCAATGTAAAGTCAGTGCTACTATACGGATCAGAGATTTGGCGCCGCGTCACGAAGGGCACTTCGAACAAACTACAGACTTTCATCAACAGATGTCTTCGCTCAATACCACTCAAGATCAGATCACCATAAAAGACCAGCAACAGGGTGGGATCTTGGGGATCGAACCAACCCAACAGGAAGCAATTGCTCAACAAATATGCAAACAGAAATGGAGGTGGATTGGATTGGTCATACTCTGAGAAAACCACCAAATGACATCACACGCCAGGCCATCACTCAAATGAACAATGAGCGTAGTGGTCATCAGTGAGACGGTAACAAGAAGGAGGTGCTGCAAACAAGAGATGAAAGCATGTGGGTAGACGTGGAACCAGGTGAAGACGTTGGTGGAGAACCCAACGCAATGAAGATGTTCGACTGAAACCCTATGTTCCTCTGGGAATTAAAGGAAACAATAATAATAATAATACATTTTTCAGATAATCTCCATCTTCTTCTAATAACACTATCCATATTCCATTCATTTTCACTTAACTTTCTACACACTTCTTATTTTATTTAATTTCTAGAACTGCAAGTAGATGCTGGATTTCATCTCCTCAGTGGAAACTTTATAAGACTGCCTGATATATATTCACGAGCAACAATAAAATATAGGAAATTAAAGCATGACATCCCCGATAACTTTTGCCTTTCTTGTTTGCTTAAACTGAACACATCTATTTTTATGTAAAATTTTAAAAAAACATTCGCTACATTTATTGTGTTATACAACACAAAATTACAACTAGACGTGTTAATTGTTTTGTTTTCTTTTTGTAATCATCGTTACATCACTTCGTGAAAATCTGATTTGCATTAACACGTTTTGTTTAAATTGGTTATTCAGTGCATTTTTTGTATTCTTTCACGTTCCCATTGGAACATAAGGCTTCAAGCTAGAGGCTTGAAGTTTCTGTAGCAGTGGTGTTTTATTTTTACGGAATGGGGTTGCTAGCCACCTCATGCTCAGCTCAACCTTCCCTCTTTACCAACCCCGGAGCATGTGCATGGTCGGCCGCTGTGCCACGGACGTACTATTCAGTACACGATGAAAAGGAAATTACAAGTTTTTTTGAAGTCAAAGGCTAATTTCAAGTGATTTCTCCTCTTCTATAGTATTTAGAGAAATTTCGCAAATGAGCAAAACAAAAATTAGTTAAACAGAAAATTATCATTCATGCAAATATCATCTGTTTACCTTATCCTTGTTGTTCAATGTTCCAATCACTTTAGCATCGTATTCAACATATACATATATACATATTCAATCGATTGCCCGTACAAATATTTAACAAGTTTTTAGGCGAATTTCAACCAGTAGGTAAAGTATCACACTTATGGATGAGCGATTATTTTTATGACTAAATTATACACTGGAAATCCATTTCCATTTCTCACTTAGCAGTTTCTGTTCTTATCTGATTTTGTTTTCATTCCTTTGAGTTCCGAGAATAGTATTTTACAGCCTACTATCATGCCATCAAGTTCACGTCAGAATCAGATATTAACTCGGAATTCCATTTTTTGGATGTTTTTCTAAAGAGGAGATCGGATGGTTCTCTTCAAAGATCCATCTACAGGAAACCGACATGGAATGGTCAGTACACAAATTTCCATAGTTGGGTCTCTTTGAGATGAAAGAGAAATCTGATCCATTCCTTAACCTCAAGAATAAGGAGGATATGTTCAAGTGATATAATCGATGGGGAACTGGGGCGACTCAGACAAGTCCTCACACAGAATGGATATCCTCCAAGATTTATTGGGAAAAACATGAAGCTAAGGGAAAAGCCTGAAAGAATCCAGACGGTGCTAAAGAAACTGATATTTATGAGTGTTGAATTTAAAGGTGATACCGCAGCTGAGATCCTGAAGAATCGCTTAAGTACATCACTGAGGAAAGCCTTCTTTATGGCTGAGCTACGTATCAATTTCTACAGCTGACAAATGATCAACGGATATGTGAAGGATAAACGGCCGCTTTGGGCCACCTCAATGTGTGTTTATAAATTCACCTGCTTGTGTGGAGCTAGTTATATTGGCCGCACAAAGCGCACGCTTTCCAAACGCATCTCTGAACATTATCCGGCGTGGTCAGCAAAGGGACAGTGTAAGACAATTACTAGCTCAATTCTCGAGCATTTGGTGAACTCAGGCCACGTAGCTCCACCGAAGTCGTCTTTCAAGATTATCCACAGGGTGAGACCAAACACTACAAAGGGCGTCTGGTTTCGGCATTTTTGTATGGTGGAGCCGCTGATCATTCGTCAATACAACCTAGAACTCTGTATACAGAAACGTTTGTCCAGTCTCTTATTCTACCTTGGTCTTAACCTTTTCACCAATCGTTCCCTGTTAAAACAATTTTAATTTTTTTCTTTTCTTTTTTATAATTTTTATTCTCACTTTAAGTTTGCTTTTGCTTTAATCAATAATTCACTATTATCAATCTCATATGCTCCTTTTGTATCTTTGCACACCCTCTTCACACTTGTTAAACTGACACTCAACTACCTTTATTCTCACTCACTCAATAGCAATTTTAACCTTATCAAATTTTTATCTTTGTTCCGTTAAGTACCACGTAATTTACAACTTTTAATTTTCACTTCTAAATCCACTTCTGAGTAATTATATCAATTATGTTACCCCCTATTGCTCAATAATAGACCACTATATATTTTTGGAAGTATAAATACGACTGTACAGCCTCTGAAGATGTTTTCGGCGATAGCGAAAATTTTCTTCTCTGAATCTGTCTTTTATTATATTTGTATATCGAATTTTCGGGTTTTGAAGTTCATCTAACAGGGTTAATTTCTTGGCCATCTTTATCACGCCTTGTAAATAATTCTTTCGGTCAAAGTGGAACTTATCTTAACCGAATTTCAAGCTACAAAGTGACCTAGTCTAAACATGCATTACCTAAACAACCGCCATTTATCGTCATTACGAAGAGGCTTGTTTGGAAGTACAGGGAATTTCCTATTTGTTTATCTTCTGTGGTGTGGAAAAGAAAAGAAAACCTAATTTCTGATTGGTGATTGCTTGTTTTACTTCCATCTTCTTTATCACTCATATTTCACTGTCCGGTGTTTAATGTGATAGAGCATTAACATTTCACATGAGTAATGGAGCAACCAAGCTAGTTTTTAACATACTGGTTTGTATCTTCAGTTACTGTCAATCGCCTGTCTACGGAACTAGCTCAGAATACCTTCTCCGGAGCAAATTAGGTTTTTTCACCTTCTTGAGTTACTAAAAGCTTCAAAAGGTTGAAAACCTAGTAATGTGGTACTCTAAGATTAAATGAAATTGCATTAACTACTTATCACTTCAAAATGATTCCATATTAGTTTGTTTATTAGATATATCACACAGTGAGTGAAACAGTATTATTTACTGGATGACAAGGTTTCGAACACAATTTATTGTTCATAATCATTTCATCAATTATAATCACATGACTTCGAAACTTGAGTTTTATAGTTTTCTTTGTTCTCTCCTATTTGTCGTCATTGGGGTAGTAGAATTTTCCAGATATACGGATGGACAGGTGTTGAATCATTCCTATTACATGTATTTGAAGTTGATTCGATAAACAAAGCTTCTGTTATCATTCTTTCCCATTCGACACACTGTTACATTAGATTTTAAAGATTTCATCTTATCCCATCCATCGTATTGTATGGTTGCGTGTAATTGCACGTTTGGTGAGTGCTATACCTGAACTATTCACTAGATTTCTTATCTTATTCGGGTAAACCAATTTAGATTTTGCTGCTAGGTTTTTATGCTCGGCTAGTGTGACTGTCCCTATTCTACTATTTTTACCTATGTATTTGACCTGACAATTATTCCAGCAGTTTGTTAGATAAGCTAAATTGTATTGTTCAATTGGCTCCACAGGATTGGTCCTTTAACCGACAAAGCTTGTTTCTCATTGAGTTTGTGGTTGGTTTGAATGCCAGCCACTTTAATTCCTGCATTCTTAGGAATTCTGCGTAAGGTTTCCGAGGTTTCTTCTTTGCATGGAAGTACTGCTGATGATTAACATTCCTTATTGTTGGTGTTATCTTGCTCATATTTGACATGCATCTCGTCATTAATATTATTATTACTATTATTATTATCACAGAATTTTAACAAGGTTGACACCGAACCTTTACCCAGCTAAGCAAGTAATAAAGCTGGTAAAGAGGGAAGGTTGAACATAAAACTAGCAACCTCATCCCATAGAAGTAAACACCGCTGCTAACGAAACTCCAAGCCTCTAGCTTGACGCCTTTTGCTCCACTGTTCCCCAGCTCGCTTTACTTAAGCGAGAACATACAATGACATCAACCAAAAAAAGTATATTCTCGTACCAGCCACAGTATATTTTACACAATAATGCATGATTGAAAAAGTCACCAAGGTTATGTCAGTTAGTCTATGGTCGTGATCAGTAAAATACTGGGCATTCTGACTGGTTTATTTCCAGACTGGTGGACATTAATCATCATATCAGTAGTATGCATTAACTGTAGAGAATTACTTCAGAACAAAGTCAGACCAGTGCTACGGAACAATACGCATGAATTTGAACAGAGTAACAACTGCACATGAAGTAGTGGGCTGAGTAAAACAGATGCGGTCTATCCCGTTAACTGTTGATAAACTGAATAATGAAAATTAATTATTTCATTACAACTTCAACACACTTTAGTTCATTCGAGAAACAACTGTTAAATAATAATTAAGAGTTATTGTGGTACATAGATGAATCGAAACATCAAGCTAGTGAAGAATAATGAATTGCTTTGATTACACAAATAATCAAACATAGGTAACAATAAATCCTAAGGATTACATAAGTCACTGGAAAACTGTTAACAGACAAAGGAAATATGCAAACAGAATATTACGAATTAACCTGGTTTTCAAGTATTGGTTTGTAGGGATTTGACTGATTGGTTACAGGATTTCATCATGAGCCGACATCGGTTAGAGAACCATTGGAAAACCTGCAAGGAGTACTGGACAGCTGCTTTGTCCTTGTTTGGGACTCTTCAACAGGACTCGAACCCACGACCTTCAGCGCACAAGGCAAGCTAGCTCGTAAGCCATCAAGCCACTGCGACCCAATCCAATGACCAGCCCGTAAATTCTAACTTCTGTCAGTTCACGACTTAGTGCGACCGCTAACCAATGTCTTCGGCCAGTATTTGTCCTCACACCCGACCTGTTGCACCCAAAACTAGGACGAAACAGCTGACCAGTACTCCCTGCAGGTTTTCCAATGGTTCTCTAACCAATGCGATCTCATGATGAAATCTCGTAACCTGGTTTTTTTAGATATCAGGCCTACGAAGCACATAGTTTACTGAGAGGCGGTGTATTTAGGAGTAAAAAGAAATCAACATTGTTTACAGTTTATCAAAAGGTGAGGTAACCAAATAAAGGTTAATAGCGATGGTATTCAGAAAGTCACTATGACTTCTTCATGAATACATGAACTAGGTTTGTAAGAGACAACCTCTGAAAACTTCTAAAGGTTTTAGTTTGCTTGTTTGGTTATTAACTTGCAGCAGTTTCAAATGTCTGTCTGATATTCTGTGTCAACTAGATATCACGTGACCAGTTATTTTCAAGGATTTGCCTCGTCTTAATCACAAACCTTTTGGTATGTCTTTTTGAAGGAAGCCTAAGGAAACACATGCTTTTTTCTGCCTTTCCAACGTGTCTGTTTCGGCAACTACATGCCAGTTGTTATGAATAGCTGGAGCTGACAAATTAGGCAGAGAAGAGGGAAAAGCGCGGTTATTCCTCCTAGTCGAAGGAAAACCTTTGTTCAATGCACAATAACCCATCATTCCAATGATATTCTCGGTTTTAATTAATATAGGGCATTTTCAAGTATTGGTTTTGTAGGGATTTTGTTTGATTGCGTGGAGGATTTCATCATGAGCTGACATCAGTTAGAGAACCACTGGAAAACCTGGGAGTACTGGACAGCTGTTTCGTCCTAGTTTGGGACTCATAGGGTATTTTCTCACAATTTCTTTAAATATAAATGGTGGATGTTGACAAGCAGTGGAATCCAGGATGCTCATTTCGTCCTATTTAGGACTCGTAATCTGGATGTACCTGCATTTCTCAGTGAGTGATGATGTTCCCACCGAGGCTCGAACCCAGTGACCATGGTTTCAAACGCCAAAGCTTTATCCACTAGACCACTTGGGCCACGAGAGCCACCTATTGTGCAACGGGTCATGTTAATTTAATTTAATTTTAGATTTTCCCGTCGATTGATTGGACAGAAGTGCTCGGTTTCAGGTCTACCTATTGGCTTCTTGCGCAGATGCTTCAGCGATGTCTGACGAGTCCAAAATAGGACGAAATGCGCATCCTGGATTCCAGTGCTAGTCACCATCCACAAATTAAATACAGATTAAATGCCCAGACATCGGCGAAGCATCTGCACAAGAAGCCGACATGTCAACCTGAGACCGAGCACTTCGGTCCAATCAATCGACGGGAAAATCTAAAATTAAATTAAATTTCTTGAAATAGTGTGAAATATTCTCATATCATGAATTAAAAGTCAATCTGAACCGGAACTTTGTATCCTAAGAGAACACGTCCAGACGCTGTTCCTGCAATGAACAAACTTGGATTGATGATTCTTCTTCTCACCAAGAGTGCTTCTTCCCCTTAACCCTCTTGGTTTTTTTCTTTCTTTGCTTATTATTACAATTATTATTACTATTAATGTTATTCGTCATAATTTATGCCCTTCATGCAGACATGCTGTCAGTACTGTCGAATTTTCCATTTATACTATCAGGACTTATTATTAGTGATATTATCTCTTTTCTCAATATATGCCTCCACCTGTTTCATTTCACACATTGGTTATTTCATTATGAACCTCGCATCGCAGTCTTACTATCTCCTGTTTAATACATACCACTTCGTATTAGCCACTCACCTGGCACCTTTTATAGCCTTAAACTGAGTTGCCAATTTTGCTTATTCCACCTTCTACGAATCTAATATGACTAATTACCACCATTTTTTCCCATTTTACAATATTTTGTAATCGATTTCAGCCTAGCACGTTTGTCAAACACCACATCTACATATTTTCCGGATGTATATGCCTATGTTTTTGACTACCTACCGGGATTTTATATTCATTTTCTGCAATGCAAACTTCCGTAATCATATCTACCTTTATGCATGATAATGTCCAAACACACTAACATTAACATTTAGTGTAGTGCACTTCCTGATGGGCTGATGCACAATGAAATGATTTTTCCCGATTAATAATCAGAATAAAACAAGCAGGAGAACTGGGTTATGCAAAACTAAAGGATTTGGCCTTCATTTCAAAATTATAATTGAATCTAACTACAAAAAATGTTTCCAAGTGCTTGGTGTGTCAAGACATTGTTGAGAACTGATTTCAGTTATAGAAGTATTGAAATATTTCAGCAGTCCTGTTGTTTAGCTGCGAATACTGATGCTTCACTAAGAATCAGATGGTCTTTGTAGTAATTAGTTGACAATTTAGTAGTCATTCACTTATTCATTTGCCTCAGTAATATCTTTGGTTATAGAATTTCATCATGAGCCAAGATCGATTAGAGAACCATTGGAAAACCTGCAGGGAGTACTGGACAGCTGTTTCCGTTGTCCTAGTCCGGGACTCTTCATCAGTACGCGCCCACCACCATGGTTCGAACCCAGGACCTTCTGGTTACAAGGCGAGCTATCTCGTAGACTATTAAGCCACTGGAATCCGACCCAGTGGCCTAGTGGCTTAATGATCTGCAAACTGGCCTTGTGACCAGAATGTCCTGGGCTCGAACCCTGGTGGTGGGCGCGTACTGCTGAAGAGTCCCAGACTAGGACAACGGAAACAGCTGTCCAGTACTCCCTGCAGGTTTTCCAATGGTTCTCTAACCGATGTCAGCTCATGATGAAATACGCCGACCAATCAAACCAAATCCCTACAAAACCAATACTTGAATAATTTCTACTCACTCAAAGATAGGACTTCAGGTGAACATAGAGAAAACAGAGGTGATGAAGATTCCTGGCCAACACCACCAACAGCAACAACAACAACAGACAACGATCAGCATAAATGGGAGGAACCTGAAAGAAACAAACTCCCTCACCTACCGACCTGGGAAGCATCGTTTCAACTACAGGCGGACGGAACTGACGAGGATATTAAAGTGCAGATCGGGAAAGCGAGACAAGCTTTCACCACTCTTAAGTCTGTGTGGAGATCAAAAGCACTCAGCATCAAAAATAAGATCCGGATTTCCAACTCCAATGTGAAGTCAGTGCTACTATACGGATCAGAGACTTGCACTGCGCATCATAAAGAGCATCTCAAACAAACTACAGACCTTCATTAACAGCCAGCTGTCTTCGCTCAATGCTCAAGATCAGATTGCCGGCCAGAAAAGATCAGCAATAGTGAGGGATCTCTGGCAATGAGCGAACCAACCAGTAACCCATTGTGAAAGAAATAGGCAGGAAGAAATGGAGATGGATTGGCCATACTCTGAGAAAACAAACCATAAAGTGACATCACTAGACAAGCCATTGCTCGAGTGGAACCCGAAAGGGAAGCGGCGAGTTAGTCGTCAGAGTGAGGATGACTTGGAGGATGTCATGTGAAGAGGAGATGAAAACGTGTGGGCAGACGTGGAGCCAGGTGAAAACGGTAGCAGAGAACCGAACGCAATGAAGACGTGCGGCTGAAGCCCTATTTTCCTCTAGGAATTACAGGAAACACTGCCTACTACCTAATAAATTTCACTGAACTGTCATCATCTTGTAAAACAAAAGCGATTAGAAAAATAAATTCCTCTACACAAAACAGTTCCGATCTATTTATAAGAAAGTTGATCAAAACAGTAATCGCTCAAAACTTAATCGCATATACACACGCGCTGAAATTATGATCAGAACTTAACATGAATGAAATAACTTTGTTGGAGAATACATTTCCTGTCTGCTTTCAACAATGCTGTGAATTTCATACAACCACTTACCTTTCAATTAGTTTGAATAAAGACAAAAACGAACATATTTGCGGGATAACACGAGCTCGTTTCATTTCATGGATCTTTTGTTCAAGTGTGTACATCCTAAATGAAAACAAATTATTGATTAAAAAAATTTCTGGACATACTTATTCACAATGATTTTGAGTCATAGATAGAAAGTGTTTTTTAATTACTTCACGTTCCCAGTGGAATATAGGGCTTCAAGCTACAGGCTTGAAGTTTCTGTAGCAGTGGTGTTTATTTTTTACAGGATGTGGTTGCTAGCCTCATGCCCAACCTTCCCTCTTAACCAGTCTTATTACTGGCTTAGTGAGGTAAAGGAATGTATCGGTGGCCGGGAATCGAACCCCGGACCACATGAGGTGTGGTCGGCGAGCATTCTACTGCTGTACCAGCCACCGACGTACCTAGATAGAAAGTGTAAGCAATATAATCCTGATGATATTAGAAAGTTGGAGGCAATCGGCAGGAAGCCCGGTCTGACCTAGGTTTCCTGCTAGTTGACACTCATCAGCAAGACGTATCTGAAACCTTGAAGGAACTTATATCCCTTCTGAGATTCGAACCCTGTCTGTCTGTCTGTTTTCGACATAGAACTTTGCAAATATGTGCGGCAGTTCAAGTCACCACACTCCCTCCATGTAGCACACAAAGCAAGAGAAGAAAGTAGGAGAAATGCATATTAGAGACAGTAAACAGAGGTATGAGACAAAGGAATAGTAATAACGAAGAACAAAACAGTTTCATTGGAAATCATAAGTCACAAGGAGTGGATGCATCTGTGTCATTGAGACCTATTTTGAGCCATATCACAAATTGTTTCCAACCATTGGTTTTTACCGTCCCGAGGACCCCAACCAGGAAGTCTACACCTTACTACGTGGCTCAGACTAACTGTTGTAGATTTCATTGACTGGTGCCATGTTTTGGTTTGACCACCACTAGCTCTTTTCCAGCCTGACCAATCCTATGTCAGCTACTAACATTGCCCATCGAGGAAGACGATGACTAGGCATACGTAACATGTGTCCTAACCATCTCAGTCGATGTAATTTCACAGCCTCGTCGATTGATTTCCCCTCCTTACCTAGCACTCGACCGATGTCTAATCTCAATATTGCTCACCTTATTATACCACTTCAGATGGGAGATAGAATGCAGACACCTATGATCAGATTCGAACCCACGTCATCCAGCGCTGCAGTGAGTCAGAGACGTTATCACTGAGCTATTCGAGCTAGTGACTGACCTCCTGTAGGACTGTATTGGATACTTTGACTGGATTTTAGATACTTCTTGCTGACGAATGCCAAGAAACACGAAACCTTCGTCCAGAGCTTCCTGTTGACTGTCTCCAACCACATAATCAAATGAGCTGATATTATCCTGCAAGTACATTCTTTCCATATTCAAAACGGTGAGCAACAGTTACTTTACTTTACAATAATCGAAAAACTCAACAAAGTATTATTATTATTCCCTTCAAAGATTAATGTAAATTTCAATAGACCATTACAGCTTAGGCGTTAATAAACGCGCCTTAAACGTAGAATAATGTTTCCCTGATGGTAGAACATTTCAGCCTATACTTATTTGCATTTAAATTAACTTGATTGTTGATTGCCTGCCAGTGTTCATGTTCAATCTAAATTATTGATCTTTAATAAATAAGTAGAACAAGGGCTGAATACCACTCACTTGCTTTGATAGAAAATGATTTTTTTTTGAAGCTAATATGTTAGTTAACATATAGAAGAATTAAGGAGATTATCAACAGCATACAGTCTGTCCATTATGTTCACAGGTGTGTTGGAAGCATTTTATATCTACGAACAGAATCACAAGAATCACAAGTACTGTTTTTGGATATTCATAATACATTTTAGTTTTTAACAAGGAGACATTTCAAAAATGTCACAGCATAATATGATAAATGCAATTGGAACTATTGTTCTACATTTAACAAAGGTACATGAACACATTTCATATGATTTAATTTAATTGATACAATACAGTTTTCAACAATGTACAAAAATGCATCAAAAGTCAATAAATATTTTTTGCAAAATATCGGCGGCTTAGAACGCTGCTTTAATTTTCAGCTTTAACGCTTTGTTCAACTAGATCACTAACACAAGCTAGAAAATACATTTAAGTAGAAATTGGACATCAACTTATCAAGATGACTTTAATTGAATCAGTTGTTCCCACTGGATCCGCTGACTACAAGCCATGGTTCCAATTCACCATTTCTCCAAAGGAAATTATACAAGTTCACAGAATAAATTGACAAAGTACAAATTGAATATTCCCATAATTTATTTAGAACAAAATACTTGACCAGGCGTTCTCAGTTATTTACCGCGTTCCTAGTAATTTATCTAGAGGAGCTCGACTACGTCTTCTATCAGTAGCTGAAGCGGTGGCAATTAATACCAGAAGACCATCTCTTTGCATACAGAAGAAGTATGTTCAACTACTATGTTTACCTATGCCTACAATAAAGCCAACAAATCCTCCATTAACACTATAAATTCCTTTCACAATTTTCTTTTCTTTTCTTCTTCTATTCCTCTGTTTCACTGACAATCGTTCATTTTCGACTTTTATCATTTCATGACCTTTTTTATGATCTTTGTTACCTTAAGTTTAAGTGGTGCTTTTTTAACTTGTTATCGTATTTACAAAATCCTGTTCATTCCGCTTCATTATATTCATTATTATTATTATTTGACAATCATTCACCAATAGTGCTTGTAATTTTACACCATATCATCGTTATTATTATTTTACAATCATTCTTACTGTCGTTATTTTCAACCTTGAACTTATGTCTAGACCGCCCCATTCGTTGGTTTATTTTCATATTGTCTCACACACCCTGATTACACTCACTCTCGAAACCTGTATTTTCTGTTGACTATATTTATATATATACACACATCATTAAATTAAATTACTTCATCTGATTTTGTCCCATGTTCTCATTGACCATGCATATTAAAAAAACTATCTGACTATTGTTCCATCCCATCTTATACTTGTTCCACAATACACTTTCTGATATGATTCTAATTTGCCTTTACTGGCCATTGAATGCTTAAATTATAGTTGGATTTATAATTGTAAAGCCTGAAGAAGAATTTATTGAAACCACAATTGTTCGCTCTAAATATTTTGTTCTGAAGGTAGAAATTCTGTTATTTCGTTACTGTAGAATAAACTCGAGAATGAACGCGGGTGTAAATTTCGTACTATTAAAGATTCCACTGCTGATTATTGGGGATTATTTGGAAATAAAAAGAAGTCATACTTCCAGTAAGACAGCATCAGATGCTCATACAATCAGCTTAAATATCCAGCTGACAATCGTAAAACAAAACGGATCTGTCCGAAAGCATTCAAAAGCCAATTTATCGAAAGCCAACATGGAAAGGACAATACCTACATTTTAATAGCTTTTGTCCAAATAGCTTTAAACTTGGTCTAGTCAAGATATAGGAATGCCAACATCGATGTTTCTTTTTTTGAGTTCAATGAGAGGTACATTGGTGAATAAGGAAGATACGTCAAATGATATCATGAAATTATTGTAGATAACTAGGAGATAATTACTGAGTCTGAAACACTTATCGACAATATTTTGAAGAGTTGAATCTGTGCGTTTGTTACATTTATGATATTAGGTAGGCTTTTCTCTCTCTCTCTCTACCTTCTCAAAGTGAATTACCTCTAGGTCATAAAAAAGAGATTAATGTGTATCCAATGGGATGTTAATATCTAGTTATCATTATTATTTTCCTTCACGTTCCCAGTGGAAAACAGGGCTTCAAGCTAGAGGCTTGAAGATTCTGTAGCAGTGTTTAGCTTTATAGGATGGGGTTGCTAGCCACCTCATGCCCAACCTTTCCTCTTTACCAGTTTTATTACTGGCTTAGAGAGGTAAAGGAGTGCGTCGGCCGCGGACAGAACCCCAGACCATGTGCATGGTCGGCGAGCTTCCTAACCGCTATGCCAACGACGCTTAATATCTAGTTAGTGAATACAAACTATTTATAATAACTAGAATTTCGGGGATAACATACACTTATTCTGGCATGACTACATCATAAATAAACTCTCTGAATCAATATGATTTCGAACTCTACAGTCTATCATTTCGATAGAATAGCCGTTTGAATGCTGCTGAATTCACTACTAAGCATAATAGTAGACTGTTTTATCCCTTGACTAGCGAACTGTGCCGTGTTTTGAGTCTATATTTCACTAGTAGGCATTTCTGTTTGTTATGCATGAATATTATGACCTTGAGACTACGAGCGAATCTAATGTCGACGGTAATGGATGCACCGCATGCACTTCTGCTGCGTTTTGGCTGCCAGACTGCACCAGGACGGTATCGTTATGAATGTTGATTAAACGCTGGTATTCTTCACCGACATCTTTCAAAGTCATTCGTGGATCTTGTTCCAGACGATTTAATAGGCGTGTGCGTATGTCAGCAAATTTGGGGGACTGCAAACCACAAGTGAAAATCAATACCTTGAACTGGTCTTCTGAGAGCGATTTCAATTTAAAACGTTCACACGTGCGATTGACTATACCCAACTGGGTATGGATATCATCATTTTCGTTCAGAACTAGTTTCATGCATATATCGAATGTTGAATAAAGATCTCTGATCACTAAACTGATGACGAAGGGTATGGACAGTTTCATCGAATGATCTTCCGCTGGGCTTCTGTGGGAGAATTAAGTTGCAATATTTATCTAGCTCATCTGCTCCCAATTTACGAAGTAGAAGCCGTACTTTCCAGGCATCATCTTTATCCGCAAAGTCTACTCGAAATAGGTCTTCATATCTGCGAAACCAGGTATCAAAAGTCACATTCGCATCTGGATCATAAACGAATTCTGAGATGCTACTACCAATGCTGTCGTTGGCTGCAGATGAATCGGCAGAGCGTGATATTTGTAGACCAGCAAGCATTTCCATCAATTTTAGCTGCTGTTCCATTAGTTTCTCTAAACGCAGTGGGTCCATCTTCAGCAAACCCGTCGCCAAATTTGTTATGTATGTAATATTATGACCTTGTAGACTACGAGCGAATCTAACTTAATGCGCTGGCTAATCTGTCCTAATCGCACGTCAGCAACAACAACAACAATACCACCGGGCACGCAAGACAAAGAAAGAAGACTGGACTGTTGTGGAGACAGCTCTCGTATCAACGTCCAGTCTTCTTTCTTTGTCTTGCGTGCCCGGCGGTATTGCCGTTGTTGTTATTGACGTGCGATTAGGACAGATTAGCCAGTGCATTAAGTTAGATTCGCTCGTAGTCTACCAGGTCATAATATTCATACATAACGCTGTTAAGATGTTTTGCGCTATCTGCTTCTATGCTTCATAACATAACTTTGCAAATAAAGAAAGTGTTAAGCGTTTATTTCAGCTAAACGTTGAATATTAAAGTTGGGACGAAACAACATCGGGGCTTGACTGACTTGCATTTGCGACATTTTAACACATAATACTGATAAAATTATATCCAACAACTTTCGTGTACTCTTACCACAGTTAACTAATGCATTGTTCTATAATATTGAAAAGGATCATATTTACGTGTAATAATATAACTTCATAGACACCTTAAATGAACATGCCGAGTTCCGTGAATCCTAAATATCCTTTTCTTCTCAAGTTGCCAAGACACTTTCGTATAAAAATGTGACTTCTTGAAGGTATTCTATACTAAGTGTAAAGCGATCTGTGTACATAAGGCTTGAAGCAATTATTATTATCAATGAAATACTCGCACATATTTAAACTTGGAGATCTAGAAACACGCTTCACACTCTGTAAATTTCATTGGATTACCTTTCTAATTAAGCCAGTAATACTGCTATACTCAACGGAACTAGTAATCCATTCTCTTTTCATCCAACCATATCGAAAATTAGTCATTTGCTAGATTCCTGTTCAAACTGAATAAGTTCAATCACTACACTTGCAATGGACGTAATCTATTCTCTTAATACCCGACAGGTAAATTCTACTTAACTTTTTTTTCTCTTCTGTCTCTTCATGAGGCATTATTTTGTATTTTCCATTGTAATATTTTAGATTTTCAACCTTCTTGTTCTCTACCCCACCCGATTTAATTTCTACACCTCATTACCACTTTTCCTGACTTGACCAACGCTCAATTTCTAGTCATTTATGTTACGTCATCCAACTTATTTGCTCAATTTTAGTTCTAATTTAAATGGCATTATTCTCTACCCCACTTCTACTTAGTCTCTTCTACCTGTACTTACCTCTGTTGCTATCCTGACCTAAGTTGAAACATTTTAGTCAGTTTTGTTACGTCATCTAACTTACTAACTCAATCTTAATAATAATAATAATTTGCTTTATTCCAGAAACAGTACTAGTGGTACAGTGTGGAATTTTCAGCACATATCTACAATATTTGCATCTAATTTTATCCAACGTTTAAAAGGAGTATTTTCAAAAATAAAAAAAATAAATAAATATAAAGATAACAACAGCAAAAAAACAACTACAAAAAGCACAAAAATAATTTTTAAAAATGCGAAAAAATACCAAGAAGTAGAAAGGAAAATAAACATCATATAATAATAACTCAGTATTGGGTAGTGGAAGCTATGATATGATTATGCATGGTGACAGTAAAGCTATAGTCATATAAGAAGTTATGAAATGATATTTAAGAATGTTTATCGCCAAGATGAACAGTTAATTTGGTTGAAACAACACTAAACAATCATAAAATAACATTTCAGGGTTGTTTTTTTATCTGGTCTAATGCAGTGTTTGTAGTGGTAGTGTGGGTTATCCTTCATAATACAAAATTTTAAGGTGGTGATAATGGCGTTCACATCCAATGACAGTCAGTTAATATTGCCGAGAAAAAGAAAAAAATAACAACGACAAAACTAATAATTACATGATGGTTAATGACAGGACAATTTTGTAATACTCATAGTGCTAATATAGTCGGAACCAGTAGATACACAGAAGAAGGAATACAGTAAAGTACAAAAAAGTAAGCCAATGTTAATAATTTAGGTAGCTGAGTATGTTTAAGAAGGAGTTCACTATAGAATACAAAATAAGAGAGAAATAAAAGAGCCTAAAATTATGTTATTAACAACAAAGCAAGTCATAGGATTCACGCTTAACATTGTCTCTGTCGCTTAGAACACGGGCCAAGTATGGTATCGTTGAGTTGCTGTCTAATTCACCTTGTTTCTGCATTAGATCATTCCTGTATTACCTGATCACTTATCTAAACTTGACAAACCTCATATATATACACATACAAATAGTTATATATAAATGTGATTGTACAGCTATGTGAATGAATTCGCCGAAAAGAGTCTCTTTTTGCTGAACGTCTTCTCTTTTTTCATATGAACAAGTTTCAACAAAGAAGAAATACGAAAAGTCTGAAAGAGTTGACGACTAGTTATCTTTGTATGCTGACGGCCTATTTCAAAATACTATACAACAGTGATGCCTTCTTCAAACAACAAGGCCTTCATATTGTTTGTGTCGATAAATGTTTCAAATAAAACCTTCCAACCTGCTGTGTATTCTCATCTCGACTATCAGGTACAGCATCAAGTCATTTAATACATCATAAATACAGAGCTCTATATTTTTATTAACCTGTCTGTTAATATAAATAAATATATATATGTATATATTATTTAAAAAGTATTTTTCCCAGAAAATTTGTATTGTAGTCATCAGTGAGTGGATAAACAGCTGACAATCAACTGCAGAACAAATGCAAAACATGATGCGGGCAGGTTTTTTGGGGGGTAATATTTTCCCACGAATCTATCTTTTATCAGTGTTGAATAATAATAATAATTCTCTTCATGTATAGAAAATATAATCTGATCAGACATTTAAATTTCAGAGAGCAAACAAAAAAAGATCTGGTGAATTGCATACATTTCTTCAACTTATTTTTCTTTCTAAATATCTCCAAGCATTATTTTTTTTAACCAATAATTCTGATAAAACAATTTACTTAATTTCTTAAGTAGTGACACTTATTTCGCATAACCTACGAACTCAATCTACCGATATAACGCATTTGACCTATGTGACTTTAGACGAAGTAAAAATCTAGCACTGAGCATAACAGCTAATAAATACATTGAAAGTTGAGATTTCTTTCAGCGTTCAATGCCGAAAACAATCTTGTTGTAGAGGATACTTCTTCCCTCAATGATAGTCATATCGCCAACTGTAGAAATTGTCAATTATTTTGCAACGCTTGTCTCTGGATAATTTTCTAACCTGGCCAGAATTCCATATATGTATATATACATTAACCTTGTAAACCAAATTAATTCAACGCTTATGGTTATTTTAGAATTTTTAAATAATTTATTATTCAGCGTCAAAGTTTCACGAGGTAACGATTATCACTCGAATGTGGTTAACGAGACTTGACAAGACATAAATAACTGCCTCTATTCAACGTGTTCAGAGCGATTTTCTTCTTTTCCCTATTACATATGGTGGTTATTTCGATTATTTCTAAAAAGTATTAATATAATTAACCGGCCAAAAATTGTATTTTTAACAGATTGTCCTTAGATGTACACCCAATCAAGGAATCTCGCAAAGCCAATAGTTTACTCGAAGAAATCTTTTTCAATGAATTTACTTTAAGTCTACAGGTTTCTCTTCAAAAAAACTTTTCGCAGTGAAAAGTGTTCACTAAATAATTCTTACTTCTTTTAATAAAATCTCTGAATTCTGAATCAGTGCTCAAAACAGCCGGCAATAAATTCATGAAATATTTTTGCTGCTCAACGCAACGACTGACAGAAATATAGGCGTGTTATGTATGTCTTCACTAGTGCTTAGATAAAAAACAATTACTGTCAAAGTCATCAATCCTCACCAATTCATATCACTAACTAGATCAATCAGTACACAGTATTGCGCAACTTAAAGAAAACATGCAAGCGTTTCTGCTACCTTCGGTACATGTTACCAGATTAGTAATAGATTCGCCAGAGTTTTACAGTTTAACGACAGTGACTTCCTTTCTGACTAATCTGTAAACTTACCCTTCTATATTGGAATAACTTAACCATGAAGATAAGGAAAGTTACTGAAATTTGGCTTCTGTCTTACTGCTCCCTCATTCTCAACAGATGCATTCCCATAAAAATTAAGCACGACTACACACTCACCACTCAACACTAACGAATCTACTTACTTATAAAGTATAAGACTAAAATTAAATCACTATGGAGACGAACAAGTTCAAAACGACACGATCTACTTTTACGTTGTCAGGTGGTTGGCTCATTTGACTGTCTAGTGGTAAGTGGTGTATCCGAATAGCTGATGTTTTCGTTGAAATGAACATCGCAAATTTCTCTTAAGAACTCGGATGAACTTATAGCGTACACAGAAGCAGACAAGCAAAGATCGATCGCCACTGTCATTTGCAGTTACATTTTATAGAAATATTTAAAACAGATGGAATTATAGCACTTTTTATTATTATTATTATTATTATAATTATTGGTTTCATATGTTTAAACTATAGATATTGTTAGGTTCTTACATGTTGCCATGTGAACAGAAAGACAAAATACAATACATCAAAATAAAAACTGAAAATATTCAATGTTGAGGTCTATCAGAGATGTCATCTTTGTGTTTTTCGGCTTTTTCTTTGTCAATCAGTCAGTTAGTCAGTGAGTCAGTCATCGTGACCAGGATAACCTCGGAGATAATTATCATCATTGTGATATGGATCACGCATAGATTTATACCATGGTAATGAATCACGATTGATAGTAATCATTGAACGCTTACCCAAACGTGCATCCCATAAGTAATTACGTTTCATCATCATATGATTTCTCAGTGCTGGAGACAGTCTGCTGGGCATTTCTTTAAAGGAGGATACAAAGTTGTCATCATTAGCATTGATATGATGAATAGATATGAAGAATATGAAGTAGATAAACGCCAGCAGATAACGATGAAGCATTGTTTACTCAATCAACTGCAACAGTAAGATAAATAATGTTGAGCTGTACTTAACAGATAGAATTAAAGATGGAATCAGTCTTGTGGAAAACAGAGAAGTGATATTAGATAAACAAAACTCAGCAGCGTAGAATTGGTTCTGGTTAAATATTAAAATTTATTTCGTAAACCAATCAAAATTTAGACTGAAACAATGTGAAAAGGGGAATATTTTTATGTTTACGATTGGTTCACGCTGAATAAACCAACAGGAAGGAGTATAGCTAAACTTACTAACTTGAAATAATTTTTCTTTGGAATTGATATCCCCCCACCCACCCCACACACACACACCAGACTTTCTATTATTGGGGATGACGTAACTCTGAGTGAGGTAAAACAGGGGAAAATACCAGCTTAATAACTGGCTATTTTAAACATCGAGATATGTGAAGTCAGTTTTTAAATGTATTGAAAATATTTCTGATTGCACACTAGTCAGTAACTAGTGTAATGTGTCTAGTCCTATCATCGGTGCAGACTGAATTCTTTCAGTCAGTCATGTTTGCAATGTGGCCACCATGCTAGGTGGCTCACCATTACCATTCAGTCACGAGCCTGAATAGCTCAGTGGTAACGTCTCTGACTGCAGCACTGGGTGACGCTGGTTCGAATCTCAGAAGGGATATCAGTTCATTCAAGGTGGCAGATACGCCTTGTTGATGAGTGCCAGCTAGCACGAAACCTAGCTCAGGCAAGGCTTCCTGCCGATTGCCTCCAACTATCTAATACCAATAGTATTGAAAATATTTGGTTAAGGTTCACCATTTCCGTGGTTGTATTGTACCTAGCCAGCTTAAAATTTTCAGCCACTTTTATAACAGATGTTAGTCATTCGACGTCGCCGAACCACTGGAAAACTGTAGATTGTACTGTGTCCAATATGGGCAACGAAAATGACCATCTGTATCGGCGCCGTCATTAGTAGTAAATTTTACCATAGAAAAAACTTATATGATCAAAGTATATAGAGATACGGTATTATATACTGATGACGCTTCAAACACAATTTATCGCCTAGAGTCATATCAAGACAGCTACATAACTTTCAACCAACTTTTATACAATTCTATTGTAGTAACAGAAGGCAAGACATGGATTTATTATTACTATTAATGTTTCCTTTAGTTCCTTTAGAGGAACATCCAGACCGATGGCTGCTACCTTGACGTGGCGGTCGGGATTGCATATCACAATGACCCAACAAAATACACTGGCTAGATCTATTGTTCCTGCAAGTCCTACCATGCCAGGAAGGTAGTTAGGATAGCGATTAGAGCAAAAGCAGTTATCGACATAGTGTAAAAATTTATTTTTCCTACACTATGCTGGGGGTCTGTGGACGAAGTCGTACTGCTGGGGAACACGGGTGTAACAGCAGTGAGCTGTTTCCCTCAGATGACCAGCGTGCCATCCAGCTATACTGTCTCTCCACTCAGGAGAGACGAGGTCAGAAAAGGTCGACCCCAACAATTGTACATCCCGAATTACCCTACGGTGGTCCGTAACCCGCAGTAAGTTTACTAATACGAAACCAATCCAAGAAACCAGTTCATACAGGCCGTGTGTGACCGACCTCAAGCAGTTGTCCCTTGGGCTCTGAGGTCACGCAACACTAACCATCGTTCTGTTTCAGGTAGCCGAAGAATATTTATTCTCCTTCACCCACATCACTTTCATCATCTTTCCCCCTACTGCTGTCAGTACTATTCTTCAGACTAGTGAGTTATCTTCACTTCACTTTGTGAGCACAAACAAAGATGAAAGCCAAAGGAACATCCCAGACAGCCTCTTAAAGTCACGTCACCGAATTCATATAGGAGCTTTCAACGTCAGGACCCTCTGCCAAATCGGACAATAGGCATCACTAGCAAGAACTCTGGAATCTCGACCCATGGATCTATGTTGTATTTCGGAGACGCACATACAAGACCTGAATGCAGTGATTCACTCAACCCAATCCCACCCGGCCAGCAAGGTGAATCTGCAAAGTTTACTTTAAGGGTGTCAGGACACTCCTCAGCTAGCTCGCGAGGACTCGCAGGTGTAGAGATAGCTTTGAGTGTTAGGGCGGAAAATTCACTTCTTGATTGGATCCCAGTAGATAGTCGTATGTGTGCGGTCCGTCTGAACGGGTCCGTTAAAAGAAGGAAAGACAGCGCTACCCGTCGTTGTCTTTTCATAGTCTCCGCTTACGCCCCAACAGACTGCAGTTTGGATGAACTAAAGGATGACTTCAACCTGAAACTGTCTAATTTGCTGCAAAAAGCAAAACGCTCAGATAAAGTTGTTTCAGCAGGCGACTTCAATGCCGAAGTAGCAAAGTTGTGCCAGACTGAGAAGTATGTAGAGGTGAAGTTCCCTGTCGATGAACCGACAACAGTGATCGTCTTCTATAGTTTTGCTCAGATAATCATCTGTTCCTAGTCAGCACTAACTATAGGCACAAAAAGAGACATTGTGTAAACTGGCGACCTCCATCAACAAATCAACGTTGGACTCAGATAGACCACATAGCCATAGGGTGTCGTTGGCGAGGGTCAGTAAAAGACTGTCGCTCATTCTGAAACACGTACGTAGACTCTGATCACGTACTGTTTCGCGCACGTTTATACTTACGTCTAAACGGACATAAAAACTTGTTGGCAGCGAAGCAGTTACGTCCCCAACTAGATCGAGACACTAAGTCCCTATTTGAAGGAAGAAATAGCGAAACGAGTATCTGAGGTCGACAGCAGGACTCTTCCTGCCTGAGGTAGCCTGGCACAACATACAGTTAGCTGTAGACACGGCTGTAAAAGCTGTTAGTAACCTGAAACCGAAAGTTAGTAAGAGCCAGTGTGCTTCTACTACTGCTACGCAAGAAGACTGATCCCGGCGAGCTCCGACTACGATGAGCGAAAGCTGCTCAGAAACATACCAAAAAGAATTCTTCGCAACGACGGTGAACAGTGGTGGGCGACGAAAGCGAAAGAGGTGGAAAAGGCATTGGCGATTGGGAACACCAGACAACTATTTATACTTACTTATCAGGGAAACAGGTGGTAAAGGGCAAACGATAAGTGAAACAATCTCTGAGAAAAATGGCACCATAATTAGCTCCCACGGTAGCCGACTGGAACGCGGGAAGAAACACTTTCAGGGGCGATTGAACTGGCCTACAACCACACTCAACTTACCCAGCATCCAACACCTTCCTAAATTGGAGATAAACACCGGTTCTCCGACCCTAACTGTCACTGATCTGAAACGAGACAAAGCAGTGGGACCTGATCGAATAACTCCAGAGATGTTTAAGGACGGTGGAGACAATTCACTGTCTGGGTTAACTAGGGTGTTAGGCAACGTCTGGGAATCAGAGATAGTCCAGTTGGGCTGGTGTGTGTCATTGATCATCCCGGTATACAAGAAGGGAGACAAGTCTTCCTGTGATAATCACAGGGGGATTAGCTTGACTAATATGGTGGTATCTAAAGTTCTAGGCTCAATGATAATGCGTAGACTAAGGGATTCTCGAGGAGGAACAGACACGAGAAAATCAGGCATGCTTTAGACCAGGAAGAGGGTGTATTGGTCATATCTTCACACTTCGACAGATTCTGGGACATAGGCGTACTTACTGGCGTCCAACAACTGTCACATTTCTTGACCTGAAAGCGGGATTCGATTCCGTCGACCGAGAGGTACTATGGCAATGTTTGGCCGTGAAGGGTATGCCGAGGAAATACATCGCACTAATCAAGGCACTCACTCTACTCGAACTCATGCAGTCAGCCAGGTAAGGAAGAGCCTACGGAGAGTTGTCATCTGAAGTGATAACAACCAGTGGTGTCCGTCAGCAATGTCCACTGTCCCCATTTCTGTTTAATTTCATCATCCATGTACTAATGGACTTAACCCTAACTGACTGACTTCAGCGACTCAGGGCTTGACTTCTTACCAGGAAATAATCTCGTTGACTTAGAATATGCGGATGATATAGTCCTCCCTCCTAGGTGAGCAAGACGCTGACAAAATTCCAAGTCTTCTCAACATCTTGAGCAGCAATCTCCGAATGTTTGACATGCGATTCGCTCGTTCTGTCAAATGTAAGATGATGCTACAGGACTCGACTGGAATACATCGACACCTAGCTTAGAAATAGGGAGTGAAGTGGTGGAGCGTGTTGACGACTTTACTTATTTGGGAAGTTGCATGAGCCAACACCATCGGGTTTCGCACATGCCAGTTCACGTCGTCTCTGGCGTAGCCATAATATCCGGCTACCTGTCGACCAAAGGACATGTGTATTGCTCAGTAGTCCGCTCCGTCTTTCTTTATGGCTGGCTGTGAGTGAGACGTCGCCATTGACAGTAGAGGTCATGAAAAGACTAGCTAGCTGTCTTTGATCATAGGTGCTTGTGTTCTATCTCCCTCCCATATAAAGTCGTATTCTAAGGTGAGCAATATTGAAATTAGACATCGGTCGAGTTCCAGGTAAGGAGGGGAAATCAATCGACGAGGTTGTGAAGTTACACCGACTGAGAGAGATGGTTAGGACATGTGTTACACATACATGCTTAGCCGTCTATCGCCTTCCTCAAATACAGGCAGTGTTAGACGACATCGGATGGATCCGATTGAGGAAGAGCTAGTGGTGGTCAAACCAAAACATGGCCTTATCAGTCCATGAAATACACAACAGTTAAGTTAGTTTAGGCCAACCAGCCACATAGGAAGCTATAGACTTCCTTACTGGTTTTGGGGTCCTCGGGACGGTCGAAACCAATAGCTGAAGACTATCGGTGGTATGACTTAAAATCGTTGTCAATGGCTGGCGCAGATGCATCCACTCCTTGTGACTTATAATACCCAATAAAACTATATTGTTCTGCGATATTACTATTCCTTTTGCCTTATATCTATATCTACTATCTCTATTTTGTATTTTTCTTCTACTTTCTTCTCTTGCTTTGTGTACTACATGGAGTGTGGCGACTCGAACTGCTGCATATCGGTGCAAAGTTCTTTGCTGAAACCAGTCAGTCAGTTAGTCAGTCCACCATCATCACTGAGATTTAAAAGCTTGAAGGCCGTATATGTTCCACTCGAAACGCAAAAGCAATGAGAGAAAAAAAAGTCAACGAATCCATAGGCCAACACACTTTATTTTTTTTTATTCATTGTTCAAAGAAGCTGACAGAGGACAGTGTACTTTCACAAAAGTTCCACATACTTTTGATTTGTTAATAAACATAGAAAACTGTTATGTGCTACATTTCACGAAGACATTAAAAAGTGCGTCACGAAGATCCAAATAATAACAATAATAATAATAATATACAGCAAAAAGTTAATTGTAAATAAACTCATGAGAGTTTGCGAATGAAAATAATGCAAACACCTGACATGAGTGTACTTCACATTCAGTGCGTTATTCACGGGACGGATGATGAATTCAAGGTACAAAATGTGTTGTTTGTCAAAATAGAAGATGGAATATATATACATATATAATTTATAATAAAGCAATAATGGCAATAATTTCTCTCTCTCTAAGCTGTTAACGCAGTCTCGGAACACATGAATTGATTGTACTTTCAACAAATCCTTCTTTTTCTACTAAATAAATCAAATCTGCAAGAGTCTGTTCAACAGAAGCGCTTACAACACGAGCGGACATCTGAAAAGAAATATAAATAAGCAAATAAATAAATAAATGAGAAGTTATAATTTTTTGTTTCAGAACGGGTTGACAATCAATTGAAAGCATAGATATATATATAAAGTATGCGGTTGTCAGAGTTAAGTGATGAATAGATGAGATGATACATTTAGTAGATACTATAGATTAATTTGAGTATTGTATTGGGAAACCAAGCACAACAACAACCAATCACATCTCCACGTTGCCAGGGAGATCGCAGTGGTCTAAACCAATCAGTATTGAAATCTCACCGTAGACCTTCGCAGAAAACAGTGCATCAGTTCAGCTTACCAAATAAAGGTAGGGGGGAAATTCAAAGGTACTATGGTGAACGGAAATGTACCGATTATTGTATCCCTTAATTCCTAGAGGAACATAGGGCTTCAGCCGTGCGTCTCCATTGCGTTCGGTTCTCTGCTAGAGTCTTCACCTGCCTCCAAATCTGTCCACATGCTTTCATCTCCTCTTCACATGACCTCCTCCAAGTCACCCTCACACTGACGACCAACTCGCCGCTTCCCTTTCGGGGTTCCACTCGAGCAATGGCTTGTCTAGTGATGTCACTTGATGGTTTCTTTGCTCAGAGTATGGCCAATCCATCTCCATTTCTTCCTGCCTATTTGTTTCACAATCGGTTCCTGCTGGTTGGTTCGCTCCCAGAGATCCAACTCTGTTGCTGATCTCTTCTTGCCGGTTATCTGATCTTGAGTATTGAGCGAAGACAACTGTTAATGAAGGTTTGTAGTTTGTTTGAGATGCTCTTTATGACGCACCAGGTCTCTGATCCGTATGTTAAGTAGCACTGACTTCACATTGGAGTTAAGAATCCGGACCTCACTTTTCATACTGAGTGCTGTTGACCTGCATACAGACTTGAGAGTAATGAAAGCTTGTCTTGGTTTGATATCCTCGTTAGTTCCGCCTGTAGTTGAATCGATGCTTCCCATGTTGGTAGGTAGGTAAAGGAGGTTGCTTCTTTCAGATTCCTCCCATTTATGCTGATTGTTGTTGCTGTTGTCCAGGAATCTTCATCACCCATGTCTGTTTTCTCTATGTTCACCTGAAGGGTAAATGCATCTGCACCATTAAAAATGATTTTTTTTAGCGTCTTGGCGACTGCAACCAGGTAGTCAGTCTGTGCATCCTCATACGACCCAAACGAAAAGTTGTAAACTTCACGATAGTGAATTACCGTCCTTCTTTCTTGGAAATCGTTTCATTTATCTACACACAGGAGCATGGTCTTGTTCGTATGAAGACAAGCTCAAGACATACATTTCTTAACTACTTTAGAGATTAATTCCTCTCAATAAAGTTTTTTTTCCTTCACGTTCCCCAGTGGAACATAGGGCTTCAAGCTAATGGCTTGAAGTTCTGTAGCAGTGTTTATTTTACAGGATGGGGATGCTAGCCACATGCCCAACTTTTCCTCTTCACCAGCATTATTTCTGGCTTAGCGAGGTAAAGGAGTGCGTCGGCCGCGGATCGAACCCCGGACCATGTGCATGGTCGGCGAGCGTCCTAACCGCTATACCACCGACGCACTCCCAATAAAGTTTACTTCAATAGATTTCTAGAAGTAACTTTTCCTATCCTCAATGAATAATTGTGTTAGGTTAGGGGTAAAGATGAAAGAAATAAAGTCAGCTGCACGTCAGTAGTGAAATGATTTGGCAAGTGTTTGAAGAATCGGACTGAGGTGACCAAGTTTCCAACGCAGAATACTTCAAAAATACGCAGCAGTACAAATTGACACAGCCATTAAAGCACCTGCCAAATGTGCATACGTGCTTTACGTTTCAAATGCATCTGAGCTCAGCTTGATTGCAGTAGGTAAAATGAGGAGATACAATACACTTAATTTTACTTGGCCAGGCAGCTACCATACAACTTTTCCGTACAACATAAAATAAAATATTTCTACGCTTTTCACATTAAAGTAGCTTTTATGCCGACTACGTTTACCCTAAACAAACAGATACAACAATGCAGCTAACTGACTGGTTTCAACAAGGAACTACTTTGCACCGATGTGCAGCACTTCGAGTCACCACACTCCATTTAGCACACAAAGCAAGAGAAAAAAGTTAAGAGAAATACAAAATAGAGATAGTAAACAGAGATATTAGGCAAAAAGAATACAAATAATAATAATAACATAATATTTCGTATAAACTAGTGTTTATAAGAACATTATAGTTTTATTGGAAATTATAAGTCACAACGAGTGGATGCATCTAAGTCAGCCAGTGAGAACGATTTTGAGTTATATCACTGATTGTCTACAGCCACTGGTTTCTACCGTCCCGAGGACCCCCTCCTTCAATCAGCGAGGAAGTCTATACCTTTCTACGTGGCTGGCTGGCTGGCTTAAACTGACTATTGTGGATTTCATTGACACATGAAGCCATGTTTTGGTTTGACTACCTCTAGCTCTTTCCCAGCCTGACCATCCTATGTCAGCTGACTAACATTGCCCGTAGTCGAGGAAGGCGATGGATGGATAGTTATGCACAACACATATCCTAACCATCTCTCTCAGTCGGTGTAACTTCACAACCTCGTCGACTGATTTCCCCCTCCTTACCTAACACTCGATGCGTCGGTGGCACAGCGGTTAGGACGCTCGCCGACCATGCACATGGTCCGGGGTTCGATCACCGGCCACCGACGCACTCCTTTACCTCACTAAGCCAGAAATAATGCTGGTAAAGAGGAAAGGTTGGGCATGAGGCTAGCAACCCCATCCTGTAAAACTAAACACTGCTACAGAAATTTCAAGCCACTAGCTTGAAGCCCTTTATTCCACTGGGAAACGTGAAGGAAAAAAAACCTAACACTCGACCAATGTTTAACCTCAATATTGCTTACACAAAGAACACTCCGCAAAATCTTCACAGACTTTTTGTTGCCCACACGCAAATTTTTTTTACTGTAGTATGATTTTATTTCCATTCTTCTTTTTTTTGCATGATGCTTCGAAACGTAACAATTTCAACGGATGCACCATAGTGAAAAAAAATTTGCATTGATTTATATTTATCTCTGGATTAGCTGAACTAATCCGCTCTCATTTAAAATAGCATGTCAAATAAAACTATTACCCTAGAAAGCTTAACCTACACAAGTTATCTTTTTTCACTAACACTTACCGGTTGCCAGTCTGGAAAATCATTTGGGGGATATTTGAAGGATGGACCAAAATTGACAGAAACTGTGGCTGCCCTGAATATTGATATTGCTGGATAATAACTACCCGCGTAGATATTCGTGAAAGCTGTCCCCATACACTCGCCATTACGATAAAATACAATCTATATTTTTTTAAAAAGACAAGGTAAATAATCATATGTTAACCTTTTACTGCCCTCAGTTAGACGAAATATAAATATTGCTAAAGTAGACACTCTTGATAATACACAATAACAACCATTTTTATCATATATTGCAACTGTCTGTCTGTCTGGATTCAACATAGAACTTGGCACTGAAGTGCAGCAGTTCGACTTGCCACGTTCCAAATAGCACACAAAGGTAGACAAGAAGATGAGTGAAGAGAATCAATAGAGTTTTGACACGTATAAGAGTGAAACAGAATGAGTAATGGTAGAAAGGAATATGAAAGATTACAGAGACTGAATACATCTGCGTAAGACATTGACAACGATTTTGAGCCATGTCACCTGTTGTCTCCAGCCATTGATTCTTAGAGTCCTGAGGGCCCCAACCCGGAAGGTGTCTGCATCTCCCTACCTGAATCAGTTTAACTGTTAAGGATTTCATGGATTGATGAGGCCATGTTTTTGTTTGGCCACCACTTATTCTTTTCCAACCTGGACCTATATCAACTAGTAATGCCCGTCGGGGGGAGGTGATGGCTAGGCAAGCGCAGCACCTGACCTAGCCATCTCAATCTATGTAACTTTATAGCCTCTTCGATTTATTTTCCCTCTTTGCCCAACACTCTACACCTGACGTCAACATTACTTACCTTATTATACCACCTAACGGGAGAAAGAGATCGTAAACATCTGTGGTCAAAAGTAGTCAACCTTTTCATGTCTCCAACTCGTATTGGCCATGTTTCAGAGCCAGCCATAGAGAAGGACGGAGCGAACTGCTGAGCAGTACACACGTCCCTTGGTTGATAACCGGGTGTCACGCCTACGCCAGAGATGGTGTAAGTTAGCGAAAGCAACTCGAGGTTTTTGGATCCGTGGTGAGATTTCGTCACCAATCAATCAATCCGTTGTTGCTGATACAACTTCCCAAATAGGTGAAGTGGTCAACATGGTGTTCTATCACTTCACTCCCTATCACTAAGCTAGGAGTTGATGTAGTGCAGTCCTTTAAGCAGTATCTTACATTTTACAGGGGCAAATCGCATGCCAAACATACGAAGATTGAAACTAAACGCCAATAGTGAAACGGATCTGTGGATCATATTGTTAATTTGTAGCAATGGACTGTAGCTGTATTTTCAGGCAACCACTAACTTTTATAACTGGTTATTTGTATTTCTATAATACATTGCAGTCGGATTTTTATTCTAATATTTCGTATCGTTATCCAGTACTTTGTTAAGTGCCCTACAAATAGTTTCTAAGATTATAAATGTTCAAGACGGTTTCAATAATTAATATACATATACATTTATTTGACGAAGAAGTCGACTAAACAATATGTTCATTTTTCACACTTAGCGACAACTGTACAGATTTACTGTTTAGGATTCCACAAGGATAATAAGTGAGTGTCCCAACCACTGATCTACATAAGTGCGTGTGTGAAAATGCAAAACTACAACGATAATTTTATATTACTCAGTAAAATTTGGACTAATAGACACCAGATATGTAGACATATATAAAAAATAAAATAATTCCCAATTGCCGTGCTGCCTGTAAACAAGGAATTATATTTCCAGATAAACACTTGGGAAGAATTACAGGAAGCTGATGAACTAATGACCGATAAGAAGACTCTAGAAGATATGGATTCCGCAGACAATATATGTCTATTTTCGAAGACATGCAGGCGAGAACTAACAAACTGGCTGAAGAAGGAACCGATGAAGACAGGGCTGCAGGTGAACATAAAGAAGATGGAAGTGATGAGGATAACCTACCAACAGCAACAACAACAACCAGCACCAAGGGAAGAGATTAAACAGAGGTTACCTCCTTCACTTCTCTAGGAAGCATCGTTTCAACTACAGGAATTTGGAACGAATGAAGATGTCAAAGGAGGCCAGAATCGGAAGGGCCTTCGTCAACCTAAAACCAGTTTGGAAATCTTCTGCACTCTACCCTAGCATAAAGAACAAGATTTCTTTAGATTTTCAACAAAATGTAAAATCAGTCAGTCAGTCTGTCTGTTTTCGACATGGAACTTTGCACCGATGTGTGGCAGTTCGAGTCGCCACACTCCATATAGCACACAAAGCAAGAAAACAAAGGCATAATATAGATAGTAAACAGAGGTGAAAGACAAAGCAATAGTAATAACAAAGAACAATACAGTTTCATTGGAAATCATAAGTCACAAGGAGTGGATGCATCTGCAACAGCCATTGAGAACGATTTTGAGCCATGTCATAAATTGTTTCCAACCATTGGTTTTTACCGTCCCGAGGACCCCAACCAGGAAGTCTACTCCTTCCTATGTGGCTGACTTAAACTAACTCTTGTAGATTTCATTGACTGGTGCCCTGTTTTCGTTTGACCGCCGCTAGCTCTTTTCCAACCTGACCAATCCTATGTCAGCTAACATTGCCCATTGTCGAGGAAGGCGATGACTAGGCATACGTAACACATGTCCTAACCATCTCTATCGGTGTAACTTCACAGCCTCGTCGATTGATTTTCCCTCCTTACTTAGCACTTGACCGATGTCTAATCTCAATATTGCTCACCTTATTATACCACTTCACACGGGAGATAGAACGCAGACACCTATGATCGAAGACAGCTAATCAGCATTTTCATGTCTTCCGCTCTCAATGGCCACGTCTCACAGCCATAAAGGAGGAAGGAGCAGACTGATGAGCAGTACACACGCCCTTTGGTCGATAGGCGGATATCACGCCTACGCCAGAGACGGCGTAAACTGGCATATGCGAAACTAGCCCTCTGTATTCGTACTGAGATTTCGTCAGCGATCAACCCGTTGGGGCTGATGGTACTTCCCAAATAAGTGAAGCGGTCAACGTGCTCTACCACTTCACTTCCTATTTCTAATCTAGGGGTCGGTGTACTCCAATCCTGCAACGTCATCTTACATTTTACAGGGGCGAATCGCATGCCAAACATACGAAGATTGCTGCTCAAGGTGTTCGGAATATTCTGCATTTTGTCAGTGTCCTCGCCTAGAAGGACTATATCATCTGCATATTCTAAGTCAACGAGATTATTCCCTGGTAGCAAGTCAATCCCTGAGTCTCTGAAGTGAGTTAGGGTTAAACCCATTACTACATCTATGACGAAATTGAATAGAAATGGGGATAATGGGCATCCCTGACGGACACCACTAGTCGTCACCACTTCGTTAGGCAGTTCTTCCATACGGGTCAGCAGCTTAACCAGCATGTCACGAGAAGTATTTCCAACAAGTCACTGCACACTTTTATCAACAACTGCCACCTTCACTGGCTGGTTCCATACTGAAGATCAAGTGCCCAGCCGGCCGACCAGGAAGAATTAGCAACAAGAAACTCTCACTGGCTGGTTGGCCGGCTGGGAACAAACCAACTAAGCGCTGATCGCCCAACAAATGTGTATGACAAAATGGTGATGGATCGCGCATACATTGAGGAGAACACCGAATGACATCGCGCGCAATACAGGCTATCGCATCGCTCGAGAGCAATCCGAATAGGAAGCGACGAGTTGGGCGTCGGTCGGAGGAGATCGTGTGGGGAGGAGAAGCAGAGAGATTATGGGCAATCGTGGACCCAGATGAAGAGGACGGCAGAAAATACAACGAAGTGGAAAAGTGTTGTTGAAACCACTCGGAACCCAAAGGAATTGATGATTGAATCCTTAGTTTATTAATAACTATAATTTTCAGGCTTCATTATTTCATCACTGACGACTTATAGGAATTAATTTGATTTTTTTTCTCCTTCGCATGCAAAAACATGACAAGAAACAAATGCAATGAAGTGTGTGTGAACCAGCTGTGTAGAAAATTTAATAACATCGACATGAACATGATTGTTTTATAGTTTCACTTTTAAAGGTTGTGTGTGTGTGCATGTTTGTGGATTCATTTAGAGCAGTGGGCGAAAAACACGAAAATTGTGGAGATTATTAGTCTGACACATCCAGGTGGATGGATAGACAAAGAGATAACAAAAAGGTTGAAATGATATATTCACAGAGAGGAAAAAACCAAGTGGATTTTTATAGAAATAACACATACCACACACACACACACACACCTCTATATTCATTTAACATGAAAAGAAATCCAATCGCACTCTTTTTTTGCTGTTCACATATCAACTTAGTTCTCACATTAAATAAGGACACTTGAATTTTTTTCTTTTTTTTAAAGTATCAGATTTTAAGCAACATGTTGGCTTTCATTGTTCCATTCAACAAAATTATGATCCTTCACACATGTTTATAACCTCGCCTAGTTAACTAGCTCGCTAGTTTTTTAGCCGATCCCAAGCCCGGGTAAAGAGGGAGGGGGTTGGGCTTGGGGCTAGCAGCCCCACACCACTAAATTGTTTTTGTTTTTTATTACAGCTTGATTCCACACCGTATTTTCAGTACAAGTATGGAATTTTCAGCATGGATATCGGTAGCCCAAATTTACAGGCCGACCATAGATATCGGGTGTGCGCCGGCAGTGGATCGAACCCCGGACCATGTGCGTGGTCGGCGAGTGACCTAACCACTGTGCCACCGACCACTAAATCTTTCAAACCGCTAAAGCTGGCTGGATTCAATATAAAACTTGGCACCGAAGTGCAGCAGTCCCAGTTACCACGTTCCAAATAGCACACAAAGGTAGACAGGAAGATGATGAGTGAAGAGAATCAATAGAGTTTTGACGAGTATAAGAGTGAAACAGAATGAGTAATGGTAGAAAGGAATATGAAAGATTACAGAGACTGAATACATCTGCGTAAGACATTGACAACGATTTTGAGCCATGTCACTTATTGTCTGTCTCCAGCCATTGATTCTTAGAGTCCCAAGGGTCCCAACCCGGAAGGAGTCTGCATCTCCCTACCTGACTGACTCAGTTTAACTGCCAAGAATTTCATGGATTGATGACATGTTTTTGTTTGGCCATCACTTACTCTTTTCCAACCTGCACCTATATCAACTAGTAATGCTCGTCGGGGGAGGTGATGGCTAGGCAAGCGCAGCACCTGACCTAGCCATCTCAATCTATGTGACTTTATAGCCTCGTCGATTGATTTTCCCTCTCTGCCGAACACTCTACGCCTAACGTCAACATTACTTGCCTTATTATACCACCTAACGCGAGAAAGAGATCGTAAACATCTGTGGTCAAAAACAGGCAAGCTTTTCATGTGTTCCGCTCTCAATGGCCACATCTCACCACCATAGAGAAGGACGGAACGAACTGCTGAGCAGTACACACGTCCCTTGGTTGATAGCCGGATGCCATGACTCAAACAAAATCACAAACCGCTGAAGAGGCTTCAACAAACAGAAAATATATTACAAATACAGAAACTTTAAATAACAACAATCTTATTCTTCACTCGAATCGGAGAGGCGAAATGACACAGCGGGCTGGTGAAAGTTGGCCTTCAGGAAGCCAGTCAGTCAATGTGTCTTCTCTCGATGAAAGCAAGTGTAAGAAAGGGTACGTGGTATGCCCGTACAATGTACGAAACTGGGAAGGCTGCCCATGTAGCCAAAGACATGGCTTAGAATTACTGGGTATCTGCGAAAGCAGATGGAATGGGTGTGGACTGACAACACTCAACGGGAGAGTCAATAATCTACTCCCATCTGGTCATCCAGACGAAAACCACAAACACAGAGAGACAGTGAGTAGGTGGCTATCATGACGTCACCAGTGCCAGCCAAAGCCCTAATGCAGTGGGAACTAATCTCCTCATGACCGCAAGATTCAACTCCAAAGGAGGGAAGGAAGGTAAAAATTATCCAATGCTACAAACAACGCGGAACAAGAGAAAAAAGATGATTTTTACAGACAACTACAAGCAGTAATGGACAACATCCCAAATGGTGATATCAAAATCCTTATAGGCGATATGAATACAAGCCGAACTGAGAGCAGAAAATACAGGAAGAGAACTCATCATGGGTAGAGAGGCTCTCACTCGGAGAAATGAATGAGAACGGAGAGTTATTCGCAGACTTCTGCTCTTTCAACAATTTGATGATCGGAGGGAGCGTGTACAAGCACAAGGATATACACAAAGTAACATGGATTTCGCCTGACGGACATACCACAAACCAAAGAGATTTCATCTCAATGCTGCTCAAAGAAGTGGAGACGCAGCCTGCTGGATACAAAGTCGAGAAGGGGAGCAGATGTGGGCTCAGACCATCATCTAGTTCAAGGAACCTTCAAAGTGAGGCTGAAATCCTTCATAACAACTGCAGACAGACTAGAATTCAATTTGAAGATTCAGAAACTAAAGTGCAGAACTACAAGGGATGCCTTCGCTACAAATAACTGAGCAAAGTCGGACACAATACGTGGCATCACAGAGGAAACCTGCGTGGAAGAACATTGGAACTCTTCGAAGGCGACATTTAAGGAAACGCATACAACTGGTCTAGGAAGAAGGAAAAGACAAGACAAGGAATGGCTGTCAACGGACACCTTCCTGGGAGCTAATCGAGGAGAGAAGAGGATGGTGAAAGAGATGACTCAATGTAAAAATGAACAACAGAAGTAGAAACTTAGTACTGTGTACACTCCACTGAATAAAGCAGTGAAGAAGAGGGCTAGAAAAGATAAACGACAATTCTACGACACACTGGTTGGCAACTGAAGCAGAACAGACCACAGGCAAAAGAGACATCAGAACATTATGTCAGACAATCAGCTCTCTATCCAAGAAGAAATTAATCCAGATGATGAAACCAATAAAAGATGCTCAAGGGAACCTGATCACCAAGGAGGAGAAATAAATCAAACAATGGACTGATCACTTTAAAAGACTCTTGAGTCGACCAACACCGGCAACTCGCCCAGCAACAGCACTCACAGAACTGCCGGTGGACACCAGTCCTCCAACGAAAGAAGAAATCCTGAATGCGATCAAGCTACTAAAGTCCGGGAAGGCAAAAGGATCAGATGGAATTCCTCCCGAAACACTGAAGACAGCCCCAGAGATTACGGCAGATGCTCTCACTCCATTACTGCAAAAAGTTTGGAAAGAAAGAAAGGTGCCTACTGATTGGAAGAAAGGCTACCTCGTCAAAATGCCAAAGGGCGACTAACGCCTTACTGTACAAGAACTGCCGTTGAATGATGCTCTTGTCCACGCCAAGTAAAATACCAAGTCGCATCACCCTGGTGAAAACAAAGGATGCACTGGATACAGAACTCAGCCAGTCCCACTGGAACAGGCCGGATTCAGGAAAGGCAAATCATGTGCTCATCAAATTGCAACTCTACGCATCGTCATCACAGAACAAAGCATAGAACAGCAGTCAAACCTGTCTATACACCTCAAATTCATCGACTTCGAAAAGGCCTTCGACAGCGTAGATCGAGAAGTAATTTGGAAACTACTTCAACACTATGGCATACCTCAAGCCTTTGTCAACCTCGTTCAACAGCTGGCTGTATGACAATGCCACGTGTCAAGTGATCCACAACCGAAAACTCAGCGAGGCGTTCGAAGTGCATACAGGAGTAAGACAAGTTGGCTGACTATTATCACCGATGATATTCTTAATTGTGGTGGACTGGGTTATGCACCAGACTGTTGGGGGAGAGGAGTCAGAGGAATAGGCTGGACCACCGATAAGAAGACTCTGGAAGATCTGGATTTTGCGTATGGATGATTTATGTTCAATCTAACACAAACTCGAAGACTTGCAACCGAAAACCAACAAACTGGCTGAAGAGGCAGCGAAAACAGGACTGCAGGTGAACACAAAGAAGATGGAGGTGATGAAGATAACCAACCGACAGCAACAACAACCAGCACCAATCACCATCAATAGGAGACATTTAGCAAAGGTAACCTCCTTCACTTATCCGGTTTACGCGTCCGGGCGCTATGCCAGCCCTCGCACAAACTAAGAGAATTTGTGTGGCGCATCTCTTAGTGTCCATAACGAACTGAGTGATAACTTATTTATTTATCATTTTGATTATAGCTTGTTTCCACACAGTACTTTTGGTACACGCATGGAATTTTCAGCATGTGATATCGCTAGCCCATATTGTGCGGGCCGACCACTGATATCAGGTGTGCGCCGGCAGGGGATCGAACCCCGAACCATGTGCATGGTCGGTGAGAGTCCTAACCGCTGTGCCACCACCAACGCACATGTAGGCAGAAACTACCAGACGTTAACACGGATCGAACTTATCCTGATCTTCTAGTGTGACCTAACAGCGTAAGTTCCGAGTTCAGTAATTAAATATCACTGTGTATGACGCCTTCACAAAAATATACAATTCCTGAGAGCTGCAGTGACCTCGATAAAAAATTTATTTTAATCTGCGTTATCTGTGGGACAATACAAGTAGTGCAAGCTAATCAAAACCAAGCTAGCCAAGATTAGATAACAACAACCAGACAATGCATCTATTCACTGTGTAATCAACCTATCAAAACCACCATTATCAGAAACAGAACAACAACTACTACAAAAAGGATTAAACTACAACACTTGGAGACGCTTCAACAACTGATTTCTTCACTGTCCTTGAATCATTACTCAAATCATCAAACAGGAACGAGGAAACACAAGAAGAGATACGCCAAACAATCGTGCCAATGGTCAAACAGAAAAAACAACATACACAACTCAACTCTCAAGAACTATACACCCTCAAAAAGCTGAAAAATAGGAAGGACATCGTCATTCTACCAGCTGATAGAGGAAGAACAACGGTAGTCATGGTCAGAGAAGAATGCACCAAGAAAGCTGAAGAACTACTCAAAGATGAGGATGTATATCAATAACTCCCAACAAATCCCCTTATAAACACTAGACAACCGCATCCAAAGAACCTTAAACAAGCTCACCAAAACTGGTCAGATCACAAAACAAGACCAATGGCGAATGAAATCCAATGGACCAGTCCTGTCCCGATTCTACGGCAGACCCAAAATACACAAGCCAAATATCCCGTTACGACCACTTCTATCACCCCTAAGAACTCCAACATACAGTTTCCCCAAAGGATTATACAGAAAATTTAAACACCTAACGAAATCTTGTGATCACTCCATCAATTGTGATATCCTATTTCTAGAGAAAATCAGAGGCATCCAAATAGATGACCAAGAAATAAAAATAACCTTCGACGTCACTGCATTATATACCTCAATCAGACAGAAACTAGCAAAAGAGACCATGGAGCAACTACTCAGCAACGACGAACACTTCCCACAACAATCAAAATGCAACACACAAGTTGGACGGAATGCATAAACCTATGCCTAACAACATACTTCCAATTCAACGGCCAAATATATGAACAAGTTGAAGGAACATCCATGAGATCGCCAATATCAGGTTTGATTGCAGAAGCAGTGATGCAAAGGCTCAGAAACATAATCCTACCAAAGATCAAACCCAAAATTTGTAATAATCAAAAGAAACGAGTTGGATAAAACTCACAACTGACTTCATAAACAACGTCTTCAACGACATCAAATTCACAAGGGGAAAGGAATCCGAGAACAAAATCCTATTTTTGGACGTCTTAGTCAAACGAACAACCACAGGGGAATTAGAAACTCAAGCTTATAGAAAATCAACTGACACTGATCAAATACTCAATTACAACACCAACAATCCAATAACACACAAAAGTAATTGTATACAAACACTATTCAAGAGATCTATGAAACACAAAATAATTGAGCAAAGAATATTCTTTTCGGTAATTTCCTCCTCTTCCAAGCTCTACAATTATATACACATGTTTTGTATACATAGAATATTCTAGATTAGTAGTCAATAGCAATATTAGTGTTTTTTAAATAATATCGATTTGTAAAGTAAGATCACAATGGGAATTACAGTTCATTAAAGATGTTTAAATAATAATAATAATGAAAATATAATAGCAAATAGAATATCAACTAAAATTAGGAAAATTCCACAAAAATTCATGATCATTCAAACCTGGGTGGCCAAGGTAAGGATGACGTCTGAACCAACCAACTTCTTTTGGACTCATAAATTAGGCTTGTTAATATGGATCCCCACAGCCTCAGCAATATTTAGTAATCGACCTCTTAAGGCGAAATTTAGATTTGTTGGTATGCGGTAAATGACTTTGAAAGCCGTCTTGTTAACATCAGTCTTGTGTTCTGTATCCACAAGATGAGATAGAATAGCGCTGTGAATAGATTGTTTGTCCTTCGCTTAACCAGGCAGGATGATGTTCGGAAATTCGACGAGAAACACGCCTGACTGTACGGCGTATGTAACTGGCTCACTCCACAGGAGCAGTTAAATTGGTATACACACATGGAAGAGGCGAAATTAAGCAGTTTGTCTTTTATTTCCGAACGTAGAAGAGGAGTGGTTTTAAAGATACAGCGTAATTCAGCAGCAGGGAATGCTCTTTTTATCGCAGTTCTAAGGTGCTGTGTTAGTATCTCACTGGCGTTGTCTCCTAGGAATTGCATCTGTAAGAACAAGGCCTATTTTGGAACTGTTGGTAACTTGGGCTGCTTTGGTTTCAGATTCACATTCTTATCAATAAACTTTTCAGGATAACTATTCTCACTTAGCAACCGTTTAATATTGCTAAGTTCCTCGTCAAGACATTCGTCCGAGCAGATTGCTCTTGCTCTATGAACCAAGCACTTTATTATCAGACTGCATTTGTATTTCAAGGGCACGAAGCTGAGAAAATGTGTGTACTGGCCCGTTGATGTAGGTTTTCTATAAACACTTCTTCTTATTGTGCCATCCTCTTTTCTGGTCATAAGGACGTCAAGAAATGAAATACTAGAGTCCTTTTCTTTCTCAGTAGTAAAATTTATTGCAGGATGTACCTCATTAAATTTATCCAGGATGTTCCTTGCTTTCTTTTCGTTCTTCATAATCAAAAGTGTATCATCCATGTACCGACAATAAAATTCGAGTTCATTAATAACATCCTTCAAAGGCCCATTTTCTTGTTTCGCAAGGAAAATGTCGGCTAGAATGGGTCCTAGTGGTGACCCCATTGCCACACCATCGATTTGTCTATACAGTTCTTTATTAAAGAAAAAGTGGACATTCATTGTGCATTTCAAGAGAAGCTCTTTCATAAAAGATATAGGAATGCCAACATCGATGTTTCGTCTTTTGAGTTCATCGCATACAAAGTCCACTGTTTCCATAAGTGATACATTGGTGAATAAGGAAGATACGTCAAATGATATCATGAATTTATTGTCAACATTTAAATCTTTGTCCTTTCAACGAATCCGAAAGTATCCTTTACACTGTGTTTCACCAACTCAGTATGAAGGGGCTGTAAGAGTTCGACTAACCATTTGGCTACAGGATGGTATGGTGAATTTAGCATATGTAATACTGGTCGCATCGGTACACCATTTTTGTGCACTTTAGGCGAGCCATATAGTCTTTTCAATGTTTCCACTAACTGTTTCTATATTTTTTCAATCGGATCCAGAGAAGAGGAGATTTTTTGGAATTTTAGATTATCATTAAGAATAGTATTCATCTTCTCAAAGTAATCGGCTTTATTGATGATAGCCACTCCTCAGCCCTTATCCGGTCTTGTTATTATTATGTTATCATTTTTGTGGAGAACATCCAGGGCTTCTCCATGTTTTTTGGTTAAGATACTATCCGAATTGCGTTTACTGTTCATGTAATAATGGCAACAATCGACCAGTGTTGATTTAAGTCTTTCAACATCCTCATTTGATGAGGGTGTTAGGCCTTCCGTTTGATTGTAGAGACTCCATTATGGATAAGATTTTATTTTGATAAATCACACAGTGTTACACAGTAATATTAATTGAGGACGTTTCGAGCACAAATTATTGCTCATAATCATATCAAGTTACTCACACAACTTTTTCCTTCATTTATATATATGTATGTAGAGACTTTCGAACGGAATTTTTGCATCCATTTTGTTAATTTTTACATGGCTATCACAAAATTTAGGGCCAAGCGATAAAACCTGTAGATCCATTTCACTAAGTATTACATCTGCAAAATTAAACACAAAACGACTTGGGTTCGGAGGAAATCTTGTTTCAGGTGCCTTGTTCTCTAAGCTCTGCACCAACTTCAATCCTTTCTTTTCTTTCCTATTACTCACAAATACATCCACATAATCTAAAAATAGTTTCTTTAAGTTTTCTGGTAATTCGTCGACAGCATAGAACCTTTCTGTCACATTCTTCGATAACTCAGGAATACGCGATTAAGTCAATTTGGTTACGTGCATGGCGTTTGAGTGTTTTATCATTAGGCCGGACTCTGCAACGGCGTAGAGATTTCCAATAAGATTTCGGGTACCGGTTTGTTTCAATAAACTGCTGGATAAAGTCAACAGTAGTCTTTGCTTCGCTGAGTCTTGCGCTATACTTCAAATACTCGTTGAGTACTTTTAACGCAAAATGATGCTCAGAAGATTTCAATATAGCAAAAATATTCATTCAGACATCTATAAAACACAAAATAATTGAGCTAAGAATATTCTTTTCGATAAATTCCTCCTCTTCCAGGCTCTACAATTATATATGCATGTTTATATACATAGAATATTCTAGATTAGTAGTCAATAACAATGTTAGGGTGCTTTTTAAATAATATCGATTTGTAAAGTAAGATCACAATGGGAATTACAATTCATTAAAGATGCTTAAATCATAATAATAATAATAATAAAGTTATAATAACAAATAGAATATCAACTAAAATTAGGGAAATTTCTACAAAAATTCCGGATTATTCAAACCTGGATGGCCAAGGTAATGAGGACCAGGACTGATTGCAGCACTCCCGCCTTAAGGAAAATTGAAGAAAGATATCTCATGGACGTCTTCCAAAAGAATGGATATCCACGGAATTTCATCAAAAGACATATACCCCCAAGAAAAGCACAAAATAATCGCCCTACCATATATTAAGGATATCTCAGAAATCACCGCAAGACTCTTCAAACCTTTAAGAATTGACGTCGCACACAAACCAACAAAATCACTCCACTCAGTTATATGTCAACCAAAAGACTCAATAACATCATCTACAAAATAAGTTGCAACAACTGTGAAAAGTACTAGGTTGACTAAAGTGGTTGTCCCCTTCGTCTTCGTATCCATGATCATAAGCTGGCCGTCAAAAGACATGACATCCACTCCCTCACATCGCCTCACTGAGTACAGACAACCACGGATATCAATTCGACTGGGAAAACCAGCGTTAAACTACAAGACAGAGGAAACACCAAGAATGCTAGAGAATTTTTAGAAGTCTGGTATTTCAGTGAATCGTCACTTCAAATTGAAGTATGCACTGAAGTTGTTGCCTAGTAGGGGTCAATGAAAGCTTCACAAATTAACTATCCAGCGCAGAGAGAACAACCATATCAAAAAGTTAATCACTTCATAAATGACTACGCAGGGTGTATGTACGCTATAAAATAAATCCACTTTGGAAGTCAACTGTACCGCTTGGATTTTCTAATTTCGGTAGCTTAAATGTTACCGTACAAAAAAGTGGAATGCATTGAACAAATCATTTTTGTCTTTTTGTTTGGATTGCATGGAGGATTTCATCATGAGCTGACATCAGTTAGTGAACCACTGGAAAACCTGGGAGTACTGGACAGCTGTTTCTTCCTAGTTTGGACTCAACTTTTCTGGCTAAGAGCCGTACTTAATGTATGATGGTTGATTACCTGGTTGCCTCGGCTGAAACAGGCGGAAAGGGGCATGAACTCATGACTCGTTGGCTGTGATTCCGGCTCTTCACCCGATATCAGTGACTTCTAGGCTAATTTGTTCTCTTTTCAACTATAGTAGTGATTTAAATCTGCAACTTAATAGTTCCAGATATTTGCAACTCTTTAAAAATTTCAAGAGATGAAAGACGAATTCCAATGCATTGAAAACAGATCATAGAAAATGTATACGAAAAATACTGAAATTCGAAGGTATTGGTTATTGGTTAAGCAAACTTGGAAATCATAGCTCTTACAGATAAAATTGACAGCTTGTTAATTATCCTACTGAAAAAATAAAGTAGTATAAAAGGGTATCGCTCACCTTACTATCCGGCAGTGGATGCAGTGATTTCTCAGCTTTACTTGGATCATCTTTTTCTTCAAAGTAGAAGGAACTCCGAAACCTGATCAAAGGCTAAAACCAAGGGATAGAAGGACAATCGAAATAACTAAGCGAAGAAATAATGCCTTTACTGGCAATCTACGTAAATACAGGAAAGCAACGGGAGGAAATCAGCGATTACCCCCCCCCCCCTTATTTCCACACTAAAACATTTAATAAAAACGAAGATATCAAGTTTGCAAACATATGAATATGTGGGTAAAATTACTATCATATACTATTATCATTATTTCCTTGGGTTCCGAGTGGAACGGCTTTCTATCAGGAGTCAGCCAATGGTCTTCGTCTAATGGTCTTAAACTAAATCCCTCCAAATGTCACTGTTAATTTCAGTTTCCGATGTAAAAGAAAGTTGGATGAAGCTGTTAGTTCCAATAACCCTTGCAAAATTGATGATACTGATATAGAAACTAAGTCTGAAGTTAAGTATCTTAGATTAATTCTTTCTTCTGACCTATCCTGGTCTTACCATGTATTAGCGATTTCTAAAAGAATATTTCGTCTGACTTTTGACATCAAGAAGTTAAGGCACTCAGGCATAACTCAACCCCTAATCTTACAGTTTGTCAACTCATGCATCTCCCCTTTACTTCTTTACTGATCACCCTGGATTGCTTAAAAAAGACTGTCATACCTAGTAGAACTCTGAAGACTGTCAGTAGGGTGAGCGGGCCATATCGTTGATATCGTCATTGATAGGCACTTAATCTCATCCAACAAATTTGCTAAAGGAATCTTGTCAGACTGTGGGCATCCACTTTATCCGCAACTCCAACCTTGTGTCTCCTCAGGTAAAACAAGAAGTCTTTTCACAAGACTTTATGCACGTACGTCTAAGTATAAAAATTTACGTAAGGACCGCGAAGCCTGGTGGTCAGAACGTGCGGGTGAGATGGAGTTAGCTGATGCATCTGGCAACAGTCGGAAGCTGTTCAAACTCATCCGAGCCACCGGCAGCAAGAAACAAGGTGTCAGCGAGACGGTCTGTGAGGCAGATGGCACGCCAATTACCAGTTTGAAAAGACGCCTGGAACGCTGGGCAGAGCACTTCGGGAAACAGTTTAGCTGGCCACCAGCCTCAATGTCTGCTGTCATTAGCCCCAGTGCTCTTTGGTCGGTTAATATCGACCCACCCACCGAAGCGGAGGTCCGTAAGGAACTCCAAGTGTTAAAACGCCATAAGGCGCCCGGCCCAGACAATTTACCCCCGGCTCTTTTTAAAGATGGTGGCGAGACTCTCACAATGGCTCTAACTGGGTTGTTCAGGAAGGTATGGGAAACTGAGAGTGTACCATCAATGTGGAACGAAGCCATTATCGTCCCCATCTTTAAAAAGGGTCGATGTAATTCGTGTGACAATCATAGGGGTATCAGTCTGCTACCAGTCGCGTCTAAATTATTGGCTGCTGTCTTGCTTCGCAGGCTGTGCAAAACACGTGAAGGATTGATTCGCGAAGAGCAGGCTGGGTCTCGTTCAGGTCGTATATACAATGCTTTGGTGCGGGCTGTCTTGCTCTACGCCTATGAAACCTGGCCTCTCCGAGCTGAGGATGTGCGGCGACTCTGCGTGTTCGATCATCGCTGTCTCCGCAGGATTGCTTGAGTTCGATGGCATCACCGCGTGAGTAATTCTGAGGTTCGGCGGCGTGTGTTTGAACACAGTGGAGATCACCATTCATTGAGTGTCGTCATCTGGAAACACCGGCTCCGGTGGCTTGGACATGTGCTGCGAATGTCATCCCAGAGGCTTCCGCACATGTCTCTGTTCGCTAGCCCTGGGACGGGATAGAAAAGGCGGAGGGGTGGTCAGTCCATGACGTGGCGTCGTAGGATGGAGGATATTTGTGCTAGATTAGCATCGGTTGGTGCGTCACGACTCCCTGGTGGGTCCGCGAGATAGCTCGAAACGTTATCGGATATGGTCAAGAATCGTAATCAAAGGCGAACGTGTTGCAATTTCCTTCTTTCTTCCATTCCTGATGATAGTTAACGAATAATGTTTGAACTTGTTAAACATGACTGTTTTCCTTCCAGATGAAGTTCCTTATCTGTTTTCTACTTATATTTTTACTTTTAATCTATGTTGTTTTACTATTATTGTGTGGCGCATCTTTCTTGGTGCCATATTGTACCAAGTTTTTCTGCGTTTAAATAAATAAATAAAAATTCCACTACACCATATTTGGCGGCACGTACTTTATGTGATGAAAATAGTGTTAGGCACGAGCTAACTAACCTTCTTTGCACTATTAAATGGACCATTTCCTCCACCCTTATAATATCAAGTGTGAACATAATTTAAGCTATGTTATAACTGTTAATTTTGTATTTCCGCTCACCATGCTGTTACATCAACAGATCATTAAATTCAATAATCTATAACATATTAAAATTTCCAAAGTGAATCGACAATACTGTTTGAAACAAACTCACTGTTATTATTTTTATTATGTTTAGTATTCTCATTTTGTACTTCGAATATTTTTGACTTTTTACCATAAATGTGGAAAAATTCCTCTGGTTAATTTTTTTTCAATTTTCAATTTTATTTATATTTTGACTAAGTTAGATGCAATATTGTGACAAATGCTGAGAATTCCATTCTGTACTATAACTACTGTTCGTCTTGGAATAAAGTTTATTATTATTATTATTATTATTATTATTATATGGCTTCAGTGGCTCATCTTCATTTCACTCTGTTCTCCGCAGTCTTTTGTAGCCGGATGCATGATTACCTAGAAGCTTCTTTTCTTTCTAACCAGACGATCTTCTACATGTCACCTTAGGACATCCCACCTGTCATTACTTATTCAGGCTCTACGTTAGGGTGTGATGTCACTCAACGATTTCCTCAGAATATGTCCAGTTCATCTGCATTTCCTTCGGCACATTTGCTAGGCGATAGAGTTCTTGGTCAGTTCATTGTCAGAGTTCCCCACCATTTATCCTTTCTAACCATCAGATCTTCACGGCATCAAGCGAAAGCAGCTTGTTGGGAGTCTTTTTCGTAATGCACCAAATCTCTGAAGCATATATATGGGAGCACTGAATTGACACTGGTGTTGAAAACTCAAAACTCCGTCATGCTAAGTGCCAGTAGAGAGAGAGCTTCCACTAATCTCAACCTTACCTTTGAAATCGTCGTCCGTGGTGCCTGTGCCTGTAGCTGGACAAATAAATCGGATTCCATTCAGCCAAACGATTTCAGATCAAAGTGAATTTATCACATACACCAACGAAAATTGATTAAAAAAAAAGACATAATTTGGTGAATGTATCAAGCCACTTACACGGTCTTTGTAAGTTTCAGGAAGAAAAGTAGGTGCAGGTGAATTATTATTACTACAATTCATCATTGAATTCATTGACTTAAGCGTACCAGTTATGCTAGCATGAAGGTCATCCATAATGGGAGAAAATGGATTCAATTGAGGTGTGGGAGGTTTTGACGCTTGGTTTTCTATCGGTGTGAAAGGGCCAACTGTTGACGGCAAATGAATTAAACAGCCAATGACATCATCCTTTTTATATCCACCATTCGTATAGTGTTTACCGTGAGATTCATGAAATACAGTGCCAAGACGTGAACGCCAGGAATAGCTAAATTTGTCAAAACCACAAGGTGCTTGTAAGTTACCTGAATCAAGAGAGAGAGAGAGAAGGCAGTAGTGAACATCTGTAACTGGAAGTAACTGCAGATCACAAAAACAAATACAAGTGTTTCTTCAAAAGAGACAAGCATTAACAAGTTTTCATTGTCTGACAGTCAAGTAGTTAAAACTTAGATACAAGCCTTAAAAGTCTGTCTATCTGTCTGTATTCGACATAGAACTTTGCACAGATGTGCGGCAGTTCAAGTCGCCACACTCCCTCCATGTAGCACACAAAGCACGAGAAGAAAGTAGAAGAAATGCATAATAGACACAGTAAACAGAGGTGTGAGACAAAGGAATAGTAATAACGAAGAACAAAACAATTTCATTGGAAATCATAAGTCACAAGGAGTGGATGCATCTGCGCCGGCCATTTAGAACGATTTTAAGCCATGTCATCAATCGTTTCCAACCATTGGTTTTTACCGTCCAGAGGACCCCAACCAGTCAGGAAGTCTACACCTTCCTACGTGGCTGTCTTAAACTAACTGTTGTAGATTTCATTGACTGGTGCCATGTTTCGGTTTGACCGCCGCTAGCTCTTTTCCAACCTGACCCTATGTCACCTAACATTGCCCATTGTCGAGGAAGGCGATGACTAGGCAAACGTAACACATGTCCTAACCATCTCAGTTGATGTAATTTCAAAGTCTTGTCGATTGATTTCCCCGCCTTACCTAGCACTCGACGCCTAACCTCAATATTGCTGACCTTATCATACCACCTCACGAGGGAGATAGAGCGCAGGCACCTATGATCAAAGACAACTAATCTTTTCATGTCTTCCACTCTCAATGGCCGACCGATAGCTGCTACCTTGAAGTGCTGTTCGGGCTTGCACATCGCGATGACACAACAAGCTGCACTGGCTGGAACCAATGTTCCTGCAGGTCCTACCATGCCAGGAAGGTTGTTACGACAGCGATTAGACAAAAACCAGTTGCCGGCATTGTGTAGGAATCTTTCCTACAAGGCGAAGTCGTACTGCTGGGGAACAGGGACTTAACAGCAGTGAGGTGTTTCCCTTAGATGTCCAGCATGCCAGCCAGCTATGCTGTCTCTCTACTGTGGAGAGAAGGGGTTAGAAAAGGTCGACCCCAACAATTGTACATCCCGACTTACCCTACGGTGGTCCGTAACCGGTGGTAAGTTTACTAATACGGAACCAAACCAAGAAACCAGTTCATACAGGCCGTGTGTGACCGGCCTCAAGCAGTTGTCCCCTGGGCTCTGCCGTCACGCAACACTAACCCTGCTTCTGTTTCAGGTACCCGAAGAATCAATCAACTTCCACAATGTGGGCAGTCGGGAAGTAACAACCGCCCACACACTTCCAAAAGCACACGAAGCCTTCCTCAGCATCATTCTCCTTTACTCACATCCTTAAAAGACTAAACAGGTGGTCGAAGACAAACACCAGTAGAACGAAGCTGTAGTAGCAAAGAAATCTCAGCACACAACAGACTAAAATTGGGCTAGTAAATTCACAGTGCTGGACAATTATTCATCTACTCCTGGTGAGTAAATAATTCGATGTGGCATAATCTATGCTACTCATCACAGGACAATACGAGCAGGTAGGCATTAATACAACATGCTTTCCATAACATAAATCATTTATATTATTTGCATGCATATATATATATATCGATACATGAGCCAAATAAACTAACAAAAAATTTTGATGGCATTAAAAACTACAGATTCTTAGACCGGCTCACTTCCACAATGTTCACCAATGTTTGTAAGAGGGACATACACACTGCCTAATTATTCGACCGAAACGTCTGACAGATAAGCATTCATGACATCTACCTTATTTTACCCGGCAGTAATAACTTGTATAAATAGGGACAACGGAAATTACAATACTCACCATACATTTGAGACCAGCCGATTCGAGTTGCAGAACCTTCTGGTTGTTCTGTGATGGTTGCTTCAAAATACCAGGTACCCGAGTGAACGCTGTGAGTGGCTCGACACATACAGTAGCCTTTATCACCAGTAACTGATAACTGAGATTCGTGTACTTTCAAGTGATTCGCTATGAAGGAGAATAAAAAAATAAGAAAAGAAAAGAAAACAACAATAGTTTAAAATGAACAAATTTCACATATATACTACAGAGTAATCATGAAGGACTGAAAATCAGAGGGAAAATGCATATGTTCTTTTTATACAGATGTTTAAGTAGTACATGGTAATTGGTTATGCCTTTTCAATGAATTATAAACAGGCAAATTCAATTATTTGCTACAAAACTTATGTTGTTCAGGTTCTTCTTTAATGTTCACCCCTGCTTATTCTCTCCTGGATTGCTTAAAAAAGACTATGTCATTCTTCGTAGAATTCTGAAGACTGTCAGTCAGTAGGGCGAGTGGTGATATCCCATTGGGCCATATCGTTGACATTGTCACTGATAGGCACTTGATTTCATCCAACAAATTTCCTAAAGGAATTTTGTGAGACTGTGAGCATCCACAGCAGCACCCGCAGCTCCAACCTTGTGTCTCCTCTTCTGGTAAAACAATAAGTCTTTTCACAAGACTTTATGCACGTACATCTAAGCATAAAAATTCCACTATAACATATTTGGCACGTACTTTATATGATGAAAATAGTGTCAGGCATGAACTAACTTTCTTTGCACCACTAAATAAACTATTTCCTCCACCGTTATAACATCTTTTTTTTATTTTTTATTTTGGTTACTGCTTGATGCCACACCGTATTTTCAGTACAAGTATGGAATTTTCAGCACGGATATCGGTAGCCCAAATTTTACAGGCCGACCATAGATATCGGGTGTGCGTCGGCAGGGGATCGAACCTCGGACCATGTGCATGGTCGGCGAGAGTCCTAACCACTGTGCCACCGACGCACATCAAGCTTTACTGTTATTGTATTTGTTATATTTATAATCCTTGCAATTTTTTGTTTTTATTTGTTTATTTTTTCATAAGTGGGAACATAATTTAAGCTGTGTTATAACTGTTCATTTTGTATTTCCCTTCACCATGCTGTTATATCAACAGAACATTAGATTCAATAATCTATAACATGCTAAAATTTCCAAACTGAATCGACAATGCTGTTTGAAACAAACTCACTGTTATGATTATTATTATATTTAATATTCTCAATTCGTGCTTCGAACATTTTTGACTTTATACCGTAAACGCTGACAAATTCCTTTGGTTAATTTTGTTTTAATTTTTAATTTTATTTATATTTTAAGTAAATCAGATGCAATATTGTGACAAATGCTGAGAACTCCATTCTGTATTATAAGTACTGTCCGTCTTGGAATAAAGTAGATTATTATTATCATTTTTATTATTATTAAAATGTACAAATTTGAGGGTGTAATTGTAACAGTAGCAGACGAAAAACTTGGTAAGGGATGTTCACTCGGAAATCGATATCTCTATTATAGCCAAATTATGTACACCTTATCTTCAACGCACTATTTGCACAGATCCTCCGTGTTGTGGTACTTCTAGCCTTCATATTGTGTTTCTTTGTTTTCCTTTCACGTCTCCCATGTATCTCCGCAACTATATTAGTATAGTATATATTACTGAAATTTTATCAGAAGCACTCGCCACTTTAATGACTACTAAAACGATTGAAACTACTGAAAGACTGAGTTGTTTCTACAACTAAAGTTTATGATTTACAAATGAAATAAGTGCTATTAAAATGCTTGAAACACAAGTTCGAGATAACCATTATAACACCTATATAAATTCTAAAAACTTAATAATAGTCACATATATATTCGTATACATTTATATTTTTCTCACAAACATTTAAGACAAACAAAAATCCCATGGGAAACATAGATAACACCTATAAAAAAAGAAATTATATATATATATATAAATATATATATATATAACAAAGGTAAACTTACCACGATCACTCAGAGACAAGACCACTTGTGAACATATAAACACACGGTAAAATAAGCCAGGTATGGGCTTTCCAGCTGTGAATTCACATTCATCCCACTGCTCTCGACCAGGAGCATGCTTGTCTGGTTCAACTAAAATGTAACTGGAGGTAAGAAAACCAAGCTATCAGCAGATGCGATAGTTGTTTCGTGGTAGGTAGTTAAGTAATCCTGTACACTATTCATCATGTAGCAACACACCAGTAACTGATCTAGATATTTCATACATTTGTTTCTCTTGATAAATTCCGATAGAGGAAGAAAGATCAGATTTGCAGTATAAAATGATATCATCATTCTATTTCACAGGTTCTCGTCAGCTGCTGCAAACTACCTGATGCGTTCATCTTATAATGTTTTCTTTATTACCTTTCAAACATTGAAGTATGAAATGTCATTATTTATAACCATTGTAATTTCAGGTAGGTTGCAGCAGCTGACGAGAACCTGTGAAATAGAATGATGATATCATTTTATACTGCAAGTCTGGTCTTTCTTTCTTGATCTACAAATGTTACATCATTTTGACGATGGATTGAGAATATCCTGTTGTGCACTCCGCCTCCCATCCCTAATCAGTAAACTGCTACTAAAATATCTTAAGTGACTACGTTACAACCAAACGCATATGAAATCAGCTCGAAATCTTAGACATCTATAGGTCTGTGTAATCGAAGACAAAATTTTATACAGTACAGTGAGTTCTTTGTATTTTTGGAATTGTGCCAAATTTAAGATAAGAAATTAGAAAGTGAAATAAAATGAGACTCCATTCAGTTGGCGGTGGGCCACACCTGTTGTGTAGAGGACTGGTGATACCACCCGACTTCCAAAACCTCACAGGACGCGGCGGATTTTGAACCCGTGACCGAGTGGTTGGAAGTCTAGCACTCAAGTCGATGAGCCGGAGCTCCACATGTAATATAAGGAGATGCAATTTACGGAATAACTTAATGATAAAGACTAGTCACCCTAAACCTTTTAACCAGTACCAGTTCTTTAGAAAGTGTCCGAAGTTTAAATGTTTTTTTTAAAAAAAGCAATTACTGAAATCCCTACTGCTTGAAACAAGTTACAGTTGCCTCTAACTTGTGTACCTATCCCATTTATCAGACACTGATTTCAGCATCCACAACATCAATTGTTCCAGCTTAATATAAAACTTTAGTATGTCCACACTATGACAGATCAAAACTAGGTTACCAGGTTGAATTCATCTGTGAAATGATGTAGTGCATCCAGTAACAGTAGTAACATCCAGTGTTACTGATGTGTGCTCTCATGAAAAGCAGCTTGGAGGAATCAACAGAGCCTGGTACTGGGACAAATACTCAGTGATGAAAGTGAATGGTGATAAAACTATTTCACAAAATCACAAAAACTGCATTTCATTTTGGAAGTCCTGTATTAATATGATTGCATTTTTACGCAGAAGCCTAAGTTGAGAGTGAACAAGTATAAACAATATCAAACAAAAACAACTGTTTAGTGATATCTGGTTTCAGTAATCCTACGGACTGGTGTCAACTTGTGGCAAAATCTGCCTCGGAACTAATCAAATGCCTGCAAGCGTAAAATCTGCATACATTTATTTAAACACAAGACTGACAAAGCGAGTCGCAAATATACAAAACATAAAAACAAGAAAATAACATCTACGGTGACATCACAAACATAGTCATTCTCATCAAGTGCATTTACCACTTTTTATAATTACTGACAGTAAAAGAAACAAGTAATGAACAACATTTTGAGAAATGATATCATTTTAAACTACATACTATTTCTCAAGTCAGAATCGCCAGATCTTTCTGAGACTATCTTGAGTGACTGGACACACAAACTGATGCCAATTTAATAAAAAATATGCCCTAGACTAGTGCCACGTAGTGGACGATATCTGTCTTTTCAAACCAATAACAAGTCCGACAAATCGACATGAAAATTGTGATATGAAGACATTTACAACAAGTACCAAAGTCATTGACGTCCCGATACAACTAAGCAGTAACCTAAAACGAAAAGTGGCGATAGATTTCCAACCTGAGAAGACTAGACATTTAAATCCAATAGGAAAGTTGCTCACTCAACCTATAATTAGCCAACTGATGTCACACCAAAGGTGGCTCACATCGAAGTGAGTCACCATGGCTTTAATAACAATGATATTGACTTTATTCCAAAAAGTACACCTTATACAATGTGAAGTTTTTGACCTGTAACGCAATATTGCATCTAATTTTCTCCCTGCACTACATAGTAGGTACATGGGAAAATAATTGACAGGACACTTATATTGATATCACTGGCCACTGATAGTACGGATTTAAATTTATAGTGGGAATAATCATCACAACAATATATTGATGAAAGAAAGAACAAAAAGGATAGTTTGCTCAGTGTCTCGCAGTAAGTTGATAGTGTCATGGCCTAACACTTCTCTCATCACATAAAATATGTGCCAAATAAGGCATGAAGCCTCCCATAGTTGCTTCTAGTCCTACCTGATGAAATGTAAGGAGGGAGTTGTGCATTGAGAAGATGCTCAGAGTCCGACAGGATGACATCCACTAATTCCCTGAATGAGTTCGAGTGTCTGTCTACAAGAGTATTACAAAGTTGGTTTAGCAGTAACCCACTCGCCCTACTGACAACTTTTCATGACATTCGCAGTGTAACAAAGTCGTTCTTAAGTAGCTCAAGAAACATTTAGCGGTGGGGAGCAATGAAGAAGAACAGGTAGAAAACAAGAACTGGCAAACTTAGAAAGTAGAAACTAAACGATACCGGATTATCTTTTGATATGTAGTTTTAAATTTTAATTGTCACATTTCCCTCATTAATGGGAACAGTTTTTAATAACACCGAATACAATTTACCCAACGCCCAAATCCATCCAAACCATCACTTCTGAACTTGGTTCAAACGTCCACAGTTCATATAGTCTTTAAAGTTGACTTAGGCATATTACAATCGGGATTGTGGTCTATTATATTACATGCGCTTTTGTCAAGCGAGTCCTAATATTTACAGGATCAAAAATCTAAGTCAAAATGTTTATAAATGAGAAATACGTAACGAAAGCTCAAATAAGAATTAAGAAAATCAGGTTAATTTATGAGAATACGTCAGGTAGGGTTAGCGCATTCATCAATGTTAAACCATAATTCTACTGGTCGCTGACACAATGCTGTCACTTATGCGCCGCATATTTTTTAGATTTTCTATCACAATACTGATGGGAAAACAGACAGCTGAAATCAGTACTCTGTTTCACCACATTTCCTCCATTCCGGTCAAGTAACTGCTTGAATAAGGCTGAAGAGAAGACCAAACTGAAACCCTACATACAGTGGTAGCTAAGTGCACGGATCACTTACAGAAAAAGTTGTTTCTGCTACACCAACTGGCAGCTGGTGCAACCACATGACCACAATAAGTGTGAATTCATACTGGAAAAAGAACCAAAGCTACCAAACACTTACATTTGATGAGTTAGCAACATTACCGTAGAATAATGAAAGTTTTAAGAAATAGGTGTATGAAAATGAACGAACGGAGCCAGTGTGAATGTTTAAAAGCTTAGGTGTACAAGGGTACAGTCAAAATAAGAAACTTACCGATATCCCTCTCTATTTAGCGCATGATCTATTGGGAACCCCAAAGCATTCAACTTTACACGTCCTTCATCAGAAACTGCAGCTCCACTCAATGCGGTAGTCCCACCAAGAACAGATGCTGAAGTAGCTCGGCGGGTTGAACGCACCAAGCCACTTGGAGAAGCATTATTTACTTCATTGGATGACGCAGAAGCTCTCATACCAGGGAACGTTGAAACTTCAGTAGAAATTTTACCTTCTAAAGATGCGCCAGGCATAAAAGATGTTACAGAAAAAGTGCCCATTCCACCGAATAAACCACTACCTGGAGATCTGCGTTTACGCCAAGTAGGTTGATCCACAACATCAGTTTCACCATTGAAAGGAAACTGGTTGCCAGTTGACGAATGATGCAGGAACTGATCTACAGCATCAAAGCTAGCCCCCGACAAAGAAGACTGATTTTGCGACACATTGGTGGGAATGTTTGCGGACGGGACACCCAGTTTAGTAATATTCGTCCGCAACTGGCTTGTAAGAGCACGAAATCGATCATAACTCGGACCAATTTTTGTGAGGTCCTACAGAAGTAAATGCAATACGCCAGTGAGCGTTAAAACCCCGTTTATTTTTGGAAAAACTACCAAACCTAAGAAATAATCAGGAACCTTACACTGGACTCTTCTCAAAGAAAAATATTAGGATACGTGAAGCGATTGAACTTCAGGCACGTCAAACTTCCTTCAGCATACTAAACAAGCAAATTTAATTCTGGGATACGTCAAATAGTGTACGCAAGTATATCCGTCTCAATTCGTTACATAAGTATAGCACGGAAAACGAGATAAAAAATGGCTACATCAGTTACCACTAAAAAAAGCTTAATGATTTCACTCATGCCCAAAGGTCAACATTAGGTCGCCAGTTGCACCACCAGACTTCACATGAAAAACAGCTTCCAGCCTGAAATGTCTCCCGTGCTAGCATCCCTACTTTTGCCACCAGCCTTACGCTAACCACCTTCCCCTATTACTCATCCGTGGTGTTCCAGCGGCAAATGATAACATTACTGACCAAAGGAGAAAACGAATGGCCTTATTCGAACATGGATACTTTGCATTGGTCTCCAAAGTCACTGTTTTGTAATTTGTCAGACCACATTTAAAAATCTAGGCAAATAAGGTTAATCGCCGCATTTTATCCATAACTTTATAAATTTCACTGCTATCATTTGAATATACCTAGACAGCTAAGTTTTTCGTTCCCCACTTGATTTTTTAGAAATTGAGTAGTGATTGCACAGTTAATAGTTCAAAGAGATTAGCATGCGAGTTAGATCCTTACCGTATTTGATAAGCACACGTAAAGATCGTCTGGCGTTTCTACAGTTTTGAAAACATCACTACTAGTCTAAGACCATAGATTAACAGAAATAACAAACCAAAGTTTTATGGATGTTCGGATACCAGGAATTATTGGACTTTCTTGGCTGTGTTGTGAGTTCTTCCCAACATTCCTCAAGAAATGGTATGAGTTCCTTAGTTTCCATAAAGTATAAACGACCACCATGCCTCAGCATTAAATTTGCCAAAGCCGTTTGACACATAACGGTAAAATTAGCCTGCTTCCTAGAAAAAACCTCCTCTCCAATAGCATTGCACCTTTTACACATGAAGTGGTATGCAGTAAGAAATGGTAAAGCTTTCCTATTGGTGAATAGAAAATAAAATCACATGCATGAACATACCCTATGTTGAAAGCAATACATTCCAGGTGAAACCACTTATAACAGACGCTACACTGAAAATCCGGTCTGTTATAATCACGTGGCATCATACTAAAATGTAGACAATGGTACAAATGGCAAACTAACCAGTAACATTGTGGTCCAGGAGGTGTTGGTATATTTATTACCATTGCCAAGAGCATACTCTGATCATCTTGGTCACAGTCCATTTTTTCTACGTTACTCGTAGTTTCAGAATTGTTTCTAGATGAATCCTGATTATCCCCTACAGCCTAGATAATGATGTATACATAATGTAAGCAATCCACAAACCATCTTGGAAACAACAAAGGCTACAGTAGCGAGCTACTTCAAAATAACGACTAATCCAATATCTTTTTAACGGCTGGATTTATTGGCTGAAATTATCCCGCATGCTCAAGGTCATTGATGGAGTGAGACAATCAAAGGTCATTTCCGTCCATGTTAGTCGGTTATGTTGGATTGCAGTTCCGTAGCCGTTCGTTTACACATTGGTTTTATGTTCTGTTGGCATTTATAGGTGATTCCCATGTACTGATAGCATTCTTTTGTAAAATAGTACTGTTCTTCACACGAAAATAGCCACATTTTGAGGTAGTCTTCATTGAATGACACTATGTCGAAAGCTGCAGCTTCTACAAGAAATAAACTATTTGTGTAGATGACATTACCCCCCAACTACCCCATCTTCTTCATTGTAGAGATGTTTTGACGCATTCAGCATGAAACACTAATCATTACAACCAATATGCTAAGTGTGTCGCAGTCAGATTACATGACGCGGACACCAACATAACTAGCCAGGAAATGAGAATTCCTATCAATCCAGAAAACATATAACAAAATTTTATTAAAAATTACTGACAAAAAAAATTTGCCGAGCGAAATTTCAACCAACGTGCCGGATAAGTCTAGACGATTTATCTAGCATGTTGGTTGAAATTCTGCTTGGTAAATTCTTTTGTTTATAAATTTTAATAAAATTGTGTTATATGTTTTCTGGATTGATAGAAATTCTCATTTCTTCACTAGTATTGTTGGTGTCCGCGTCATGTGGTCTGACTGCGACACACTCTTAGCATATTGGTTGCAATGATTAGTGTTTCAGGTGGACTGTGTCAAAATACTACTATAAGGAGCAAGATGGGATAGTTGGAGGGTAACGTCATCTACATAAACAGTCCATTTTATGTAGAAGCTGCAACTTTCGGCATACTATCATTCAATGAAGTTTTCACGTCTCAGGATATCAATGGAGCACATTTTTGTATGAAAAACGGTACTGTTTGACAAAAGAATGCTAGCACTACATGGAAGTCACCTACAAATGTTAACAGAACCTTCTATGTGAACAAAATTTATCATGTAAATGTGTCTTTCACCGTATGTGCGTTTGATCAGGAATTATCGTAAGTTGAAAGGTTATTTCTAGGTTTAATTGATATTTGCACTGATTGGCGCAGTGCAATATGGGTTATGTGGATTGAATGTATAAAAAATATCTCCACTTTATCAATATTGTGCTTAGCTGACTGCTAGGCTAACAAATGAAGGTGGTTCTCACGATTGCTGCAAGTGCAGTGCAGTGAAGAAGGCAATTACTCGTTCAATTTTCCTCATTGTTTCACTTAGTGCATTAATTCAGTGCATAGTATTATTATACACATGGATTGTTTTGCTTATGAGAACTTAATCTAGTCAGCTCTGTTATCATCAATCTACTGTCTGTTATACCATTCCCACTGACACTGTATACTTAATGGTGCAATATTTTTGACACCTCAACAATATGGATGTTTCAGAGATTGTCTTGAAGTTTACGTATAATCCTTTAATACTGGATATGGTGTCAATATAAGAACCAGCTGTGGACTACAAATGCTTTTCTTTGCATTTTACTTAGTTTTAATAGAATCAGTGTATGCATATTGTATACTAATATATAAAATTATCTTTCATAACTTCATGTTGTGCTTTATTTTTTAGGTATGTGGAGGTTGTCGAATATGAAGTCAATGGAAATGTCAATGGGTCAAACTAACGCTAATAGCCTTCATCAGAATTTTCATTTGTAAATTAATGAAATATTTAATATACTCTTAATTTCTGCTTCTCTCGGACTTCTTCAATGATTCGCGTTACTATGGGCTATTTTCACGTGTGAAGTTGAACTAAGTATGTCAAGCTTAGTTAGTGGGATAGAGACATACTGTAGTATGCTGAGACTGTTACTTTAGTCATTCGTAGGATTTTGTATCCGTTTCTATACAATAGCACTCTGTAAAAACAAAGTAGGATTTAGCAAGCTGAGTGATAATTCTGTACTTTTCGATACGCTAAAGTCGCCTTATCTAGGCAGCTGTAAGTCTGTATAGTGCTAAACTCCAAGACTGTAGTACAACTAAATGTAGTAAATTAGGGTTGATAGCTACTTCATTAATCTGTTAATATGCGGTGACATCAAATAGACTGTTTACCTGACAATGACTTAGGAAAACAATTTTTTATTTATTTCCAATATGCCGTTGAATCATTTGATATTACCTAGTATCCATCATTTTTATAATCAGCAAATACAGTATTTGAATATCTACCTTATGGGTATTAAATAACTCACGCTTTTATGCATCTAATTACAGCGAGTATTACAAAAGTATCCACTGTTCATTTGATGTGTCGTGCCAGCCGTTTGGAAGGACATTAAAACTGTACCTATATCTAAGTCATCTACTGAAACATGTATTAAATTTAGACCTACTGCTGTTACCCCATCTTTTCTAAAATCTATGGGAAAGTTACTCTTACTTAATCTCGAACCTTGACCTAAAGCCTTTAATGATCCCAAACAATTCGCCTACAAACATAGTAAAGTACTTTAGATGCAGCTGCAGTCTTGCCCCATAACATTGTCTCCAGTTTAAACAAGGGGGCTAAATTTTAGACACTTTTTTCTCGAAATCAAAGCTCTCCCCTAGTAATATGTTGAGTATATGCAACCTGTATCTCCTACAGCTGGAGAAATAGAGAGTGCATTGGTTTGGTATGTCTTTAACCACTTCCATGAGAATCTGAGACCGATTTTTGCTGCAAATGAGAGATATATGCCCTCTGTGATTCATTTTTATTACATATATATCGTAGATACACTTCCTTGTAAATTAAGTACCACTTTTCACCTAGAAGAATCTGGTTGGCTGTTTCAAGGTCATTTGACTTTGGCATCTATTGTTAACTCTTGCCAGCAAAAGTTGTGAATAACTGCAGGTTTAATGTAGAAGCCAATATGTAAATAGATGGTTAGAAAGCAGCAATCCAGCATGGCAGGCTTACATGAACGAAAGTGACCTTCACGTGTCTAACTCTTTTAATGACCTCGAGCATGCGAGATAATTTCATTCGTTTTTACCAGCCAGTGTAAACCAATTTGATTTCTTTGTGATCACTGCTTCGTTGTAAAGTAGAGGTTCCTCGTCTTCAGTATACTTCTGCGCAGTTCATCCAGTTACTCGACTGTCGTACCTTTGGTTGACTTCAAAAAGAGTGAAGCTGGGGCTATCTAAGTGTAATTTGTAGTGTGCAGTATATTAAGACTGTTCTGCTACTGTTAGTGGAGTTGATCTTTTCACCTGTTATTCGTCCGGTGTGGTCGAAAAAATGGGATGACAATGGCAGTTATAATTAGTATAGGTTATGTGGATTTAGAAAAAAGAAAGCAAGAGAACGTAGAAACAGACAGCTAATGAATTTTGAAGTTGATATATATGCATGGTACATATATATCGGTAATAATAGTGACAGTGTAGGGGAAAAATTAGCTGGAATTGTCAGGAGAGTAAGACAGTGGAGGATATGAAGAAATAAAGGATGAGGTTAGGTGTATGCCCATTAATAGTGTGTGAGTTCTGATGAGATAGGCTATTTGTACTCCGTCTTTGTGTGTCTTAATTGTTGTCCAGCCTTCGCTTAAGGCTGGTCATGGACGGTGCAGTAGCCACATCTGCAGGTAGGGAGTTCCAGGGACAGCAAACCCGCAGTGAAAAGAAATGAGAGAGCACTTGAGTCTTTACCCTCTGGTGGGCTATCTTACGTGGGCTCCTACGAACAAGCGCATACGTAATTAATGGAAGAATTCTTTCGTTTGGGTGATCCTGGTTATTTGTTATCCTATAGGTCACGTGCGCTCCTTGAATACGACGTGCATTTTCCCGTCTAACAGGAAATATCCACTTTTGTGAATAATTCGTTTGGGAAACCTGATCTTCCTATCCGGCGAATTTTATTCAACCATTTCTTCTTCACCGAGCCTGTGTTTGGTACTTCCCACTGTCTCGAACTACTGCCCAAGCTTCAGGTGCTACTTCTGTAGCAACATCCCCCTCACTCTTTCAAATATACAGGACTTGTTGGTCTGTTACGTGATTGTTGTGAAGCCGAATAACCCGAAAGTTACAGGTAAAGTCAAAAGCTTTTACTTATATACTTTATCTTTCTGTTCTGTGCTTTCTACTGTCTTTTGCCGTCAGTCTATTGGACAAAACTCCACTGTCTCTTATCACTTAATCATCGATATTATTTTAGGAGTAAGCAATGGGTACATTGTAGATGTGACACCGGAGTACCAAAGGTATATTACGATTTTATGCGTAAGAACCCATGCCCATGTTTCTGGTACATATACCCAAGTTGCCGTCCTAATGCAGCCTCGTGTAGTTCCTCGAAAGCTACAGATGGCATAGAGATATCAGGAAAAAACGTGAAACGTTTTACTCCCACCAACTCAGAAAACAGCACAATTGCATGTAAATCGGGGATACCAAAATCCACACCGGTTATACTTGCAATTCCTGCCATAACTGCCCCAGACACAGAGGTTGAAGCACCAAGGGTACCTGTCGCTGGGAAAAGACCCTTACCGTCCACCAGTAAAAGTGGCCACAGCACTGCGACACATAATAATACCCAGTTGCACCAGACGAAACAAAACGGTCTTAAGGGGAATGACAAATGTGCGAGGACCGAACCTAAATCCACGGTCAGTCGATCAAACTGCGTTATCCTCTTTAATGTACCAGACTGTAGCAGTAGTCTGCTGGAAAACAGGGCCCTGTTTGATCAGGAACAGTGGTCCAACTTATGTGGCACACTGGGTCTGGACATCCAACCAGTAAAACTGTGCAGATTGTATAAGGGCACTGCTGCTCCTCAAGGCAAACCATCCCCATTGAGGGTAACACTAGGCTCTGCCGAAGATGCCGAAAAAGTTTCATTGACTTCCCAAGTCCTTTCTATAGGGAGGACCTGCAATATACGTGTTAGGCCAGATAGGCCATGGAAGGAAAGACAGATGGCGAGGGAGTCGCCAGAGCTTATTCCTTCTGCCTCCATGGTTGTTCACGGCATTCCCGAACTGGAAACTGGGAACGCTTGTGAGAAGCACTGTCACGATGTCCAGCAATGGAGATGGTTGGCATCCCAGATGGGTCTGGGAAGTTCAGGGGCTGTCTCTATTTTTAGACTGCCTCGACCCACTCACCTAATGTCAATTAACACCCCACGTCTGTTAGCTGTTAAGTTCAGCTCCCGAGACCACTTGACCACTGCTCTCCAGAGATGGTACGAGACCAAGGACAAGGTCAGCAGACACATTCGCTGCTGCGAGAGCCGGCCGCGTACCCAAAGGAGAGAGCAAAACGTTGTCATAGAACATCCCCAACCCCTAGTCACAATACAGCGGTGCAGCACGGACGATGATAGCCAGTGTCATCCAAGTGCTCCGATTGAATCAGAAGAAAAAAACGCCAACAGGCCGGTTCCCGGGGAATCGGCCAACTAGTTCGTAGGATAACTCCTCAACCGACAGCCCACATCACGTCAACCACCCCCCCAATACGGGGACGTGGTGAGACTGACTACCAGTTGCCTGTACAGTAATGTGAGAGGTCTAAGAGGCAAAATAGCTGAACTTAGATACCTAAAATCACAGCTGAACTCCAAAATCATAATACTGACAGAAACCTGGCTAACCCCTACGGTGGCAGACAGCGAAGTCAGTATAAATGATATTGTCCTTGTCAGGCGAGATAGGGATCTGAAAGAAGGAGGTGGAGTCGCCATATACGTCGACAAACAGCTCAGATGTGTCCATGCAATCGACCCTCCCCTCATTGAGCTCCCTGACTCCATATGGTGCCATTTCACCGTTGGGTACTGTAAGTATCTAGTGGGCAGCATTTACAGATCACCTTCATGTGGAGCAGACCACAACCAGGTACTGCTGAATGCAATTTCAGCGACACATGACATGGGTTATGATCAAATTGTCATAGCCGGAGACTTCAATGCCCCATCTCTTAACTTGATGACGGGATGTGCCCAGGACAGATTTGAGTGAAATCTGCTGCATACCATCACGGAGGCCGGATTCACCGAAAATGTCAGAATGGATACTAGATGGGGCCCAGATGGGAAGTCTTCTAGACTGGATTACGTGCTCACTAGTGACCAGCTACTAGTGGAAAACGTTCAGATCACGACTCCCATAGGTTGTAGTGACCACGCGGTCATAACTTTCGACATAGTCCTCCGCGAGCGTTTACAGTGGGACAATACTCAGCCCTATCTGTGTTATAACAAAGCCAATTGCACCGAAATGCGAAGACTTTTGTCTGAAGCAAATTGGCCAAAAAATTGGACAGAGCTTACAGTAGAAGAACACTGGGGAGTGGTAAAGGAGATCATTCACCAGGCGATCTCAGACACTGTTCCTTTGGTCACACCTAAAGCTAGAAAGCAACGTTCATGGCTAAAAAGGGAGACACAACGCCTTCTACAGGCGAAGCGAAAAGCCTGGTTTGCGTGGCGAGTATCTCAGAGTCAACCCGAACATGAAGTGTACCTCGAACTCAGGAGTCGGTGTAACATACGAGTCCGGAGTGACAGAAGGACATTTCAGAGAAACCTCGTCAATAAGCTTCTCGTGAACCCCAAAAGCCTATACAGGTTTATGTCTGAAAGAAAACCGACCAACCAGGGAGCTTGCAATCTAGTGGGTTCTGATGGGAAATCTCTTACTAGTCTTGAAATGGTAGAGACATTCAGTCTAGCCTTTCACAGGCAACTGAACAGTAACGAGGATTTCACCCCCACAAAACATCAAGATTACAATGCAAGACCAACGTGCGAAAACCTGCTGGGTACATTTCAAATTACCCTGGCTATGGTACTCGTAAAATTGGGAAAGTTGGCTTCGGGAAAGTCTGCAGGTTGCGATGACATCAGACCATCCGTCCCGAAGCAGTGTTCAGAAAGTCTCTGCCAACCCCTAAGTGATCTGTTTCAACACTCCTTTGATGTAGGGAAACTTCCATGTGAATGGAAACGAGCCATCCTATCCCCTATCTTCAAGGGTGGTGACCGGCAGAACGCGACCAGTTACAGACCAGTTGCGCTACTCCCAGTGATATCGAAGATATTGGAAAGTCTCATTGACGACCACATGAGAAAATACTTCGACGGGACTAACCTACTCCATGAAGCACAGCACGGTTTCAGGAGGGGAAGATCCTGTGTGACGAATCTTCTACTAGCTTGGAACGATTGGACACTATCATGGGATGTAAAGGTACCAGTCCATGTGATCTTTCTCGACTTTGCGAAAGCATTCGACACAGTTCACCATGGTCTGCTCCTTCACAAAATAAACAAAGCGGGTGTTTCTGGAGCACTTCTCGCATGGCTGGAAGATTATTTAGGCGAGAGAGAATTCTGCACCTAAGTCAACCGCATCCGATCATCCTGGCACACCTCGGCATAAGGGGTTCCTCAGGGTTCTATCTTAGGGCCGTTGATGTTTTTGATTTTTATCAACGACCTGCCCTGTCAACTGAATTGCTCTGCGCTTCTCTACGCTGACGAAGTAAAGATTTGGAGAGCAATAAACTCATCGGAAGACTCCGGCAGATTGCAGACTGACCTGCAAACGCTGGGAGACTGGGCTCTGGGGAACGGAATGCCTTTCAACTTAAAGAAGGGCAAAGTAGTGCAACTTCATTCTGGCAGGTCACAGAGTGCAAATTACACCCTTGGTGACCAGAACTTGAGTTGTGTGCCATCAGAACGCGATCTAGGCCTTATTTTAACAGGAAAGCTAGACACCAGTGTAAATTACACGAGGGACGTCGCCAAAGATTACGCTACTTTACACTTTATGCATAGGCAGCTGGGAGCTCTTACTCCTGAACTATTCCTAACGTTGTATACGACATACGTGCGGCCACTCCTTGAGGTGCATAATATCATTGCTCCTCCGCTGCTCAAAAGGGATGCTAACATGCTAGAAAGTGTCCTGAGACGAGCGACAAAATGGGTGATCGGCCTCCGCAACAAATCATATGAGGAGAGACTGAAGAAATTAAGTCTTTTCACACTTAGTTACCGTAGTCACAGGGGAGACCTCATCACCGTCTATAAGATCTTAAATGACCAGGCCCATCCTAATAAGAGCATCCTGCCATTAAGTGATTATAGGCTTCCACGAGGTAACCCGTTAAGAATAGCACACCAGAGACCAAAGACTCGAGTGCGTTCACATTTCTTCTCGCTTCGAGTTTGCCGTCTCTGGAACGCTTTACCGGCGGCCGTAACTACAGCTCCATCTGTGGAGACTTTTAAGCGGAAGCTGGACAATCATGCAGAAATGCATGGTTTGTGTCTCAATGGCTTACCCTCTTAAAATTTGAAACCACATTGTCAATGGATAAGCATACAAGCTAAATCCCCACGACCCGCCCTGTCTTCTCCCACTGTACCGACTACTCTATCTTTTCTTTCTTTCTTTATTATTTCACTTATCTCAACCTATATTATCTACACTACAACCTACTATTATGCCATCCTGAGAAACATGTTGAAAGTAGTCAGCAGGACTAGTGGTGTAAAACTCAGTCAGCTCGTCACTACTTTAGTAGAAGGGCATCTGAATACATGCGGAAAATGGTCTGAAACCATACTCTTCGACCCCCAAAACCCCCTCTATTCCCAACTCTCGCCTTGTATCTCATCAAGTAGAACCAGAAATCAGTACAAAATAATATATGCTCGTACAACCAAGTAGAGGAACTCAACGATACCATATTTGGCCCGTGTTCTAAGCGACAGAGACAATGTTAAGCGAGAAACCTATGACTTACTTTGTTATTGATAACATAATTTTAGGCTCTTTTATTTCTCTCTTATTTTGTATTCTATAGTGAACTCCTTCTCAAACATACTTAGCTACCTAAATTATTAACATTGGCTTCCGTTTTTGCACTTTACTGTATTCCTTCTTTTGTGTATCCACTGGTTCCGACTATATTAGCACTGAGTATTACAAAATTGTCCTGACATTAACCATCATGTAATTATTAATTTCTGTAGTTGTTTTTTTAAATTATTTTTTCGGCAATATTAACTGACATTGGTTGTGAACGCCATTGTCACCACCTTAAAAATTTTTTGTGTTATTCAGGATTACTCACACTACCACTACAAACACTGCATTAGACCTGACAATAAAAAACAAAACGACAACCCTGAAATGTTATTTTATGATTGTTGGGTGTCGTTTCAACCTAAATTAACTGATCATCTTGACGATAAACATTCTTAAATATCATTTCATAACTTCTTGTATGACTATAGCTTAACTGTCACCATGCATAATCATATCATAGCTTCCACTACCCAATACTGAGATATTATTTTATGATGTTTATTTTCCTTTCTACTTCTTGGTACTTTTTCGCATTTATAATTATTTTGTGTTTATCCTGATTTTTTCTTCTTTATTTTCTTTTTGCTGTTGGTGTCTTTAGATTTTGTCTTTGTTTGTTTAATACTCCTTTTAAATGTTTGCAAAATTAGATGCAAATATTGCAGATATGTGCTGAAAATTCCACACTGTACCACTAGTACTGTTTCTGGAATAAAGCAAATTATTATTATTATTGGTTCTACTTGATGAGATACAAGGCGAGAGTTGGGAATAGAGGGGGTTTTGGGGGTCGAAGAGTATGGTTTCAGACCATTTTCCGCATGTATTCCGATGCCCTTCTACTAAAGTAGTGACGAGCTGACTGAGTTTTACACCACTAGTCCTGCTGACTACTTTCAACATGTTTCTCAGGATGGCATAATCCTTTTTCAGTAGACCAGGAAAGACTAACGGGGAGCAGTAAAATAGAATATGTAAGATACAAGAGTTGACAAATTGTGAAAGTAGAGGTTGGGTGATTCCAGATTGTCTAAGTTTCTTAATGTAGTACGTTAGACAGAACACTTTCTTAGAAATCGTCAGGATTTGAGATGTCCAAGTAAGGTCGGAAGATAGAACTAGATCAAGGTACTTTGCATTAGACTTAGTTTCAATTTTAGTCCCCTCAATGCAACAGGCTTCATGAGAACTTACTAGTGTTTGTAGATCTCGTTTATGACTAAAGGAGAAGTCAATAGTCTGGCATTTTGAGGGATTCAGCATGAGGCCATTTAGTTTAGACCACTGATTGATGTCCGACAGAAAGCTATTTAATTTGAAACAGTCTGACTGAGACTTAACGGGAAGCGAAACAGTCAGGTCATCTGCATGTTTGACGAAGTTGATTTCGTCTGAAAGAGGTAAGTCATGTAAGAAGAAGGAAAAGGGAAACGGAGAGAGAACAGCACCCTGAGGAACTCCAGCTTCAGTAAGCAAAGGAGAGGAAGAAACACCATTATATACCGTGTACTGCATCCTATGACAGAAGTAAGAGTGTGGCCACTTGATGGCCCAGGGCACAGTTTGTGTAAGGCTAAGCTTGTTTAACAATAGGCCTCTAGGTACAGAGTCGAAGGCTGATGTATAGTCACGGACAGTACAACGGACAAACTTGGCCCCTTTGTCTAAGGAGGATACAATGTTGTGATGAAACACAGCAGCAGCGTCCAAAGTACTTCTACCCTGTTTGTAAACAAACTGCTTTGGATAGTTTGAGACACTTAGTTTCAAAAAAGGAGGGGTAATAGCGATAGGTCTAAACTTAACATTATTACCAAAACCTGACTTGGGTACAGGGATGATTTTAATATCTTTCCACAGAGAAGGTACAACATTATTAGAAAAAGAAGTATTAAAAATGTTTGTAAGTGGGTTCCTTAAAATATCAGCACATTTCCTTAGGACAATGGCAAGTATATCACCAGGACCTAGACTCTGGGAAGGTTTAAGAGATTTTAAACATTTGAGAACATCAGAAGTTTTAAAACTATTAAAATCACTACAATTTCCAATTTCATTTGGAGGGTAGCCACTGGGTTTTCCTTCGTTTAAATAGCAGTGCAACCTTTTTGGTCGATACTGGTAATATCAACATAGCCGTTTTACCGTTTGGCAGAGGCTGAACTAAATGTTTCAGCTATTTTCAAACCAATGAGAGATTGATCGTTTGAACCTACCAGCTATAATTTTATGGTCAAAATTCAGAGAAGGGACATGTTCGAAAATTTTGTACAAATGGTTCGTATCGTTGGTATCAGAGAAGGGCGGGTGGTGTATGCATCCCAACATAATTATTTATTTTTCTGATAAAGTTGCGACTGCTATTGAGTGAGAATGAAGGAAGTTGAGTGTCAATTTCACAAGTGTGAAGACGGTGTGAAAACGCACAAAAAGAACATACGAGAGTGATAATAATTAGTTGACTATTGTCACTCTCATATGTTCTTTCGTACATTTTCACACCATCTTCACACTTGTTCCATTTACTTTTGATTTTGTTATAGCCTCACTCCACACAGTGTCTTTAATACAAGTATGGAATTTTCATCATATGATATCGGTAGTCTATATTTGGCAGGCCGACCATTAACATCAGGTGTGCATCGGCCGGGTACCCGATCCCGGCCCAAGTGCATGGTCGGCAAGCGTCCTGACTGCTGTGCCTTATATTTAAATTAGTGTTCAGTGTAAGTCATACTACCTCTGTCAGTGAGCAACCTAAATCACCAACTTCTACGGAGTGGAATTTTTCACTATCAAAAATGAGACAACCACCACATCCTTCTTCTTAGCCATGTCTAAAGTGGGAGTTTCCTGGAGATTTTAGTAGTCTGTCACTGAAATCAGAAGGTAACAAGGTCTTGGGAACTAATTATACGGAAGCCATACAAATTGAAAGTAAATGGTGAAGATATGGAATTTTATTACAGATGGGGCAAGCGTCCATAGGCAAAGGAGTAGGGGATCTTTGTGTTTTGGTGACGGCTGAGGCAAAATGAAAGAGATGATGCTGTGATTCCGTTGAGGTTGAATGATAATTAGATGATAGACTGACCAGTGCATTGAGGGTTCGGTGTGTAAAGCCCTCATGGTTTTCTTTGAGGAAGAGGGTGTAGGTGGTTGTTCATTTAGCCTATTAGAGGAAGGTGATAGGTGCATAGAAGGTGGGGTATCCTGGGTGTCTGAAGGGGACAGGTTTGAGGATGAGGAAGCAATGCTCGACATTAGGCTGATTGGTGGTTTTACTGTGAGGTGTGGGAAAGTGAAAAAATGGTGAGGGGGTCGCCCAAATGGAGCTTTAAAAAGATGGTTTTGCCGTTAAGAGTGTGTTTGTGGAGTTGAGGAACCTGCTTGTGGGTCACCAAGCAGAATATAATGTAAATCAGGCAGCTGAGTCTATTGAAGTGTGCGCCTGTTAAATTCGACATTACGCCGCCTCATAGTGGTAGTTAGGTGGCTGCAGCTCGTGATAAGGGAAGAAGTAGGGTTGACTAAGTTACATTGGGCACATTAGATGTCCTTTTAGGAGATTTAAGCATACGAGAATTAGAGGACGTTGGAGCAGACTTGTGAGTGTTTAACAGGCACAGGAGTTCTGTTACTTACAGTTTCAAGCGAAACCTTAGAATTAAATGGGAAGGTATCACAAAAATCTTCGATACCTTAAGTAGGGCCGGTATGACCTTCATTGGCACCTTTTGCCTAACAACTGGAGAAATACTGGATTTAGTGTTGGTAGCCGCGTCAAGCTTCGTTTTTTGGCCATTGAGTGGGGGATTCCTATAATGTTAATAATAATAACAATTTATATTTCGTATAAACGGGTAAGTTTACAAGAAATGCATGCCATTTTTACAGCCACGATCAGTAATGTTTTAAATTACAATCCTGAAGTATCATAAATTAATACTTCAAAAGTTTAAACTGGTCAATTATTGTACAAGCAATCAGAACAGGTTCCTATAAATGTTAGATTGTAAACCGTTCACTGAGGTCACCATCAAAGTTGAGCGACAACCCAAACTTCGTTCCGTTTCCTGCTGATCGTTATGGTCAACCAGTGAACAGCGTATATCTGGGTGCGTGCTATGCTGCCACGTGATTGAACGCTATTTCAGGAAGAGCAGAAAATTCTGCGCAGCTGCAAAATGGTATAAAATGCGATTGTGGATAATACATCATTGGAAGTATAGTTACAAGATAAATACAAGGAGAAGAAGCTATATAGTACTTGAAATGATAGTTTACATTTGCAATGTTTAATGCTAACCATATTGGTCTAAGCATGGAAAATATGACATTTTCGATGAAGATATAGCTTTGTTCAAACATTGGTGTTGTTATGTTTTTCAATCAAACCAACCAGACTTAAAGCAAGCTACAAATATGAATACAGAGCAAGTTCCTGCTTCAGTAAAGGCCTAGGTAGTTTAGACCAGATAGAGTATAATAGTGCGTAAATAAAAAGATTATTGTGAGGTAGGTAAGTAATATTTAAGTGAGGAGTGAATTCAAAGATTCGGAAAATTAGAAGCTGTAGAACAAGCTGACCTGTAAGATGCCTCACGAACTTCTGTATGGCCCAACGGGTAGCTTCTTGACAAGAAGCTGAACAGGCTTGTAGATAGTAGGAGTCAAAGCACTTTTTATTTATAATTAGATCTGTACAACCCTTGTTATTTTTTGTTGAGGGTTCAGACTGATGTTTAATTCTCGAGCTGTCAAAAAATGCATGTTGCTGTCCTACAGATCGGAACGATTCACATTTGTGACCACTACCATATCTGCTGGTCAGCATGGGTGGGTTGTTTGTTTTTAACAGGGGCTGGTAGTATTTTTTGGTGAATGGTTTCACCTTCTGGAATACCGTGCTGGGTACAATGTTGGATTGGTGTCCAGTCGTGAATGATGCGTATTAAACACTTATTACGTTAACATTGCGTATATTTTCAAAACTGCCTACTCTCCTAAAAAGGTGCTGGTCACTAACAAAGTGGCTTGCATCCGCGGCGCTAATCAATTCGGACATTGTTGGACAGGATATACTAGTTAAAGATTTACGTAATCTTTTGCAGGTAAACTAGGAATCTGTCATCTAACATGCCTTTAAAAGTGTGTTTTTCAATGTTCTCATGTTGGCGCTCTCGGCCAAACTGAAAACAGTCGCATTATACTTGCATTGAAAACGCTTCGTCACTTCCGTGGAAATGTGATCAGTAATTCTCTCACAAGACCAGAGCGTACCGTAAGTTAGGATAATTAGTGGACCTAATCAGATACTGAAGCGGTAAGAAGTCATGAACCAATGAAAAAACGCATATATTTTCCAGCTTACTGGCTTGGGTGGATGTTTGTTGTGCAGATGATGAGCTGTTGACTTTTTATAACTTAGCTTTTTGTTAACGTCCACATGTCATTGATGATCGACGAAAATTTCTACAGTGGAGTGCTTTATGTGCACTCGCGGTGTTACAATCTACCGCCTGTACTGGCACATGTGTGTACTGCCCAGAGGCATCGATTTGAGTAGAACCAGACGATATTAGATCAGTCTGTGTATTGCAAGGACTATCTAGGTCAAAGCCTTCGGTTATTTAAACACTTAGGGAAGTTATCATTTCTTTTGACACGGCTAAAAAGATTGATATCAGTATGGACAGATGACGGTGAGGCTATATGTAGGTTTGGACCTTCTGAGTGACATTTCCAAGCGGGGTATTTTGGTAGTATGGATTCAGCTAGATGAAAAGAAACGACAGACAGGCCCTGGGGATGGAACGCAAATTTAATGTGAACAATCCATGTATGCAGCCCAGTTCAGTAACCCAGTTCCGTTACAATTGAATGACTTGATCTGAGTCCAAATAGAAGTTTTCAGAAGTAAACTTGTACTTGTGGGTTGTGTGTACCGACCCCCTTCATCCAGCAGAGAGTATGATAATATGCTCAGCATCATTTTTAATGTTACAGTCAATCTTCCCTTCAGTTATAAAATTATCGGAGGTGATTTCAACATGCCAGAAGTATCGTGGTCTTCACTCCGAGAACCCCCCAAGATACGATAATCTCCTGAACCCCATCGTCACAGGAGGGTGGACACAACATATAAATTCACCCACTAGATCCGAAAATATCCTAGACCTTATTTTCACGAACAACATAACAGCATCTGCAGTACATGTGGGACACGAATTTCCAGGTAGTGACCATAAAGTAGTAGTGTGTTCTTTTGACATCTTTCCTGAAACAAAACGCAGAGATGAAGCTGACCAGACACCTATTAGATTGTACACACATACTGACTGGGACTTGTATCAGCACCTAATTAGATGCTCTAGCTGGGACTCGTACCTTTCGAGCGAGGTCCTTAGAGGCAATTCTAAACAATTTTTATCACAATATTAATTCAATTCATGACGTCATTGCACCTGAGAAGATTCTTAGCTTCAGATTACCCCAAAGCGATTATACTCCGACATCGTTAAGAAGAAGTCTACGAAAGCACTCAATAAAATACTACAGAAATCATGATCTATCATCATTAATTGCTATTACGTCCCTTCTCAATAGAATTGAAGAGTTGAGAAATATAGGCCTCAGAAACAAAGAAATGCGGGCCATTCAGCCAACACATAACCCAGAAGAAATAGCGAAACTTTTCAAAAGTAGGTTGACGAACTCTAAAACAGCCTATACGAAACTAATATACTTAGACGGCATTGCCTACGAAAATATGGAGGTGATATGTGAACTGTTTAGCAAGCACTTCGCCCAATTATATACCTTAGAGAACAATGAGGTCGTGGATTTTCCACGTAAAACAGACAAATGTCTAAGTGACATACTTTTCACCACACAAGAGATCGATAAAGCTGTCGCGAATCCTAAGTTTAGTAACACTATTGATCCAGACGGTATATCTTCCATTCTGCTGAAAAACGGTGGTGGTGACATGAATTTACTCCTACTCAAATTATACTCAATTTGATTAAGTCATGGGACATACCCTACCTGCTGGAAGAAGTCTTATATTGTACTTATCAATAAATATGGGCCTATAGCTGATATCAACAACTACCGCCCCATCAACATCACGTCTGTAGTTTCATGTGTAATGGAAAAGATAGTAAAGACTCAAATCATTCGGTACTTGCTGTTAAATGACCTACTATCCCCATCCCAATGCGGTTTACAAAAGTAGAAGGCTGCGCATTACTTGCCAAAATTACATTTACGATTTCTAAGGGACTAACATATGACTTTGAAATTAAATAGACTTTCAAGTACTTTATGAACCATTCATTTATATTTATGGTTCATTATGCATCTCTTATGTTTCACGTCAGCACCTGTACAAAAATGCTAGGTACCTCCCACAATTAACGTAATCGTTTATAATTCCCGCGTGAAATCGACACACCGTATTTTTGGGTGAGGATAAGGGTGAGGATATAGGCTATGACGTGTTTAATTTTTCCGCGCCTCAGGTTTTCTCGTCTTTCATTGGCTGGAACAGTGGTGGCTAATTTGATATTTAATTTGTCCTTGTTAGGTGATGTCGTTGCAGGTTTGTGTGCTTGAGGTATGCGTTGTTTACAAGCATATTTGATGAAAACAAATGTAAAATTTGAGTATCCTAACGTTTTCTTTTACTTATTTGTGCATGTACAAGGCTTGGCTTATCATACACTCGGTTTGTTGGCCTATCGGTTGCAGGCGATGTCAAGGAACCCGTGAGTTCTTTGGCTTTTCTCGATTTTAGGTTATACGTGTAGCATTTTATTGGTGGATATTGCTCAGTGATGTATTTCAATGTTGCTTTTTCTACGGAATTATATTGAAACAGTCGTGAGACAGATGGATACTAATTGACAAAGCCTTTTTAGTTTATTGCAGGTAGGCAATGCGAGTGAGGGCATTATTTATCCTGTAATATTGTGTGCATAATTCTATTTTTGTTTACTCCTCCACCTTTTGTAGTTAATAATGTGCTGCATAAGTGTCAACGATGGACATGGTCTCGCAACTCGTGCGCATCTGAAAGCGGGAGAAGTAATCGCACAAGTGGACCATTTTCTTAATATGTAAACAAACTAATGTTGTATTATAATAAATATGAACTTTTCATGTAAATCTTGTCTTTCAATTCATGTGTTCGCTTTGTGAGCACGGCATGCTAGACCGGTGCTCCCTAGGACTTGAACTCGTTACTATACTTAAGTGTAATTCTGTAGGAACACTATCGACCGATATGCGTGGTGAATTATAAGTAGTTTAGTGGCCCTTAAGTCTCTGTCTACAGTTACGTGAAAACGTCTCTTAGTCATACGCAAGTCTGTAGGGAACAATGAAAACAATAGGTAGAACTTAGGCACCGCATTGCAGTTCCAGTTTGTATACGGTTAGGTGTATTCCAAATCAGTGTATTACTAATATTTAAATTAAAGCATTATGGTAGTCCCTATGACAACGGGTGTTAACGTATACTGTAAAATAAGTTTACACATAACGAACAAATAAGTAGGTTGAGCTGTAGCAGTCGTAGTAACATTTCGCTTACGTTTAATTATGCAGTCAAATAAATCACCAAGTATCATCGATAAGTCTGACATCTGCATCGTCATGCAAAAAACTTAGTTTCACTCAGATAGAATAAGAAAAGTATTGTAAGCAGGATGTTAAACCTATTTAATGAAAAAAATAAGCAAATGTCTTTACAAAATTGTTTTTCGTAATTATTTCACCCATGTTGAATTGCTGTGACCCAGTTGACTGATGTTACCGGATATCTGTAAATAAGTGAATAAAGTGTATGTTTTTAAATCGCTGAAGTAAGGAAGAAGTAATGTTAAAGTTAAACGCTTTATATTTCCATACCTTTGCTGGAAAAGGTTCATTTTCCTTTTTCATTCTTTGGTGATGACAGCATTCTTCTGTATTTTTTAATTCACACAGAGATTTTTCGTCTTATACAGTATAGCAGCAAGCAAATAATAAGTGTTAACTTGTAGACCACTCACAATGAACACTGTACAGAAAACTTCATCACATCTTCATTTTAACCAACTTTTCCTTCACGCACAGAAGCATGCAGTCACTACATACACTCAAGCATTGTAACCTGAACATCACAAAATCCCTATAGATAACTTCTTTCATAATAAATGATTTAAACATATGAGCCATAAGTGCATTTTCCATATCCTTCATAGCCACAAGTAATTCATTAAGGATCTCAGAATATCTTAGTGATCTGAACACGAACAATTGTTAAGACTGGGATAACAGGTGCAGTAGTTGTAGGACACACCTGCTAGCTACTAATCGACAGAAAATTGATACTAGTTTTAAGTAGTCTGACATTTCAGGAGGACCATCTGCACTATTCTTCGTAACCCCATGCACACTGATATAAACATAATCTGATGCCATTTTTGACAATGAACAATTAAAGCCTTCTGACATTTCAAGTGCAAATGTCAATTAAACTAGTATCATATCTTCGCCTAAGCAATTTTAAATGGGAACTTCATCATAGTAGATATAATCACCAGGAAATGCAGCAGCCTGTCTCATTCATCGCACGATCTCTTCCATGTGTTATGGAATATTTCATTCATCACAGATGATAAAAGAAGTGTCTAACATCCTCAAAACACACATCTAACTTATGTCTGTAGGCTGTTTCTCTTTCAAATGCACGATTCTCATAGAATCACTGGGATGACAACAGCCATTGCCTGCAGTCAATTTACAACCATAAGATCTGAAATAACTCACAAAAGACAATGCCTCAATGCTCTAAAACCCTAATAATAGACATTTTATGCGATATTTCTTCAAAATGATGACTTTTTTATTAGTAATTCGTCTAGGCTGTCATGACAATTTTACGCATTACTACGAACACAATACAGAAAAATATTGCATTTTTCGGCTACAGAAGCCTAAAACTAGTCAAATATAATCTATTTTCACAATACTGAGCGATTAGAACGTCTCTATAGGCGTGAACGCGATAACCCATACAATGCGCGAAAACACATCGTCATAGAACATAGCCTCACTCGAGGATAAACGTTATCGTGTTTTAAATTTACCGCGTTTTAGGTTTTCTCGTCTTTCATTGGCTAGAACAGCAGTGGTCAGTTGGATTTTTGATTCGTCCTAGGTAGGTGCTATCATGTGCGGCTTTGTGTGATTGTGCTATGCGTGGTTTGCGAGCAACTTTGATGACTATAAATGTAACATTTGACTATTCTAACGTTGTTTCACTGTTTTTTATACAGATGAAAATGCTCTTTTCTTTAGAAACTCCTTGAAACTGGTTAGACATTATGGTGGTTATCAGTTACTACGATCCTGTGGGTCCCAATGCATTTCTTAGGTTGTGGTTATACATACAGTATTTTCTACTTTGGCATTTCTCACTCACATAGTGTGATATCCTGTGTGTCTTGCGAATTAACTGTGACAAGCTGTGTTAATAATGTGCTCCGCTAATTTGCCCTTTTTCTAGAATTCCATTGCAGGTAATAGTGCGAGCGGAAGCAGCACATATGTAAGAAGCTGCGAACGCATTAGAAGACTTTTAAAAGGTGAGGAACTTATAAATTGTTAAGTGACAACCTTTTTCACATGCCAGTAAGTGGCTACGTTCACGTGCAGAGGAAAAATCGGCGAATGAGTCATTGCATAGTAGTGAGACAACTTTGTGTAACTTTCATCTAGCTTGTATGTTTCGCTCTAATATTTTTGTCCCTCAGACCACTAACAAAGTATTGTCAAATGTATTCTTTTAGTATGATTCGATGGTACAATTACTGGCAGTTGATATTATGTATGCGTAATAGTCATGGTATTTTCTGCACCATTAATGTGCTCCACATTTCAAAAGAAGTGTAAACTATGATGACTGAATTTGTTGAATACCTAAGTCATGCATGTTAATCATGTAAATGCTTAATTTATGTAAGTGAATTTAATCTGTTTCACTTTTAGGAATGTTGAGTCATAATAAGGTCTGTCAGTTATTTAAATTCAGTGGAAGCAGATGTAGTTGCATTCGGGCAAAGACATCCGAAAAACACTGACGAGTATGTTACGACTTATGACCAGATACATTTGCATAATCAATTGTGGGAATTGGTTCTACATACAACAGCAAGTGAAGGTAAGTTCGCTCATTCAATTATAACCTTGCAGATATTCTTTTTTCAGTTCGTGATACCGGATAACTTCGGATGTAGGCATAAAGTTCTGTAGCGGTAAATAATTCCCCAAAATTATTGACCACTCACTAAGAAAGCTAGGCAAATGGAATGTGAACGTGTCTGGAATCAAGCAATATATTTGCTGTAGCCATAACAATCAGAGCCTAACATCATAAAAGGAGGGAGGGTGGCGCATGCTGATCAGTAGATATGGTGGTGGACACTAAGGTGAATCACCCCATTCTGCAGGAACAGCAATATGCAATTTGATGGCTCGAGATTTCTATGAGGGCTTGAATCTTTATCTTGAATAAGATAATAATGATCGCCTGGACAGATCATGCTTCTACCTTTAAACATATACCATTCGGTCAGCCTATTGCTGAGATGCGACCACGTGGGCTCTGCACAGATTTATGGGGTATCTTATAAATTGACATGCTTTCCTTTGTCGTATCTTCGAATATCACTTAACAATGTCTCATCTCATACATTTTCTAATAACGTCTTCACTTGCTCATTATATTCCACTAAACCTAACATTTTATAGCTCTTTATGAATTTGATTCGACTTATTTTATTCCTATTCTCTATAGGGTACGTTGTGCACCAAACACAAAAAGGTATGAAATTAAAACAACCGGCTTGTGGATAATTGTATTAAACCGAAAGTGGACAACATGATAGTAAAACCTATAGGGTAGCATTATACATTGCAAAGGAACTTTGTCAACCTAGGGATTATAGTCTCCCATTGTATTTCCTTTATGAATGCATATATTAATGATGCATTGCATTTACCTATTTCATTACACTTTAATGATTCACCTTTCAACCTTTACTTTTCTAAAACAGCTTACTATCCCTTGTAAACGTTGTACTTACCTCAATATTGGTTGGTTATCGTATGCCTACAACTACGGGTTGAAAACGAAATGAAGTCGACTTTCCTGCGCAACCTGGAGGACTGCTGTTTAATTCAATAATGATACGACATGGGTCAGACAAAGAGTGTATTTATACATATATCAAATATTTAGCTGTTCAAATATTACTAACTTGTAGACAATCTACTATTTGACATTGTATGATACTTGATCGTGTCTGTAAAAATGGCATGCATTTTCATGTAAATTTATGTTTATATGAAAATATAAAATTATTATTATAATCATCTCTGGACATTGGATGCTGACACTCACTGTTTAAGTCGACTTGTTTAGCTGAAGGCTTCCGAGCAAGCATCCTTTCCATTTGGTACTCCGTCGTGTCACGTGCGTGCACGATCACTGGCCAGCTAAGCATTCACTTTGGCCCACGATTTGATACCGAAGTATGACTCGTACTTTGGAGGATCAGTCTTGCCTTTTGCTTTGTCTTTGGTACACGAGAGACGAATACTATAGAAGTTGTTGGTACAAGATCTTGCGTCAGTATACTCCGTACAATTCGTAAACGTCGATACCGTCAGCCTACAAACTTCTGTTTACTCGAATTGCGAAGAATTTGAAGGTGACGCGATTTGGACACTGGGAAGTTTCCGTCGAATAATGAGAGATACTTCCCAAAAGAAGACTTTTATGTTGACTGTGCACATGCCGTATATGTTAATAAACTTGTTTGCGCTGCAGCGAAATAAAATTTTCTATCTAAAGTTCTTGTGTTCTACATGATATACTTGCAGTAGGATTACGGCATGCGAGACCGGTACTCTCTAGAATATGAACTCGTTACTATACATAAGTGTAACTCTGTAGGAACGCTATCATCGATAAAAGTGGATAATAATAAGCGCTTTATTCAAGCTTAAACATCTGTCTAAAGTTACGCGATTACGTCTCCTAGTCATAGGTGAATCTGTAGGGACCAATGACAAAAATACCTAACTTCAGTATTTGAAAAATAAGAATGGGACTTAGGCACTTCGCTGGAGTTCGATTTCGTATAAGGTTGAGTGTATTCAAAAGTAGTGCAATGCTATTATTTCGCTCAAAGCGTGATGTCAATCCATATGGTTACGGGTGTTGACGTGTAGTGTAAAATGAAGTGTACACGAGATGAATAATTGAATAGGTTGAGTTGCAGCAATCGTAGTAAGATTTCGCTTACGTTGAACTATGCCAACAGTTACTTTCTCAGGCTTCATTGATCAGTCAGGCCTCCATCTCGTCATGATGACAAATTTAGTTTCACTCAGATAAAATAGGAAAAGTATGGTAATCAGGATGTTAAATATGTTTAATGAAAAATAATAAGCAAATGTCTTTACACAATTGTTTTTCGTAATTATTTCGGCGATGTTGAATCGCTGTGACCAGGTTGACTGACGTTTCCGGACATCTGCAAATAAGTGAATAAAATGTATTTTTCAATCGCTGAAGTTAGAAAAAAGTAATGTAAAAGTTGCACGCTTTATATTTGCCTACCTTTGCTGGAAAAGGTTCATTCTGTTTTCTCATTCTTTGGTCATGACAGCATTCTTCTGTGGTTGAATTAGATAAGTGCTATTTTAGTGACAAGTAAATTGGAAGATCTGCAAGCTTAAAATTCGTAAGACAACATAACATGTAAGATCTCTCACGGATTTCTGTAGGACCCATGGGGTAGCCTTGATGTTTTGGCATCATTCTGAACTTTGGAAAGATGATTTACAAATGTAAAATGTAATAATCATCGAAACCGCAGTAATACTTTTAATAATAATTATATATATTTCGTATAAACGGGTAAGTTTACATGAAATGCATGCCATTTTTACAGGCACGATCAATTATGGTACAAATTACAATTGTGAATTGGCATACATTATCACTTTTTAAAAAGTTCAAATTGTTGAATTACAGTACAAGCATCGGAACAGATTCTTATAATTGTTAATTTGTAGATCTTTTACGAAGGTCTCCACGGAAGTTGAGCGACAACCCAAACTTCGTTCCATTTCCTGATGATAGTAATGGCCCATCGATAAACAACATATTTGAGTGAGTACTATGACCCCACATGCTTGAACGCTATTTTAGGAAGAGGAGAAAATCCTGCACAGCTACAAAGTGGTATAAAACGCAATCACGAATAGTACATTATTGGAAGTATGTTTACAAGAAAAATAAAAGAAGAAGCTATACAGTACTTGATATGATAGTGCACATTTGCAATGTATGATGCTAACCATATTGGTCTTACCATGAAAAACTATGAAGTTTTCTATGAAAATATAGTTATTGTCGAACATGAGTGTTGTTGTTATGTTTTTTATCGTCAGAGCAACCGAACTTGATGCGAGAGAAGAGTGTGAATGAAAAAAATAAAAAGTAAATTTCAGTTTTATTAAAGGCCTAGGAAGTTGAGATAAAATAGAGTATAATAGTAGTTAGATAGAAGGATTGTCGTGGAGTATATAAGTAACATTTCAGATAGAAGTGGCCTGAAGGATTAGAACCTGTTCGTTATGGTGACCTGGAAGATATCTGGCAAACTTGTGTATGGCCCACGGGGTAGCATCTTGACAAGAAACTGAGCAGGCTTGTAGATGTTTGGAGCGAAAGCATTATTTTTTATAAGTTAAATCTGTATAGTCATTATTGTATTGGTTTTTCAAATATTTTTTATACATTCAGTGTCTAAACTCATGTTTAATTCTCGAGCCGCCAAAATAATGCATGTTGCTGCCCTACAGATCGGAGCGATTCATATTTGTGACCACTACCAAATCTGCTGATCGGCATGCACCACCCTTTCTAGCTGTTCGGAATTTTTTCCTTTGGTGCAGTTTCTTATCAACAGTTCGCAGTCTTCATAGTGAGTTTATAGGAAACTTTATTCTATCTTTATTTTCACCAACCGTACCTTCACGCACAATAGCATGCAGTAACTACATACAGTCAAGCACTATAACCTGAATATCACAGAATCCCTATGGATAACTTGTTTAATAATAAATGCTTTAAAGATATGAGCCATAAGTGCTTCTTAAAAATCCTTCATAGCCACAAGTAGTTCATTAAGGAGCTTAGATTATCTTAATGATCTGAAAAGGAATAATTATTAAGATTGATATAACTTAATTAACAGGTTTAGTAGTTGTAGGACGCAGGTGCTAGCTACTATTCGACAGAAAGCTGACACTAATTTTTAGCAGTCTGACATTTTAGAAGGACCATCTATACTATTCTTCCTGACTCAGTGCACACTGATATCAACATAATGTGATGCCATGTTGTGCACTGAGCAATTACGGTCTCTCGAAATTCCACGCGACAATGTAAATTAAACTAGTATCACATCTGGCTGGCTCTGCATAGGCTGTCCCAGCCTAGAACTCGACCTAGCAATTCGGGGCCACAAAATCCCCACACTCAAATCTGTGCTAGACCTAGGACTGACATATTCACACAATCTATCATTTTCTGAACATATCTCGAAACAAGTATCGAAATCACGCAGACTTATTGGTTTCCTACTCAGGAATTTCTACAGAAGTGAATCCAGAATACTACTGTACAAGGTTTTTGTGCGCCCACTCCTAGACTATTGTTCATTCATATTTAGTAGTATACGCATAGAAGACAAACTAAAAGTAGAAGGAGTACAGAGGTACTTCACGCTGAAAGTAATCGGAACCGAAAACGGCACAAACTACTCTACCAGATGTGAAATTTTAGGACTAGAAACATTATGGTTAAGACGACTGCGACTAAATCTGGTACTCTTCTATAAACTACTTAACCACATAGTGTATACCCCTACTAATTGTACTCTGTTTTCAGAAGACACTGGATATAACCTTAGACACACTCAAGGTACGAAGGCTATAGAACAATGTAAAACAGCCACCAGGCAAAGATTTTTCATGATTAGGTATGCCCAAATAAGGGACAAACTACCTCAGGAAATGCGACTAGCAAGATCACTGGTGTCCTGTGAAAAGGCTCTTAATGACACACTAAGTGGGTTTGCAAGTGATACCAGTGCTAATTCCCATGTAAGAGCTTCAGAAATTATTGGCCCATTTAATGTGTGAACTTAGAGACTACACCTCTTGTTTCTTTTGCCTTTATATATAATTTCAGACAAAAAAGCAGCAGTCATGAAAATAACACCCATACAAATAAGAGTCGATCGAATTATGTCTACTTGATACAAAGCGTGAACCATAACCAACATACGAATGAAATATGAGAAAACAACATCAAGACTTACCACAACATCACATGGAAGGATATAAGTTACTTAGACATCATTTATAATCCACCAACTGGTCTCCTTTCCAAAAGGAATGGGGCGATATTTTATCCACAGTGGTGAGGAAACACATAAATCCACAGTTCCGGTTGTATACACTCAGTGGAGATTGCAGCCAACAAAGTAATGCATTTAAGCATATGCATACTTCCCATAATCATGGCGACACCGTGGAATATGTCAAAATTGCAGAGTAATCAAACCCAACACGCGATGTAATTAACTAAATCTGAAAGGCAAACAAGTTGTAGTACATATTAGAATATTCGTCCATCTGTCGATCATGGTGACAAATCCAAATTACTACCTATACAGCGCCAATAAACCTGGATATCTGTGAAATGACGAAAATATGCTGACAGATGCATTTCAGATCCCACTGACTCATTCGATAGAGAAATTCTGCTCCTGCATATATTACTGTAAGACGCATTTTATTGTTTTATGAGGGAATTGACTTCAAGCTTTATTTATTTTCCCAAGTATGTGTAATCCATCCAACGCATACTGGGTTTTTTTGTTAATGTGAAGTCAATATCTCTATATTTCTTGATGTGTTCCATTGAATCACCAGTTATCCGATTTTCCCCACAAACTAAAGATAAAATGACAGCAACCATGTTATTTAACCGTAATCCATGTAATCTAAATATGTAACTTAAATAATACTTATCCATGCCTATACAACTTGTGTGTCCTATATTTGAATGAATAAATATGTACCTTATTATATTATCATTACTAACTATGCTTACTAATCGTATGTGTAATTTATCGAATTGATGATGCCTGTAAACTGACGTCCTTCATGTACAAAAATGAGAATATATTATTATTTTTGTTCCTGACTATGTGTTATGTAAGAATAATTCAGATCTTGACTATTTGAGAGAAATAGATGCTTGAAAATTATTTGTGATATAAGTGTTATTGTTATTTGCTGTTGAGGTTTTAACATGTTTAGTCTTTTGAGTCTGGAGACCAAGTGAAGATTTTACCTTATTTTTCCGGGTCAGTTATCTTCTTGCATTCATCTCGTAGATGAATATTGGCTGCTCGAATTCAGAAAATGAATTTATGAACTTTTATAAGGAGGCGGCTATAGCTTCTTCAGCCTCTTCCCAGGCTAATAAATTTATTATAGTCTTCCTCGGGTTGAAGGCAGTAAGAAGTATTCTAGCATAGTCGACAACAAGGCGATTCAAACAGAATATAGTGAAATCGACTATAGGAAAAAAGCAGTGATGAGTGTTGTTCACGGTTAATAATAATAATATATTCTCATTTTTGTACATGAGGGATGCCAGTTTACAGGCATCAGCAATACGATAAATTACATATACGACCAGTAAGCGTATTTAATAATAGTAATTTAATAAAATACATTTTTCCCACCTGTGTGAGACACATCAATTGTACAGGCATGGATAAGTATTATTTACATTACATAGATTTGGTTTATGGTTAAATTACATGGTTGCTGTCGTTTTTGTCTTTGGTTTGTGGGAACAATGTGATAACTAGTCATTCAGTGGAGCTCATCAAGAAATATAGAAATTCGTCCTAGTTTGGGACTCTTCAGCAGTATGTGCCCCCCGGGATTCGAACCCAGGACTTCCTGGTTACAAGGCGAGCTCGTAGACCATTGAGCCACTGGGACCCGATCTAATGGTCCTTGAATTCTAACTTCTGCCAATTCACGACATGTTTATTTAGGCTAACCGAGTAGTCTAGTCTCTTGATTGAGGAAGTAAAATCCACGGTATGTGCAGTAAGCAGTGTAACCATGTCTGTGATCTTCTTCCACATACATCTTGAGGAATAAGAGTTATTCGAGGTCAATAGAAAAATGAATTTTTGGAACCGTTCTTAGTCACAACTGAAATAATGAAGACTTAGCCAAGGCCTTCTCAATATTGGATGAGCCTTCTAAATGGCTGGGTGCGGATAGTTTCATAATGTAAATTTTATGCAGCATCTTTAATACTGCCCACAGGCTGCTAAAACATGCTCCCAGGAGAAGACAAAAATCTGGGAAACAATACTACTGACGGATTTTCGTTATTTCGGGAACTCTAACACCTTCCATGCGAGAAGAGTATGGTAAGCTCAGACCTCTTCTCATTATTATGCCATAGGAAGAAAGATGAATTTAATTTAGCTTATTTAAATGCTGACTGGTAGGCTCTGTAAGACTTTAACCCATCCAGGATACCTCTGAGAGGCTAGTCAACAAAGGTGGTTAAACCGTTGTCAAATAAGATGTGATTGAATTTCGACTACTCATATATGATAGTGAAAGGCTAGACTAGATCAAGTTATATCGACTAATTCAGTGGACCTTTTCAAGCATAAGTTAAATCTCCACTGAGATACACACTGCAAGGATTAATACAAACTACCTCTCAAAACACCCGGGTGTTAAGTGCTAGCCTACATTTGCAGAAATGGTTTCAGAGAGAATAAATGACACTAAATTATACGCTGAGGAGGAATGAAACAACAGTGACAAGGCATCGATTTGATCGTAATATATTGCAGTCCCAAATGCACAGCAGACGTTTATTTCACTGATAAATTAAGCACACTGACACTAAAATGTCAGTGAGTGGTTGAGAAAAGCTTACAGCTACAAAATTAAAATGATGATGCTCTGGATCGCAAGCAGTGGGAATCTTCCATGTTAACAGTCCTACTGGTATACCTTATTCTTCAAGATACGGACCTAAAAGTCTTGCCATCACTGGAATTTCGCAATAACTAAAATAGTGCAAGGAAGTATCACCTTTCGAACTGTATAAAGCGGACTTATTTCGAAATCATACTGATCCACGTATCATATTTAACCAAGTCCTGTGCTACATTTTCTAGAATCAGCAGTGAAATTGTCACGTCAATTGACCCATTTCTAAATGGACTCAGGCAAGAAAAATCCTCACAAGTATCTTACCATTGCCTAAAGGTTAAGGGGTCAAAGCACAATAATAGAACATTGTTGGTGTGACTTGTTTTTCCTAAAGTTTTCGGCCTAACAGACTGAATTTCTTACCATGCCTTTGCTTAAGAGAAGTGGTAATTAAGATGTTGAAGATTTCAAGACGCGGCTGTTGGCGTGATCATTATTTTCCGTCAGAATGTTTCAGAGGACACAAGAAGAGAATTCGGAGAGAGGTATGAACCATATTTACTCCTGTTGGTATTTTTGTATCGCGTTATAAACTCTTTGAATTGGTTTCCAGAAGAAACAGTGTTCGAATTCTCAATCTCCTCATTTAAATGAAGAATGAGGGACAACATGTACCAACTTGCATGGGATGATAATAGACTTCAGGCATACTATGTCCAATGAAAAGCCGAATTTAAATGCGCTATATTTAACTGTTACGCTACTCTGTGGGTTTTATTCTCGTGGTAGGTTCCTACTGGTTTGCGCGTAGAAAACATATTGGCAACTGTAAGGAAAAAATACTACATACAAGGTTCAATAGTAACATCAGATCAGACCGTCGACCTCTTAAAATCAGTTTATGACCAGAAACATGTTATTCTGTTAAAAATACGATGTTTGGGAAGAAGGGGGCGTTGTAATTTGGCTGTCTAAGCTTGTCCCAGTCTATCGTAAACGTTTCTCTTAAAGATAATGAATTATTCTAAGTGCTCAAATTCATTTTGCGGTGTTAACGTTTATGACCGGTTGATTGTAAATCACTTGACTGTGGTAAATATTCTTTGTAGTTGCCACAATATTTTATCAAACTGATTTTTGGTGCTTGAGTTTGAAATGATTTGGTATGTTAGAAGTAGGCAATTTATTGCGTCAAAATGTTAAACATTTGGAATCCTCAAGGATTGTAGACATGTCTACAATAATTTCGTCAATACTAATCGCATGACTATCAACACATTCAGATTTATTGGTTGAGGATAGAAGGCTTGGAGGCTATGTCAATTCTTTTCTAGTAAATTTCTGTGGTTATCCAAACCCTTCAATGAATCAGTTGGGGTTGCAGACACCACTTCTTCTGTGAGTCAGTTCCAAGAGTTTATGACGGTGTGAGAACCAGTACTCAACAGCAATATGATTTCTCCTTGGCTTTTGAACTCTCCTGCTATGTCCCCTATGGTATTCTGACCTGGTGGGAAGAAAAAGAGAGGATAGGTCAGGTCCGTAGTCGTTATTAACAATTTTAAACATTGTAATTAAATCTCTGCCTAGGGTATAATGGAGAAGAGATTTAAACTGACAATAGTTAAAAAGAAACAACTGTTCATGAAATTGCAATTTAATGAGGACGTGGCTAGTGAAGTCTTACATGTGAGGTTATCGAGAGCAATAAAACGGACTTATACTGCCGCCACCCTTTGTTTGTCATTTTCCAGCCGACTAATTATGATTGCTCAAGAGAAAGACAAGCTACCTAGCAGTGCCACTTCTATGTGTATCTACAAATTTAGTTGTTTCTTTGGAGAGAGCTATATAGGGCAAACAACTAGATAGCTTAACAAATGCATTAATCAGCATATTCCTTCATGGTTCGGAAACGGTCAAATAAAATCTATAAGAGGTCCTATTTTGGCTAATTTGATTGATGGTGGTCACCAAGTGGACAAAAATAGTGCCTCCAAAGTTATCTGTCGCATTCCATCGAGCCTTTCAAACGGAATTTACACATAGACGAAGCTATGTGAATTCGAGCGAACAATCCTAGTCTGCATACAAAGAAGTTTGTCTCTCCCTTGGCCTAGGGGGTAAATCCTAATCAAAACCCTCCCACCCCTTCTTATTTTCCATTTCCTTCGTACTTTTATGATATTTATTTGAACTGAGATTGCCTGTCCACTTCACCTTTAGTATTACGTAACTTTTAAGATTTGACATAATTTATTTAATTGTCTACTTATACACTTATTACTACCTTTGTTATTGCCACCTGTATAAACCTTATTACCAATATTTTGTTATCATTATAATCCTCGTTATTAACTACGTTCAAAACATTTACCACATGACTATTATTATTATTTGACCCACAAAATCACCGTCATTGGTTTAAATTTCTATATATAAATCTATGTAAATTAGAGTAAAGCCTGAAGATCTAATTGAAAACAATATTGTTCGCTTATATGTCTTGTTCTAATATTAAACTGTTTAGTCTTTCCTCGTATGATAAATTAGTCATGCCGAGAATCGTACGTGTTGCCTTTAAACCCTTTCTAGAATATGTGAATCCCCTTTAAGACAAGGACTGGCTGCCTGGATACATTTTTCTAGTCTTGACCTCACCAGAAATGTATATAAGGAGGTGGACATATCTCTGGTGATTCTAGTAGAGGCTCTGCGAATCGCCCATAAGGATCTGAAACTACGTGCAGCCACCGCGCGACAGTGATGTAGTTTTTAGATCGTGACTAACTATGACACCTTAATCCAAATGAGTCTGAACTGATGGGAGTGTTATTCCCTCCAGTTCGCAGGAGCGCATGGTTGCACATTTTGCTACATTGATCGGGAGCATCCATTCTCCGGACCACTCTGACTATTTGTTGCGGTCCTCTTGCAACGTGAACGTATCACTGTTGTCCTTCAGCTCTCTCCAAATTTTTAAGTCATCTGTGTATAAGACCATAGCGGAATCGGTGAGCAGAGATAACTCATTGATATATAAAATAAATAGGAGAGGTCTGAGTACCGTGCCTTGTGGCACTCCGCTACGCACTGCTGTCCAAGAGGAGAATTTCGAGTGGATATTAACCCTCTGTCTCCTATCTATGAGGAATTCCCTGAGCCACTTTAGTTATCTACCTTTGATGCCAAGACTTTCCAACTTCATGAGTAGTCTTTTGTGAGGAACTTTATCAAAGGCTTTGCTGAAGTCTATGAAGACGACGTCAATGGGTCTTCTGTTTTCCCTTGATTTGACCCAGCTTTCTCTTGTAGTGAGAAGATTTGACAGGCATGAGAGATTTCTTCGGAAGCCGTGCTGTGCTCTGGATAACAAGCTGCTGTTTTCCAGATATGCCATGGTGCTTTTCTTGATGATTCCTTCCAGTATCTTGATTAAAGTGCTGGTTAGCCTAATGGGCCTGTAATTTGAAGGGCTTTGTCTTGATCCTCCTTTGTGGATGGGGGTTGCTATGGCGTCTTTCCAGTCACGTGGTAACACTCCATTTAGGAGAAAGAGCTTGAAGGTCGCGGTCAAAGGACTGGCTATGTGAGCTGATAGCTCCCTAATAAGCCTCGGATGAAGATTATCGGGACCAATTGATTTCCCTGCATCTAGTTTCATTAGGCAGTTGAGCATGATGCAGCCAGAGCTGATCCAATAGGGGAGTGACGACTCCTGTGTAAAGACTTGGGAGAAGTAGTCTGCCATTGCTTCTATTTTTTCTTGATCTTCTTCGATTGTGTCATTGTCAGTAGTCAGGTTTGGAACACCGTTGGATGTCTTATTCCTGAAGTTCTTGTAAGAGAAAATTTTCTTAGGTTGTGCCTTTGCATTTTGAGCCAGATGTGCTTTGAACTTCACCCTTGATTGGCGGATTTCTGCAATAGCTTTATTCCTAGCAGTGTTGTATAATTTCCTGGTTTTAGGAGTCTCAAGTGTGGCAAACAGCTTCCAACATTTGTGTTTGCGTCTGAGTAACTTACAAATCTCTCGGTTCATCCAAGGGGGCAGTGTTTCCGACCCTTTGGGACAGACCAAGGGATGAAAGGTTCAGTTACTTGGGCGTAAAGTTGTTTAAATTGGTTCCATGCGGCTTCTACTTTAAACTCTGGGTTAATATACCAGTTTACTGAGTTGGTTGCTGAGACGATCGCATTTATATCAGCTTTCCAAACGTTTGGTCGAGCTGGGGTTTTGGCCCATTATACTGCTGCTGGGAACTTGGAAATGAACACAGCGTGATCACTTCTTCCTAAAGGAGGGAGTTGTATGAGATCCATATCCTCAACAAGGGAGAACACTAGGTCCAGAGTTGAAGAGGAGTGCTGTGAGTCATAGGGCGTGGGGTTAATGACATGCTGGACTAGCGAAATGCTAAATTCCAGCAGTTTATGATCAAAGGAGTCTTTTGAAGATGGCGTTGTAAGGTTTGTTCAGTCAACTTTTAAGGCGTTAAAGTTGACGACTACGAGACTTCGACATTTCGATGTCCAGGAGCCTAACTTCTCTATTAGGAAGTCATTTGCACTGCAGTCAGGACTGCGGTATACAGCAATGAGGTCAATATCTTGGCCTATTCATTGAAGTCTGCAGCGTAGAAGTTCGCACGATTCACTTTCGTGAGCGAGCGCTTTGATGTTACTTACGGTTAAGCATTTCTTAAAGTAGATGATTATGCCACCTCCTTTGCGGCTTAGTGGGTCCACCCTATGCACTTCGATGTTTGGCAGGTTAACTTCGTTATCGGTAACATCGGGTGTGATGATAATTACATTCGGATTTCCGGAGTCTATCATATTACCCAGCTCAGTCCGTTTGTTCAACAGTCTGCGGGCGTTTGTGTAGCAAACTGTTAATTCAGTTTGGTGCTTCCCCGGCCTACCCACAGAGGTTACGGCATCATCAAACTTCGACGTTTGACAACCCGAAAACCCTTGATGTTAAGGTTTTTTCCTCCATTTCGGCGTCATTCGCCTAACTTTAGGACCGCAGACTGTCTTTTGACACGGTCTGCTAGGCATAAGTCAGCACGGACATATACGCCTAATCCTCTAAGAGTTACTTACAATGGCATCCCTCCCTTCTTTGGAGTTTAGTACGACTTTGAGGGGGCGTACAGGCTGATTTACTGCAGAGTCAGGCTTTTGGCCGATTCTATATACACTGTGTATTGTTATGCCTGATACTGTTTTTGGCAGTAGCTTATCTAAAGGAGCTTGACCAAGTTAAGGTCATGCTCGAACCTGACCTTGGGATCAGAGACCGGCGATTCTTCCACTTTGTGGAGAATGAGCGACCTGTCAGAGAGATCAGGTTTGCTTGCTGTGGCTTTCTTACTCTGCGGCGTAAATGTCTTTCCGTCCTTCGTGGACAGTGTGGCCAATATGTTGTCCTTATTTCGCTTTTTGCGAGAGACTACATTACGCCATTCATAGGCGTCCTCCTTGCTAATCGTAATCGATTTTATCTGCCTGCTACCCACCAGTGTAGACAAGGCTTGATTTACAAGTCCCTGGGCGACTTGAGCTGCAGGTTTTCGACTCCTGGTACGCATCTTCTTCGTGCCAGTCTTTTCATTACTGTGACTGGAGGACTTTTCCGGTATCGTAGGGGCAGCATGGGTGTCTGGAATGTGGTGGGTGTTCCTCTGTGCTCAAGGGCGCTCACTCCCCGACAGAGACGCATCAGGCGATGCTGGTGACGTCATCGGTGTCTGAGCAGTAGTCGCTCTTCTCCTGTGGTGGAAGACCTTTGCAGTCCAGAAGCTTTAGAGCCCCACTGAGAGTGGCGATGGCTTCCGTTTTACGAAACTTAGTCATACTACAGCAGTCATTGCACAGCCAGTTCGCCAGAGGTTTGCAGCAGCGCTTATGTGCTGCAGGAGTTATGTTTGTGCACATGCTATGAAGCCATCTCCTGCGGTTATCACACTGCATTCCCTTTTGATAGGCATGCTTTTCAGATCGAATTGGAGCAAAAAGATTCAAATATGACTTTGTATATATGACCTTTATAAATCATTAATAAAAAAACCAATTAGTGTACAAAAATGGATATATATATATATATATATATATATATAACTATTAAGTTATAGGAACACAACTTCCTATAATTAAAGAAACTCAAAACTGAAACGTAAACTAACTTCATATGAACTGTGATCAAGATTTGACCGGATAGTTGCAAAATAATTGAGCGCTGAGTGAGAAGTAGACATTTATAAAATTATATTTGTAAAATCTCAGCGAAATTGAAATGATTAATTCCAACGTTTCGTTCGGCAATCTGGTCCGAACTTCTTCAGGGAAATTAATCGAAATTAACATAACAGAGATTTATATATAAAAGGAACAAATCTTGTTTTTAAACTTTGTCCAATTATGAGTCATGCAACAGGCATCAACATGTATACACCGTTTTCTTACACATAAAAGGGTTCGGTGGAAGTCACTTTACAGTTTTCATAGTTCTTTGCTTTTTGATAATTTTAAAGGCAACTGAAGGACACACTGTCCCTCTAGGCCTAATTTCGACATCAATCACCTTATTACACCTTATGAAACTGGAGATAGAACACAAATACTTATGTTCGCCGGATAGCTAGCCTCTCCATATCCTCCGCTTTCACTGGCCGTGTCTCATAGCTATAAAAGACGAGTCAGTGAACTGATACATAGTATACACAGTCTTTATTCGATAGCCGAATGAATATTGAAAACATTTATTTCCCGATACGAATTTAAAACAAGCAACAAAGGTTAATAAAGCAGGATTTAATGATGGATTCATCAAATTTCGGTAGAACTCGTCAGCTGAATACTCTACATACACGGATATATATACTTTTGAAATTACATTGGGAGATATAAGACTGATAAGCGAGAAATAAACTACATTGAATTAGTCATGCAGATAGACAGGTGCGAATGTTTTTCCAGGTCATGTTCAAATAGATAAGGGGACAGAGAGAGAGTATGAGAAATCAAAATTAAGATAAATTGCATTACGCTTCAATTACATCACTGAGATAAACAATTAGTCATTAGAGAATATAACAAGAATTGCAAACAGAGTAATATCAATAGTAATAGTTATAATAATAATAACAATGATAATAATAGTGTTGAAGTGAGTTAAGATAATGCTACTGATAAAGGATAGTTTTAAATGAATCAAGAATAATAATAATAAGAGGTAGAATAATAAGTAAAACGTATTACCATGGTAGATTCAGAGTGACGACCATCTCCTTTTGTACACAGAGACCTGATTTATAAACTCGAATTGCACAAGCCTCTGGAATTGCAAGCATCCTCCTGTTTCTTTGTCTGCTGACAATAACAGTGAATGACTTGACAGCGTCGATATCATGTCCATAGTCCACAAGATGTTTTGTTATTGAGGATTTTGGCACTTTGCACTCAGCTGTTTTCAACCATTTTGGCAAATGCTCCATCATGCGAGTAGACAATAATCGCTTTTCTGTACGACCTATGTATTTACTACCACAAACACACTCAAATTGATATATGCAGTTTGAAGTGTCGAGGATTGGATTGGCGACTGGTCTTTCCCAGATTACATATACCCACTGGTTGAGAGTCAGTCTTTGTAATATTAGTCGTACTGTTTTTATTGTTAAGGTATATCTACCAGATACTACACACAATCTTAGCTCAGAGAGCCGAGCAGCATAGGTGGCACAGCGGTTGAATGGTCACCGACCATGCATGTGGTCCGGGGTTCGATTCCCGGGCACCGACCCACCCTTTTACCTCACTAAGCCAGAAATAAGACTGGTAAAGAGGGAAGGTTGGACATGAGGCTAGTGAATCCATCCTGTAGAAATAAACACCACTGCTACCAAATCTTCAAGCCTCTAGCTTGAAGCCCTATGTTCCACTGGGAACGTAAAGAAATTAAAAAATCTACCAGCATTTATCATGCTACTTAGTCTTTCGTAAAAATATGTTTTATGTTCAGTCGATTGAACCTGTAAGGTTAACGTAACGTAACTCATTTCTTTTTTTTACTATTACAGCTTCAAAAAGCCTTGTACAGCTGTACTATGACTTTATTTCACATTTTCAAGTTAAAGGCCAGTTTTGTCTGTCATGTCCAGAAATCTCGAGTAAGTGCTTATGTACTTATGTGTTGGTTTGTTCTCTCCTATTGATTGGTGGTTATTGGTTGAATTAACGAATATTCTAAGCTTTCATTTAGTTCTAATTACTCACCTGCGTTATTATTCGCTTTTCGTGTTGTGATTAAATTGATGTTGTTGAGTGGAATTAAAGTAAGAGAATGTTGGAAGGAAAAGAACTTGCGAGTAACTTATGCTTGTATACTATTGATTTGTTGATTGATTGAGTAGTTGGAGACCACAGCAGTACTTGCTAGTCAGATAATAGAAGTGATCTAAATACGGGACGACTGTTCCATCCGTTTTGGAGTCGACTTAGCTTAGAGAGGCGAGTCAGTTCAAACAACCTGGATCTCGGCCGGATAGCTACGTTGACCGACTGGTAGTCTGTGTTTTATTCATTACTATTATTCATTTCTCGAGCTCTGCGTCCGTGGCACAGCGGTTAGGACGCTCGCCGATCATGCACATGGTCCTGGGTTGGGCATGAGGTTAGCAACCCCATCCTGTAAAAATTAACACTGCTACAAAAACTTCAAGCTTCTAGCTTGAAGCCCTATGTTCCACTGCGAACGTGAAGGAAAAAAATATTCATTTCTCGGGCTCTGAGTGAAACACAGGACTTCAGTAGGGAATCGCCTATTCACACACACTGTTCCCTGCGGTCTCTGTAACTTCCCACAAGCTTTTTTTTTTCTTGTTCATATGACCTCTGTCTAACCCTTGGACATACACTCAACTCGTTGCTTCCCACTTGAATTCCACTCTTTTAAATAATGATAATAAATTTATGAGTTGTACAGAATTGCAGCAGAGATACGGTGTGTAATATTTTCTCTTCCTGTGGCAGGTTCAAGTAAACTAGGAGTAGCGCTTGATGTCAGTCACTCAACAGTCTCCGTAGCGTGTGTATTGGGCGATAGGTTGTTATCTTGTTCTATTGATATAACCATAATACTTGGGCATTGTGGTAGAGTATAACTCCATTATGGATAAAATTTTATTTTGATAAGTCACACAGTAATATTAACTGATTACCACGTTTCGAGCACAAACTATTGCCACTCATAATCATATCAAGGCACTACTCACACAACTTTCTTGCTTCATTTATATACATCAGTGGAATTGGTGATTAGACATTCGAATAAAAATCAATATGGGATAATGTACATTCAGAAATAATAATAATATTAGTGTTATCGATGAAATACAATCAGATGGGAAATAAGACGAGTGTTTTTATAGTCATAATATGTAACTTGTTAGGATGTTGTAATGTGCTTGAATTGAAATAGAATTTTGAAATTATTTATTATCCTCTTCTGATTTGACTGACTGACTGGTGGTAATAATATCTTCCATATTTCTGGTATTTGCATTGAGTCATTTGGATTGTTCATGTGTTGAGTGTAGACTCGATGAACCAGGATTCAGTAATCAGTCTCTCTCTCCATCTACCTATGTTACTCTTTAGAATTTTAACCCTATCCCACCCTATTGTGTGGTTGTGTGTTAATGCATGCGGTGCAATTGTTGAGTGCTTTTTTCTAAATTACTTATCTTCTCGGGGTCAACCATTCTAACCTTAGCTAAATTCTTATGTTCCAACAATCTCACTACCCCCGATCTACTAGTTTGACCTATGTAGTTGACCTCACTCACAGTCATTGCAAGGTATTTTGTAAATTATATTAATTTGTTTAATTGGGTCCACCGGGTCTTTTAGCCAACAGACCTGAATGAGTTCGTATGTTTGAATGCCACCCTAATTCCTGCTTTATTAAAAAATCCTACATAGGGAGGGTTTCAGATGTCCCCTTTTTATATGGTATAACAGTGGATGACTTATTTTCTCTCTTATTTCTGTTATCATTACTAGTTTCACAGTTATTTTTATCTTGCTTTTGGCCTTTACTGATCTTCCTAATGAATTTTATAGGATAGTTATTTAACACCAACCAGCTATTCTTCTATCTGTTTCATTTCATCACTTAGGTCTTTTCTTGTACTACTCAGTGCTACTGCTCGGTTTGCTAGACACTTAACTAAGCCTACCTTAACAGTTAACGGATGAGATGAATTGAAGTCTAAATATCTATTAACAGAATGCGTTGGTATTGCTTCTTGTAAACGCTAGTGTGCAGTCTACCTTCTTCTATTCGTTTTATTTTACAATCTAACATCCTGGCTTATTCTTCTTGTTCATTTTTCGATTCAAATGTGAATTTTATTCCCTCTGCTAGTGAGTTTATATGTGTTAAGAAGCTAGAGATATGTTCTTTTTTTAACACTGTGTGAGAAAGTGTCATCCACATATCTCCATCATGTTATGTCTGGAGTAGGATTAAATGTATTTGGAGCCATATTTTCCCAGGTGTCCATAAAGATGTCTGCTACGATAGAGGATATTGGTGATCCCATCGCTACACCATCTGTTTGTTTATATATTTTGCCCTAGAATTTCAATTCACGTACATCATAACATTCTAACAAGTTACTTATTATGACTATAAAAACACTCGTCTTATTTCCCATCTGATTGTATTTGATCAATAACACTCATATTATTATTTCTGAATGTACATTATCCCATATTGATTTTTATTCGAATGTCTAATCACCAATTCCACTGATGTATATAAATGAAGCAAGAAAGTTGTATGAGTGACTTGATATGATTATGAGTGGCAATAGTTTGTGCTCGAAACGTGGTCATCAGTTAATATTACTGTACAACACTGTGTGATTTATTAAAGTAAAATCTTATCCTCTCCCACAGTGCCCAAGTTTTATACTTATATCAATATATATATATATATATCAGTTTAAGAACACAATATTCAGCGAAGAGACTCTTTTCAACGAATTTATTATAAAGCTGTACAATCGTATATATATGGTTTTTTTTTATAAAAATTATATCCGGTAAGGGAATTAGGTCAAAGGTGTGAATACATGAAATAATGATAGTATGAAATGCAATTAAAATATTTGTGATTATAATCATAGTTTAATGTCAAGTGGCAAAATAATTAATGTCGTATATAGAATAATACATAAGATGTATAAAATTTTGGAAAGGGGTACATAATTATAAGATTAGTAGACGAATATAAAATGTTACATAACATGGTGTGAAATTTGATAAGATAGAATTCAATATTGTAAAAATAAAAATATAAAAATCAGTAATTTTGGGTTTAAAATGTCAAGTGGGTCAAGTGAAAAAGATTCAGAGTGAGAATAGTTATAATAATCGTAGTAATAAGGGAAAAGTACATGGAATAACTAAATGAACAAAATAAATAAATGTCTATTCCTCTACGACCAAGGCAGAAGTAGGGATTGTACATACTTCTTTTGTACACAAAGGTCTGGCTTAAAGTCATGAATTGCCAAGGCCTCAGCTGTCTTTAGAAGTCTGTAACGAAGAAAACGTGGGAAGTTAGCATGGATTCTATATATGATCTTAAAATCATGGTCAGGGTTGACAGAGTGACAGAAGTCAACCAAGTGTTCTAAAATAGAGCCTCGCACACACTTCCTTTCTCCCTTGTAATTATGTACCCCTTTCCAAAATTCTATACACCTTATGTATTATTCTATATACGACATTAATTATTTTGCCACTTGACATTAAACTATGATTATAATCACAAATATTTTAATTGCATTTCATACTATCATTATTTCATGTATTCACACCTTTGACCTAATTCCCTTACCGGATATAATTTTTATAAAAAAAACCATATATATACGATTGTACAGCTTGATAATAAATTCGTTGAAAAGAGTCTCTTCGCTGAATATTGTGTTCTTAATGCTACAATGGGAATTATTAAATTATATATCAGTTTGCCTTTGGTGTTTGACATTTATGTAACTTGAACTAATACGATTCTATGATAAGTTCCGCGCTGATTTATCAGCTAGCGTCATCTGTACATGTTGTCTAGCTATAGTCAATTCGAAGTAAATATTTCACCTCTTTAGTTTTTATCCCTATTTTTTTTGCGCTACGTAATTTACTATCAATTATTGTCTTTTATTTTATCATACTTTACAGATTTGTCAGAAGTTTACTCCACGTATCGATTACAGAAACTTTGCAATAGTCCCCTCTTCAAATCCAGATATTCATACCACTGGTCGGTGTACTTTAATGCCAGATCAATCGGTTCCTCGTCAAATCCCTCTTTCATCCTCAATTCGATTACGGGACTCTACTGCTGTTGAACTTCGACAGGAATTTATTAATTTTTTTCATAGACATAAGCATTCAATTGTAGCACCTGCTTCTGTATTTCCAAAGCGTCATGAAGGAAGTTATTTCATCAATGCAGGTTTGTAAAAACGCAACTACTTTTCCCTGACAGATACAGTTGTCTGGCTGCCTATTTATTTGTCTGTTTGTTTGAGTGACAGTTGCTTAACTCATATGAGATTTACTTTGTGAGAAATGTAGAAAGTGTTAATCATGCGTGTTTGTGTAGCGTCGGCGCTTGCAAGATTGACATAAACCTGCCTGTAACTGCACTTACCATTGTAACGACACAAGACAACGGTTAGGCAACAAATTGTTTGATGAGAAAATCAAGAAATATTTATACATTTTTGTGTACATTATTGTTAGCTGAGAAGCAACCTCTTCTGACTGGTTGTTTTCTTGCTGAAGGCTATTCTGTTATCTCTTTGTGGCCGTTTCCCAGAAAATCAATCCATATATCTGCGAATCATATTTACATACGTTAACTCCGCTGTGATTGGCTGGTGATTTTCTCAAGATTAAGCTTTATTATTCTTTTTCTCATGACACTGATTCGGGGCGTGAACAGTGATGTAAGCTGTTGTCTACGATATTGGCTTGCGGCCAGCTCTCACTACACCATTGCGGGCAAACTGCATGGAGTTTTCGACAAGTTGTTCAAGAGGTGTGGCGGACGAGGTTTTTAACCGTATAGAGTGGTATACGCCACCTCCAGGGCTGTCACGATGTCAGCCTAGCTTTCAAAAGTCCGGCTTGCAAAGCTTCATTGCACTCAGCCCTGCTCTACACATGTAAAATTTGACCTCTTTGGGTTGAGAGTATACGGCGACTCTGTGTATTCGATCATCTCTGCTTCCTTCCGATGACATCATCACGTAGGGAATCCTGAGGTCCGGCAGCGTGTCTGGACATAATGGAGGTCACTAGTCATTGAGTCTGGTCTTCTTGAAACACCGACTTGAATGGCTTGAACATGTGCTACTAATGCGCTATCCTAGAGATTCTCACACCTCTCACTGTTCTCCCACCACAGGGACTAGATGAAAAAAGTGGAGAGGTAGGTGGTCAGCCTATGACGCGGCGCCGTGGGATGAAGGAAAACTGTGTTAGGTTAGCGTCCGTACTTACATCATGTCTCTCTGCGTGGGTTCCGAAAAATGATTCGAATCAGTGGTCGAAGACGTCCGGGAGTGTTAGTCAATGGTGGACATGCTGCAATTTCTCTTTCTTCTCTTTTCTTAAAGTAGCATGGGGTGAAGAATGTTGAATGATCTCGATGAGTAGTGCTTACTTACTTTCTGCATGTCCTCCCCCATATTTATTCTATCCCTGTTTTCCTTATATATTGCCGTATCATTATTTTTGCGTGGTACATCTCTCAGTATCCATAATGTACCGCTATGTATACATAAAATCACTGTTTGGAATAAATTCATTATTATTATTACTCGGATTATCAGTTTTCTAGGTGTATGGACCTATTCCAATGCAGACTTCATTATCAGCTGACATAATAGAAAACCAAGGAGTACTGCGTACTTCTTTCGGACTCTTCAGCACCTACTGACTCGTTTTTGTTAAGACTCATGAACTCGGAGCAGATTTTCTTTTTACTTGGCTGTGTAAGCCACACCTACTGTGTAACTGAGGGAGTGTCGGTAATACTAGCCATTTTTCCGGGTTGGCTGAACTCCATGGAGTGGGATTTGAATTCCGAAAAACTCATTGACTAAAAGCCCAGTTGGTGAAACCAATGAGCTACCCATCTCTTCTGATTCTCAGTAATTTGTTCACATTTTCCATGCATCTTAGAGTTTAATTATATTAATATTGGGAATAAAAAGACAGTTGCAGCGAATAAAATTTTCTTTTTGACGAAATCATCAACTGGGCTGTACATTCGTGTATTTATAATAAATGGGTAGGAAAGTTCTAGAATAATTTCCGGTTAAGGGGCAAATTAATAAAAATTACAGTTAGGAATTAAAACGCCATAATAAACAGGGGGACGGAATAGAAACTCAAACAGAGTAGTATCATAATTACTGAGGAGATTGACATATTGTGCAATTGGGGATTAGAAATGTAGAAATAACAAAAATAGACAGGATGTTTGGATAACAAAATCTAGTGGGATCATAACTGGGCATAGCCGAGACACTAGCCATCCAAAACCTCAAACCCACGCTATGTATCCAGAAGAAATACGTTCAACCCTTGTCCCTGCCATGGCCGTCATAAACATGTAATTCTTTCAGTAATGACTATCCCATTGCCTTTCTTATCCAAACTTCCTGTTTATTCATGTTATTTTAAGTTTTTCTTAATCCCTGTTTACACTACCATATTTTCATACCCGAACTTCCTGTCTATTTTGTCATTTTACTATTTCTACATATTTAATCCCTGATTGCGTAAACAGTTATTCATCACATTAGTTTTTTATCCAAACATCCTGTCTATTTTGTTATTTCTACATTTCTAACCCCCTGATTGTACAATATGTCAATCTTCTCAGTAATTATCATGCTACTTTGTTTGAGTTTTATCCGTCCCACTGTTTATTATTGACATCCTAATTCCTAATTATAATTTTATTCATTTGACCCTTGACCAGAAATTATTCTGAAACTTTCCCATCCATTTATTATAAATACACGAATGTACAGCCTAGTTGACGGTGAATTCGTCGAAAAGAAAATTTTCTTTGCTGCAACTGTCTTTTTATTCCCTATGATCAAATTTGTATATTATTATTATTATTACTCATTCCTTGCATTCCGAGTGGAGCATAGGGATTCAGCAGAACGTCCTCATTCCATTCGATTCTCTGTCGTCACTTGTGCAGGTGGCTCCAAAACTGCCCACAAGTTTTCCTTTCCTCTAATTCACATAATTTCTTTTTCATATCACCCTGGGAAGCACAGTGAACTTGTCGCTTCCCATTCAGTTTCTACTCGAGTGTCTGAGGTGTGTAGTATCAGCGTATTTCCAATCTCCATCTCCATTTCCTTCTAAATGTTTGAAAGAAGTGAATCCTATAGTCGCACAATTTTTGTTGTTGTCGTCGTTAACAGTTGCACGTGCCGTCGCGACGTTAGCCTGGCTGTCAAAGGTCGGGTATACAATGCTTCGGTGCGGGCTGTCTTGCTCTGCGCCTGTGAAACCTGGCTTCTCCGAGCTGAGGATGTGTGGTGACTCTGCGTGTTCGATCATCGCTGTCTCCGCAGGATTGCTTGCGTTCGATGGCATCATCGCGTGAGTAATTCTGAGGTTCCGCGGCGTGTGTTTGAACACAGTGGAGATCACCATACATTGAGTGTCGTCATCTGGAAACACCGGCTCCGGTGGCTTGGACATGTGCTGCGAATGTCATCCCAGAGACTTCCGTACAGGTCTCTGTTCGCTAGCCCTGGGACGAGATGGAAAAGGCGGAGGGGTGGTCAGTCCATGACGTGGCGTCGTGGGATGGAGGATATTTGTGCTAGATTAGCATTGGTTGGTGCGTCACGACTCCCTGGTTGGGGTCCGCGAGATAGCTCGAATCGATGGCTTGAAACGTAATCGGATATGGCCAAGAATCGTAATCAATGGCAAACGTGCTGCAATTTCCTTCTTTCTTCCATTCCTGATGATAGTTAACGAATACTGTTTGAACTTGTTAAACATGACTGTTTTCCTTTCAGATGAAGTTCTTTATCCGTTTTCTACTTATATTTTTACTTTTAATCTATGTTGTTTTATCATTATTGTGTGGCGCATCTTTCTTGGTGCCATATTGTACCAAGTTTTTTCTGCGTTTAAATAAATAAATAAATAATAACAGTTGCACGTACGTACTGGTTTGTTTGATATATGTACACGCATACTTACATATATTTATGTGTATATTTTTCTTTATAATTTGGTCAGGATAGGTATGAACCAGTTCAAGTCCATATTTCTCAACCAATGGGATAGTGTATGTTCAGAGTTTAAACAATTGCGACGTGCTACTAATTCACAACCGTGTATACGAATCGGTGGTCGACATGATGATTTAAATGATGTTGGCTATGATAGACATCATCATACAATGTTTGAAATGTTAGGCAGTTGGTCATTCGGGGATTATTATAAGGTCTGTTTTTCTTATTCTCTTTCTTGTGCTTCTTTTATATTAGTTTTGTGTGTATGTGGAAGGATGCCGGCAATTCTATAGAATAGCAGCCCAAACTGAAACTACCTAGCGAACGGACAAATGACCTTGACAAGGACAACTTCGACCAATCAGAAGGCTAAAAAACGGCGCATAATTGTAATAAATCGTTTATATAAAAGTAATGCAATGTTAAAAAATAGTTACAAAAGACAACGTTCTCGTATATGTTGCAAAAAAACCTGCCAATTTCTCATAGGAGTCTTGATACTCATGTTAAACCAAGTCCTGTAGATAAACTCATCGAGATAACTGTATATCATTGCATTTCTTGATCCATTCACAGATCTGATACGTTTTTTTAGGTGACTCCAGAAACTTTCGATGGAATTAGTGTGAGTTCCATCAAAAGGATTGAGAAAACCATTTGTATGGTTGACCACTTGATGAATATAGCCCAGATTCGATAACTGACTGTAACTACTCCATTCATCTGTATGAATAGTCGTCCCAGGCAGCACTAAGCGCTGGATAATAGGCAATAATACACCTGCACTGCGATTAGGGATCGCCCAATATATCCTTTCTGGAGGCTGGTGTCATAAATCCCCAATACCTATTGCTGATCCACACTCAATCTCCCTCGATTATATTTTCTTTTTATCAAAAGTACCTAAGGAATCTGTAAATTAAAAATGAATGACATACGTTCTCGAACTGATTTTCTGGTTCGGCATTCATTTCACCAACAAACAAACCCCTCGATGCACCTATTGTATCTTTGTATATGAATGACACCTCCACATTGGCAATTTTTCAACATTCCTATCAGTCCGTTCTCCAAACATTAGTGAAAAACAAGATCTTGAGCGAATTTGCAACGCCAAAGGTGTAAAGCACCCATAAATACGTCTGGAAAATACGGAGTCACCTGATTGGTGGTTGTTCAAGGTCATTTATCCGTTCGCTAGGTAGTTTCGGTTTGGGCTGCTATTCTTTAGAGTTGCCAGGATGCCTATTATTATTGATCATATTTATTATTATTCGTCCGTTGAGTTATGAGCGAAAAACAGAACTTCGGCGCGACAACCCAGTTTTACTCTGTTCCCTGAGGTCTTTTTTATCCGGTGACATGACATTGTCTCCTCCGTGTCAGACTCGTCGTTTCCCTTCTGTGTATTTGTTGGGCAATAGTTTCTTCGCAGTTCTTCTATTAGACTTCCTTGTTATCTATTCTTTCTGACTGGCCATCAGAGTCGCGAATTGTGCAGGTGCTGATGAAAGTCGGCGGTAGCCTCCAGAAAAACTAAATGTTGATGCAGTAAGTGCGATAAATTACAACGGAAATCAGTAACCATGGTTACTGAGTAACAAAATGGTACAAATACAAACTCATACTGTAACGACAGAAGGTAAGACTCAGGCACAGATTGTTTATTATGGAAATCAACACATATTTTTATAGATTTTCGTGTACATTATTATAGATTATTGTTAGCTGACAAACACAGTTTTCTGATTGGTTGTTTCTCACAAAAAGTTAATCTTTCATCTCTTTGTTGCTGTCTCTTGAGTGTCAGATCATCTATCTGCTAATTGTATCCGCATACGCAAAGTCTGTTGTCTGTCTTTGATCTTGTTTTCACATGACTAATATTTGAGACATAAACATTGACGTCAATTACTGTCTACCAATTTGGCTAGCAGCCATCTCTCACCACAATACTACTTACTAGTAAAAAGTAGTTTGCCCGTAAATGCAAATGAGACAGTAATAAATCAGAGATAAGAAAGAAGTGACACCCCCACCGCCTTGGGTTTTTCCTAATCTTCTTTCTAACAAGACGCAGAAATGGTACAATTTACTTTTGGCACATTCACTAGTCGGAGATTTGTACTTAACGACTCTTATCGTTCATTAATGCCTTCTAATAATACGTCCATCTCGGATGATGATACCTGTAGATGTCTTGATAACATGTACCTGTCTTATTTGTCCATCAGAGCTTAACGTGAAACCTTTGATCACTTCTTTTGGCGAGCGGCCATCTGAATTACACTCACTTAGTTCGTTCAATTTCACCGAATTCTTGTCTTTCTCGGCTTCTGACATCCCAAACGGTTCTAAGGAGTCTTTGACTAGACGCCTTTTTAACAAGCTTTTAAACCTTCTCAACCAGGCTACTATTTGAAGTTTCGTCCAGGAAGAGAAGTACAACGGTAAAATGTCTACCGGAAACACTGCTATTTGTGTCATCAAAATGTTGCCTTCCTTCAGTTTTACGTCAGGTGGAATATATAGTCTGCACGCCTTCGCTCTTCATCTTTAGACCTTTGCAGGAATTGGGTGTCGTTGAGCCAAGTGTGTATACGCTCATATTCTCTTCCCTTCATTCTCCTAGAGAAGCAAGTTTAATCGGACTCATAGAAGTTGGTAAGTGTTGCCACTGTGATTACGTAATGTTATTATGTATAAAACTAGCCAGGTTTTAAAACGAGACATACTATTGAGCATGTAGCTTAGCACGAAAATCAATCGACGAGGCTATAAAGTTGCATAGATTGAGATGGCTAGGTCACGTGCTGCGCATGCCTAACCATCGCCTCCCCCGAGGGGCATTACTAGCTGATATGCGTGCAGGTTGGAAAAGAGTAAGTGGTGGCCAAACAAAAACATGGCATCAATCTATGAAATCCTTGACAGTTAGACTGAGTCAGGTAGGGAGATGCAGACTCCTTCCGGGTTGGGGCCTTCGGGACTCTAAGAATCTCTAGGTTACATGGCTCAAAATCGTTGTCAATGGCTTACGGAGATGTATTCAGTCTCTGTAATCTTTCATATCCCTTTCTACCATTACTCATTCTGTTTCACTCTTATACTTGTCAAAACTCTATTGATTCTCTTCACTCATCTTCTTGTCTACCTTTGTGTGCTACTTGGAACGTGGCAACTGGAACTGCTGCACTTCGGTGCGAATTTCTATGTTGAATGCAGACAGACAGTAGCTTAGCATAATCATAGGATCCCTCCCTAGGTATACATTTTTATATTTCTCTTAAATTATTATTATTTCCTTGATAATAATCACACGACTTGTAAGGCTACGGTGATCACGGCTCGAGAGAAAACACACACACACACAACAAGAGAGCGAATATTTATTCACAACTATGTCAGGCAGTACATACTAGTCTCACTTTAGTGCTTACTTCAATTTGAGGTGAAATATTAGTCTTCTCTTTGAGTTTATCAACCGTCTCTCCTGGTAATCCTAGTTGTTGAATATATATGTGAAAACTTTTGTTGATTTGCTTGTTTTTTTTGCTTTTATTCTGTTTCCCAATGAAAGGAAGAAACATGCGCATTAGTTTGGAAATTTCTTACCGAAGTACTGAATCTACCGACCAATTCAATTTATATCACATATTTTGGCGGTGATCAGAGAATAGGACTTCCACCAGACGATGAAACACGTAATATTTGGTTAAGATTAGGGTAAGTTATCAGACTTCTTTTGTTTGTTTCTTCATTGTGTTTACGTTAATTAGTTTATATTATGATTATTCTGCTTGGGTTCCGAGTGGAACATCACCGCTGCATCCTGTTCTCTGAAGTCGCCTTTACGTGGCGAGAAGTCCGCGATTGTCGATGCACCTTCAACGTATACTTTAGTTTCAACAAGGAAATATACAGGCAAGTAGATGGATTAGCAATGGGTTCTCCTCTAGGACCTCTCCTGGCTGACTGCTGTATGGCCAGCACAAAAAACAACCCCTTATCATCAACTATCGACGACCTGCATCTCTACAAAAGATACATCGATGATACTTTCATTATTTGTGATGAGAATTGTGATCTGAAAAAACCTACTTCAAATTTTCAGTGACGCTCACCCAAACATCGACTTTACACTTGAGACTGAATCCGACGGTATGTTCCACTTCCTCGATGTCCATCTGACAAGAAACGCCAACAACTCTCTGAGAAGGTCCATATACGAAAAGCCTACATGGAATGGACAATTCATCAACTTTCAAAGCTTCGTGCCCCTAAGCAGAAAGAGGAACCTGATATACGCTGTTACCTAGAGGATTCGGAAGGTATTCAGCGAGGAAAAGATTGGCGAAGAACTGCGTAATCTCCGAAGAACCCTGATGGAAAACGGTTCATAGACAAGAATCTCCAATCAAAGAAGACTTCCGAACAAGTTCAATCCGTCCTGAAGAAGACACTTCTGCTGAATCTAGAATTCAAAGGTGACATTGAAGCAGAAATCCTTCGTAAACGTCTCTGCAAATCTCTGAGGAAAACATACTTCGCCTCGAGCCTACGACTGACGTTTTCCTGCAACAAACTGTTCAACCAGTTGACTTGCTCGTGCTGAGGCTGAGTACATCGGCCTTACCATGCGCCGACTTGAAAAACGCGCTTGTAAACACTATCCAGCCTGACTAGTAAAAGGAGAACGAAGACGTGTATATAATTCAAGTGACAGAATATCTGGTCAATTCAGGACATTCAGCGCCATTCGAAAAATCCTTCGAAATAGTATACAAGATTCGATCAAACCCTTCGAAGGGAGTAAAATCAAGACATTTGGGCATAGCCGAGGCACTAGCTATCCACGCTAGGTATCCAAAAGAAATACGTCCAACTCCTGTCCCTGCCATGGCCATCATAAACAGGTAATTCTTGTAATAGTGACTATCTCATTGCCTTTCTTATCCAAACTTCCTGTTTATTCATGTTATTTTTAAGTTTTTCTTAATCCCTATTTACACTACCATATTTTCATATCCGAACTTCCTGTCTATTTTGTCATTTTATTATTTCTACATATTTGATCTCTGACTGCATAAACAATTATTCGTCACATTAGTTATGACCCCACTAGATTTTGTTATCCAAACATCCTGTCTATTGTTTTTGTTTCTACATTTCTAAACCCTAATTGCACAATACGTCAATCTTCTTAGTTATTATTATGCTACTTTGTTTGGGTTTAACCCGTCCCCTTGTGTATTATGGGATTTTAATTTCTAATTGTAATTTTACTAATTTGACGCTTGACCCGAAATTATTCTAGAACTTTCCTACCCATTTATTATAAATACACGAATGTACAGCCTAGTTGACGGTGAATTCGTCGAGAAGAAAATTTTCTTCGCTGCAACTGTCTTCTCAATAATTCCTACGATCCAATGTGCATATTCCGTGATTGTCGATAAGCTGTCTGTCTCTCACACGATCTCCCCCATGTCATCCTCGGACGCTCAACTCATTGTTTCCCACTGTGGATCCAATCTACCGCTTGGTGTGCAATATCTCTTGTATGTCTTCTCAACGGATGTCCAGTCCATCTACATTTGCACCTGCATATTTGTCGGGCGATAGGTTGTTGGCTATCTGGTTGTCAGAGTTTCTTGTTGTATATCCTTTTTTGGGCTGGCTATTGAAGACAGATGTTGATAGAAGTTTGCAGTCTGTTGGAAATGCTTTCTTGACGCAGACATGAAGTCTCTGAACCCTACAGTAGGACTGACTTGACACCAGTGTCAAAACCACGGAATCTTGTTCTCTCTGCTGAGTGAGTGTAAGAAATTTCCACACTGATTTCAGAGTAAGCAATATATGTCTGTCTGTCTGTCTGGCTTTTCCCCTAATCTGCCTTTAACATCGTAATCCTTTAGCTAAAACAACACTGTCTTGATATGGGAAACAGGTGATTCCACTTAGATTTCTCTCGCTGATAGTAACAGGTCCTTGTTTTTTTTGCTGGTTGGTTAATTATTTTCATCACCTCTATCTTTGCTGACATATCATTTGCCTAGTACGGATGCTTTGATGTTATCAAGTGGTTGACATACTGTGTTTTTTGGCCATCAGTGCATAGAATCTGTACGCCGGTGGCACAGCGGTTAGGACGCTCGCCGATCATACACACGGTCCGGGGTTCGACCCCCTGCCACCGACGCTCTCCTTTACCTCGCTAAACCAGAAATAAAGCTGGTAAAGAGGGGAGGTTGGGCATGAGGCTAGCAAACCCATCCTGTAAAAATAAACACCACTGCTACAGAAACTTCAAGCCTGTAGCTTGAAGCCCTATGTTCCACTGGGAACGTGAACGAATAAAAAATAACATAGAATCTAGGATACCTGCATCCCTTGTCAGTAAGTGAGTGATGATGATAATGATGATTACGGGATTTCGTGAGTTCATTATTAATCCTATGTCAACACACAGCACTATATAAATGATCGTCTGGACTCCATACACTGTGGAGACACAAAAGTCAATATACAGGCAGGCTAAAGATTTATCTCTCCATGGGAAAGGCAATATCAGTAGAAAGTACACAAAACAATCAATTACTTATTTATCTACTTGATCAGATGAGTTATACTAATATAGATCTATCGACTTGACCTTCAGTTCACGTTAAGGTCAGTTGAAAAATGAATTTTTAAGCTATTGAGCTGTTTATGTATGATTTAAGCATATTCATTTTGTACCAAGTTAAAGGACACACCTTGTGTGTGTGTGTGTGTGTGTGTGTGTGTGGTAGACAGAGCTGGTTATTCAACTCGGTAGTTGCCTCCTGACTGAAGTAGGTAGAGCGGACTGGAACTGGTGACGCATTGACTGAAACATCAGTTTGAGATCCATTGACAACTATCACCTGAGAGTAACGGCGAGCTGTTTCATCCTCTTTCTGTGTAACTCTTGATTGGTACGCACTCATGACCCTACCAGGGTATCCAACTTATTACCTTCAGTTTACAATGCCAGTCTGGTCAGAACATGAATTCTTCTTTCAATTATCTCAGTCTTTTTGGGATTTATAATGGCCATCTTCAACCAATAATTATTTAGCCTTTAGATACCGAGTGGGACGTAAATCTTCAAACACATATATTTATTTCACTCTCTCTCCTCCAGGTTGTCTTTATAAGGTGGCTACACGCTGGTCCGTAAGCTTTCATATCCTCCTCCTCACTCAATTTCCTCTACGCTATCCTTAGACTCACGCTCCACTCACCTTCCCCCGTCCGGTCTCCTCTCTCGAAGTCCTACACAGACTCGTAATGTCACTCAACGGTCTCCAATCCATCCGCTCGTTGAGTGGCAGAGTTCTTTGTTACATGCCTATGCGTTCTGGTCAGCCGGCTATCTGATCTTCAGTATTATTGAGCCAGTGAAGCGGACGGGGAATGTGTTAATGGAAATCTGCTATAGTTTATTAGAAATATGTTTCTTATGTTATATTATATTTTATATGTATATTATATTTTTTTCTCAGTGTAATGGATCAAAAGTTAATGCCATTCGGTATTGAATCAAATTTTTGGCGTGCAAGTCAATCTAGCGGTGGGGGTTTGTGTGGTCCATCAACAGAAGTTCACATTGATTTCAAAGCACTGACTGGTGGGGATCAATTGGACTGTGCGAGATGTCTAGTGAATACTGTTAGTCCACAAGTTGTAGAGCTGTGGAATTGTGTATTTATAACGCATCGTATTCTGCCTAATAATGAGAATAATAATAATAACAGTAGTGCTGCTGAAGATCACATAAAACCAGAACAACTTGTACCACTAGCTAAAACATTTGTAGACACTGGCATGGGATTGGAGAGGTTAGCTTGTGTGATGCAGGTCAGTTTGATATTTTTAAAAAAGTCAAATAAAAATGTGAATAATCTTAGTGTTGCTTATGTCACGAAACAACATCAGTTTGAGATCATTGAAAATCCAGGTAGCACTGGATAGCCGTTTCGTCCTATATTCTTAGGAATCTTCATCAGCACACACCCGGATTGGAAAGTAATAATTCATGACTTATTCAATTCTAACCTAATTGGCTAAGTTGTCATCCAGAGTAGTGGGGGAATGGGTGATCACTGCTGAAAAGTGCTAATGAAGGAAGAAGACCTTACATTTGCCAACTACTCCCTTTGAGTTTCTGATGCTCTTTAACACCTTTTAGTTAGTAGCGAAATTTACACTGAAGTCATCAATCCAAATCCATAGTTTTATCTGTAGTGTAGATAATAATTCGAATAACCACTTCATCATGAACCAATTAATATCGGTTAGAGAGTCATTAAAATCTGACTGCTGCACTGGACAGCTGTATCATCCTTCTTTGAGATCTCTCAGCGTTGCGCAATCGTCATTCCAATAAGCTCTGAACCCAAAACATTCAGTTCACGAGACAAGCTCATTAACTAACTATTCAGCCCGCTGGAACAGTATCCAATGGTGAGGCTATGTGTTCTAACTCATGTCAATTCGCCAAAAACAAAATGTACAGCGTCATGGCCAGCCAATGGATGCTAAAGACTCCCAAAGAAGTAGAATGGAACAGTTGTCCGGTAGTGTTCCATGATTTTCGCTGGAGGTTGTTGAATTTCAGCAACAATTCGTCTATGTTTACATTCCCATCAGCTGAGACAAGTGTATCAGTTGATGATTTACCTCAGGAATTACAACTGATGTTCATGGAATATGTGTTAATAACGTAACAGTAAACAAAAGAAATAGTAAAAGGATGAGTCCTGTCAAATCTCTTGAAAGCGAAATGGTTGAAAGAAAATTTCCCTCAGTTCCGGGCCGGTGTGTTCGCAATTTTTCCAGTGTCGTGCTTAATAAGTTTAAACTGGAGGTGTTATGCCTAGGTCCCAAATTTAGTGACTATGGTCCTAAATTCCATATGAGTTTGTTTATTAAATGTATCACACAGTAAGTGAAACAGTATTATTTACTGGATGACGTTTCGAACAAAATTTATTACTGTTCATAATCATATCAATTATAATCACACGACTTTGAAGCTTGAATTTTATAGTTTTGTCTTCTCCTATTTTCCAGATATCTGAGTGGATAGGTGTTGAATTATTCCTATTCCACGTGTTCTCTCTGAGTTGATTCGATAAACGAAGCTTCTGTTATCAATCTCTCCCTCCACCCTGTAACATCAGATTTTAAAACTGTCATTTTAGCCCATCCTATTGTATGGTTGTGTGTAATTGCAAGTAGCGCTATAGCTGTACTTTTCTCTAGATTTCTTATCTTATTAGGGGATATATTCATGGATAGGTGGGAAAACATAGCGATTGAAACATTCAGCCCCACCCCAAAAGTATGGTGGAGGTATGATGTAGATGACACATTCACTGAACTTGAAACACAGGATATAGATAGATTTTTCGAACACATTAACTCGAAGGTAGAGGCAATTCAATTTACTTATGAATTGGAAAGTCGGGAAGGGGAGCTTCCAATGTTAGGTTGTAGAGTAAAAAGGAAAGAAGATGGGAAGTTAAACACTAATGTTTACAGGAAACCCACATATTCAAACAGATATCTGGACTTCCGATCATCCCATCCTATGTCAGTGAAAATAGGATTAGTGAAATGTTTAAGTGACAGAGCACAGAAACTAAGCAGCACCAAGGAAAATCTAAGACAGGAAGTGATACACATAAAAGAAGCTTTGAAACTTAATATAAACCCGGATAAATTGGTCAGGAAATATGTAAGGAAATGTAAAAATAAAATAAGTAATGATATTAGCGATAGTGATAATAATAATAATAAAATTAATGACGACACCAACAATAAGGAGCCTAAATCATCAGTAGTAATTCCATACAAGGAAGGAACCTCGGAAACCTTACGCAGAATTCTTAACAAGGCAGGAATAAATGTGGCTGGTATTCAAACCAACCACAAACTCAATTAGAAACATGCTTTGTTGTTGAGCCTTTAAAACAAAACCATTTATCTGCGTCGGTGGCACAGTGGTTAGGACTCTCGCCGACCATGCACATGGTCCAGGGTTCGATCCCCTACCGACGAACACCTGATATCTATGGTTGGCCTGTAAATTTGGGCTACTGATATCCATGCTGAAAATTCCATACTTGTACTGAAAATACGGTGTGGCACCAAGCTGTAATAAAAAAAATTAAATTAAATCTAATACTGTTATGGAATGATTGTCACGTCAAATACATAGGTCAAACTAGTAGAATAGGTGCAGTGAGTTAGACTAGCCGAGCATAAAAACTTAGCAGCAAAATCTAGATTAGTTGAGCCGAATAAGATAAGAAATCTGGAGAATAGTTCAGCTATACCACTCACTACATGCAATCACACACAACCATACAGCAGGATGGATGGGATAGGATGACCGTTTTAAAATCTAATTTCACAGGGTGGATCGAGAGATTGATAACAGAAGCTTTGTTTATCGAATCAACTACAAATACATGTAAGAGGAATGATTCATCGCCTATCCCCGATATCTGGAAAATTCTACTACCCCAACGACGACAAATAGGAGAAGACAAAGAAAACTATAAAACTCAGGTTTCGAAGTCGCGTGATTATAATTGATGAAATGATTATGAACAATAAGTGAATTGTGTTGGAAACATTGTCATCCAGTAAATAATATTCTTTCACACTCACTGTGTGATACATCTAATAAACAAACGAATAAGGAATTACTTAATACCACAGTGCCCAAGTTTTACACATATATAAATATGATCCTAATGTTAACCCATTATTATTCTTATTATCATTACCATCAGTAGTATATTTTATATTATTAATCTTTTTTTTAAAAAAATAACTTTTTCTTGCACTATTTGACTTCCCCATAGGGTATCACATCGAATTATGATTCGCATGATTTTCATGAATTAATGGAGTTCATCCATTCGAAAGCTAATTCATCTGGTCAGTCGATTGTACCTGAATATCAAGGTCTATTTTTCTTATCTAATCAACAAGAATTACTAGAGAAAACACATACCAGTGAATCATTACAGAAAGAAGGAGGTGATCAGTCGGCGAATGCATTCACCTCTTTGTGGCATACACTATCTCATATATCGTCACCATCAACATCGAGTGTAAGTCAACCTTTCACAATTGTTTCCCTCTCTTTACTTTCAGTGTCAATTCAATGTCCTGTATCTTTCAAGTGTGATAGAGAAAGGAACTTTTTATGAGCATTGGAGTGTCTCTTGAATTGACTGTAACCATCATCTACTACCAGGTGTGTGTGTGTGTGTCAGTGATTCTATAGTAAAATACTCTTCAGCTATCTATACAAGTGAGTGGTCAGGATTCGATTCCCGGCCGGTGTGCATTAAACTACACCTCGTCCAGTTTAGCTCAGGAAAGGAGGAAAGTTGGTCGTGTGGTGCTAGCAACTACTGTTATCAAAACTTAAAAAAAAGAAGCTTGAATCCCTGTTTTCAACTCGTAGTGCAAATAAATAAACTAGTCTGATAAAGGTTTTTAAAATCTGTAGACGAATGCGTCTAATCCCACACCCTGTATAACTTAAACTATAAGAACAGGAACCAATTATGAAACAAATAGGCAGGAAGAAATGGAGATGGATTGGCCATACTCTGAGGAAACCATCAAGTGACATCACTAGACAAACCCTTGAGTGGAACCCGAAAGTCAAGCGGTGAATTGGTCGTCCAAGTGTGACTTGGAGGAGGTCATGTGAAGAAGAGATGAAAACGTGTGGGCAGACATGGAGCCAGGTGAAGACTCTAGCAGAGAACCGAACGCAATGGAGACGCACGGCTGAAGCTCTATGTTCCTCTAGGAATTAAAGGAAACAATAATAATAATATAATAATGTGTTTCAGTTTCAAGGTGAATATTAAATATCTACTGAAGGACAGAAATAGATGTGCTGTGTGAGTAGAAAGTCGTCGTTTTTTCGTTATGATTTATTTAATCTTTATCCACTTTACTTAGAGATACACTTCACCTACGTAGGACACCATAATGATTCATTGCATTTTCTCAAGGTTTTATTATATTACTTAAGGGAGAACTGATGTCCAGAGGAGTTTATAAAACTCAACATAAAACAGTCTCAGACATGAACTGACAGCACTGGAGAAAAAGCTATTGGTTTTGCGTCTGCGATTCAACGGCGATACTCCTACACAGACTCTATGTCAACGTCTAACCAGAGCGATGAACTGGGCTTTCATATTCCGAACATTTTTACCATTAGTAGCGGTTCAATGTTTACCCAGAAAAGACCCTAAAAGACCTCCTACATAATCTTAGCTTCGCCTCATGCGCATACCGTTTTAACTATTCGTGTAGTTCACTTTCTATCGCCTGTATTTATTTTTATTTTTGATTATAGCTTGATTCCACACTGTATTTTTGGTACAAGTATGGAATTTTTCAGCGTGTGATATCGGTGGCCCAAATCGTGCAGGCCGACGATTGATATCAGGTGTGCGTCGGTAAGGGTTCGAACCGCAGACCGTGTGCATGGTCGGCGAGAGTCCTAACCACTGTACTAATATAAGTGTAAAACTTGGGCACTGTGGTAGTATGTAATTCCATATTAGTTTGTTTATTAGATGTATCATACAGTGAGTGAAACAGTATTATTTACTGGATGACAATGTTTCGAACGCAATTTATTGTTTATAATCATATCAATTATAATCGCACGACTTCGAAACCTGAGTCTTATGGTTTTCTCTGTTCTCTCCTATTCGTCGTGGGGGTAGTAACATTTTCCAGATATCTGGGACTAGTGTTGATAACAGAAGCTTTGTTTATCGAGTCAACTGCAAACACGTGTAATAAGAGTGATTCAACACCTGTCCTAGATATCTGGAAAATTCCACTACCCCAACGACGACAAATAGGAGAGAACAAAGAAAGCTTTAAAACTCCAGTTTCGAAGTCGTGTGATTATGACTGATAAAATGATTATGAACACCAAATTTCGTTCGAAACATTGTTATCCAGTTAAGAATAATACTGTTTCACTGTGTGATACATCTAATAAACAAACTAATGTGGAACTAACCGCTGTACCACCGACACACAATTATTTCAGCTATACGAGTGGTCAGGATTCGATTCCCGGCCGGTGCTCACTACTGCACCTCGTCCAGTTTAGCTAAGGAAAGGAGGAAAGTTGGTCGTGTGATGCTAGCAACTACTGTTATCAAATGTCTGAGTAAAAATGTTCGCCTAGGGATTTGAGAACATTTATCAGCTTGGTTCTGGAAGGCTGTAGTCGAAAACACGAAAAATCCTGTACTATCATATTATACTTGATAAATAAATACGATACACTAACATCGCTTTTAGAGTTGTGCACTACACCTGAAAGTTGTTATCACGCATATCGTTCGCCCCTACATCTTCCACAAATAACTAAATCTGTTGCAAGAAGATCGACTAACCACCTAGGACGAAGCTGCCTGGAGTTCTAGTGAAGAGTTGTGACCAGTGGGGGGGGGTGCATCAAGTTGTCGGGTGTTGAGAACAAATACTCATTGATGCTATTGGGTGACGGTGGTATGGCGCCATGTATACCGCGCGAATAGTGATTGAATTCCATCCCAGTGGGTGAGAATGATGAACAGTTTCGCCTCGTAACTTGGAGATCATCCTGAGTTCAATCCGGTAGTGAACTGATGCCAAAGATGGCGACCACCAAAACAGCTCTCCGATGCTCTCATCTGTGTTTTAGTGATTCTCATTCTGATGTGTCAGTTCGTCAGCCAACTCAAAATCATTAGTTTCACTCATAGGCTTATGATCTTCTTTGCATATTTATCGCAGAGGTTTAATTGTATTTGTCCTTCATAATTCTTCCTATTGTTGAGTGTCATTTATATGCATATATAATTTTAGGCTCTTTGTTCAAAATCCCATCTTGCTTCAGACCAGTCTTGGAAAGACAGACATAATGGCCAAAATGATCTTTTGGATGTATGGCATAGAGATACAGCTTATCGAATATTAGTGGATCATAGTCGGGCTATAGCATTTGCCTTAGCTGATGGTCTGCTACCTGGACGGCAAGGTTTATCGCTTAAAATCCGCCAACTAATGTATCGAGCATTTCGTGCCTCAGCATTAACTGGTCTTGATAACTGTCTGGTGGGCGACAGGAATTCATCGGAGAAAGTGAAATCTCTACTTGGTGCTTTAGTGTGTCAAGTAGCTAAACAACATGTTCACAGACTTCATGCCTATTTTAATAGTATGAATGCTGTAAGGGGACCTAATTCCAGTGGGAATTCAGATGGTTTGACACCTGAACAAGTAGGTTTACTCGTTTTTTAAAAATATCTTTTGTTGTTGTTATTGCTTATTTTAAAATGTTAATTGGTTGTAGGCAATCGTCAGGGGATCCCTTTTTCTCTAATCTGGGTTTAGCGCTTATTTGCACCAGTGTCACATTTCAAGGTGTGCCTGAGAACTCTCGAAAGAATTCGATAATCACCCATCCAACTTGGACCTTGGTTTCTTGCTTACTGACTAGGACTCGTCAGCATGTGGTGTATGTGAAACCATGTTGGAACTGATATCCCCCGTGTCATTCAATTGTGCAGTAAAGGACATTATCACTAAGTTATTATTGAGTTGTTGTAGGGACTATTATACATGCTTCGATTCGTCACCAGGTGACGACACCAGTGTCTTGTGTCTTATCCTTATTTTTAGTGATGGAGCTAGTAGCTGAATTACTTCGTCGTTAAGTGTGCGTTGTTTGGGGTCACCAAGCTTCATAATTTTGTTTCTGTTCAGTAGTATGTATTACCCCTGTAAAATGTAAGATGCTGCTACAGGACTGGACTACGTCAACTCCTAGCTTAGTGATACGGAGTGAAGTGATAGAACATGTTGACCACTTCACCTATTTGGGAAGTTGTATCAGCACCAACGGATTGATTGACGACGAAATCTCAGCACGGATCCAAAAAGCTCGAGCTGCTTTCGCTAACTTACACCATCTCTGGCGTAGGCGTGACATCCGACTATCAACCAAGGGACGTGTGTACTGCTCAGCAGTCCTTCTCTATGGCTCTGAAACATGGCCAATACGAGTTGAAGACATGAAAAGGTTGACTGTTTTTGATCACAGCTGTCTACGATTTCTTTCTCCCGTTAGGTGGTATAATGAGGTAAGCAATGTTGACGTCAGGTGTAGAGTATTGGGCAAAGAGGGAAAATCAATCGACAAGGTTATAAAATTATATAGATTGAGATGGCTAGGTCAGGTGCTGCGCATGCCTAACCATCGCCTCCCCCGACGACTGGCATTACTAGCTGATATAGGTGCAGGTTGAAAAAGAGTAAGTGGTGGCCGAACGAAAACATGGCCTCATCAATCCATGAAATCCTTGACAGATAAACTGAGTCAGGTAGGGAGATGCAGACTTCCGGGTTGGGGCCCTCGGGAATCTAAGAATCAATGGCTGGAGACAATAGGTGACATGGCTCAAAATCGTTGTCAATGGCTTACGCAGATGTATTCAGTCTCTGTAATCTTTCATATTCCTTTCTACCATTACTCATTCTGTTTCACTCTTATACTTGTCAAAACTCTATTGATTCTTTTCACTCATTTTCTTGTCTACCTTTGTGTGCTATTTGGAACGTGGCAACTCGAACTGCTGCACTTCAGTGCCAATTTCTATGTTGAATCCAGACAGACAGACAAACAGTATGTATTACAGTGACTCTGAATAATAATACTGTAGGGATTCGTATTCGATACGGAAATGCAATAGCCGTCAAGTCGATTGATGACATGTATACGGCTGTGTTTTCTGCTGCCTTGAGTTCTGCAAACTGCAATTGTTTTAAGATTAGCAGAAATTTGGTGGGTATTTAAAGATTTCTCATTTCTTTTCACTTGTTGTTTTTGTTTTATTTGCATAGATGGAATCTGTCGTCAATGAAGAATTAACTTCCTTCGCACCTCGGTTACTACAAATGGAGCAGTCATTTAACCGATGTTTAGAAGAATGCAATAATGAAATACAATTGTCGAGTAAGGCAGAGAAACAGGGAGGTCTATTTATATTCCTTCTGTTGTTGTCGTCGTTCTGCATAATTTTGATATATAGTAGTGGTGTATCTGGGTGGGTTGGCAGTTCAATGATGATAGGTAGAATGCCCACCAATCATGGCAGGGTGGCACGAGTTCCAATTCCTTACGAAGCACTCCTGAAACCTACCTTGTCTACTAGTAGCTAGCAGTAAGCTTGGAGAAAACAGGGGAAATTGAGTTCAAGGTTAGCAACTACACACCGTAAAAAACAAGAGCGTTGAGTTCTTTCCTTTTGAACACACTGCCGTCAGCCGCGGATTCTCAAAAGGTCATTCGGGATGTACAGCTTTCGAAGTCGACCGTTTCTATCGCACTTTCCCCTTACGAGAGTGGTGGAATGACATAGCTAACTTGTTGATTGTCCGAAGGAAACATCCTACTGCTGTCACATCTCCTTATTCTCCAGTAGTACAACTCCACCCCAGACACTCAGCACAATATGAGCGGTTTACACTCTTGTGGTAGTAACTACTTTTGGTGTAACCTCTAACCACCCGACCGAAAGCTGCTACCTTGACGTGGTGGTCGGACTTGAACACCCCAATGACCCAACAAGCTATACTGGCTGAGACTTATGTCGCTTGAGGTCCTACCGTGCCAGAAAGGTTGTTTGGATAGCGGTTATGCAAAAAGCAGCTACCCAATCCAATACTATGACTCAAACAAAATCACAAAATATCATGCCGGATCGGTCGGGGCGCGGATTAACAACGACCGCGCTTCCTGCTGCCGTGTCACAGGGAGAAGTGATAAATATGCTACTGAGACACTCCAAATGAAAAACAACAAGTGAAAACAGGCCGCGTGTGATCGGCCTCAAGCAGTTGTCCCCTGGGCTCTGCGGTCGCTCAACCAACTTCCACGGTGTGGGCAGCCGGGAAGTAACAATCGCCCTCACTATCCGAAATGCACGCGAAACCTCTCTAATCCAATCCGAAAAACCGCTAACCAAGCAACCTGCAGGGACATTTATTCCAGCCAGAGTATCTCGTTGAGTGATTGCGATATGCAAATCTGACCACTGGTCGGGTTCCGATCAAAAAGCAAACTAAATACTTTGATCTCTGTCCAGCACATATGACGGAATGTGTGAATTTACTTAAAAATAGATGAAACATGCTTGTCTAAGAGTATTATTATTATTATTACTATTATTATCATTATTCATCTAGCGGAACAAGTAATGAAGCTTATGAATGGTGAATACGGTTATCATTTAAGCTGGGATATGATATGCGCACAATCACGATGGGCTGGTCTTCTCCCTCCCTTGCCATTATCGACTGAAGGGAAATCTTCACACGATCAATCAAAATTGTCAACATTTAAACGTTTCAAGGCATCAAATGCAGCCAGTGTTATTTCACGTCAATTGCACAATTCAAATGTACCGTTCACAAATGATTCACTGAAATACAACTTCCAGCGTAAATCAGATTCTGTTGTTAGCTGTACAAATAGTCAATATGGTAAGTTAGTTCTACTTATGGGAATGTTATGTCTGAATTTGAAGAGAAAGTTAGCTAAATATTATCTGACTATTAGATGGTTGGAGGCAATCGGCAAGAAGCCTTGCTTGACCTAGGTTTCGTGCTAGTTGGCACTCATCAGCAAGGCGTATCTGCAACCTTGAAGGAACTGATGTCCCTTCTGAGATTTGAACCCGCGTCAGTGCTGCAGTCAGAGACGTTACCACTGAGCTATTCAGGCTCGCGACTGACCTCCTGTAGGACTGTATTGGATATTTTTGATTGCACACTAGTCAGTAACTAGTGTAATGTGTCTAGTCCTATCTTCGGTGCAGACTGAATTCTATCAGTCATGTTTGCAATGTGGCCACCATGCTAGGTGGCTCATAGTGCACCGTAATGGCGAGCCACCTAGCATGGTGGCCACATTGCAAACATGACTGATAGAATTCAGTTTGCACCGAAGATGGGACTAGACACATTACACTAGTTGCTGATTAGTGTGCAATCAAAAATATTTTCTGACCAACACGAATGATACTCATTTGCATATTAGATGATGTAGTATGGTGAGTGATATTGTTATGGAGAAGTCACTCAATGATGTTAGGAAACTTAATCGTTTGACACGCCTAAGACACACGCGCTGTCCATGCTAATCCATTGTCTACCTCATTCAGTTAATGTTAATCGACATAAAAATTAGATTTAAAAAAGGGCTAGGTAGGGTGTATGTTAGCCAAATCAAAACATGACACTAATTCGTGAAGTATTTGACTGTTGTTGTGAACCAGCCACATATAGAGGTGTAGACTGCCTGATCGTTGTCTTCCTTGCGTAAAGAACCATTCTATTGGAGACTAGTGATGACGCTGCTCGAAATCGTTTTCGATTGCGCAGATATGTTCACTCTTTAGTATATGTGTAAAACTTGGGCACTGTGGTAGTATGTAATTCCATATTAGTTTGTTTATTAGATGTATCACACAGTGAAGAAACGGTATTAGTATTTACTGGATGACAATGTTTCGAACAAAATTTATTACTGTTCATAATCATATCGCCAATTATAATCACACGACTTCGAAACTTGAGATTTATAGTTTTCTTTGTCTTCTGCTATTCGTCGTCGTTGGGGTAGTAGAATTTTCCAGATATCCGGATGGACAGGTGTTGAATCATTCCTATTACACGTATTCTCTTTCAGTTGATTCGATAAACAAGGCTTCTGTTATCAACCTCTCCCTATACCCTGTGACATTAGATTTTAAAACTGTCATCCTATCCCATCCATCCTATTGTATGGTTGTGTGTAACTGCATGTAGTGAGTGCTATAGCTGAACTATTCTCTAGATTTCTTATCTTATTCGGGTCAACCAATCTAGATTTTGCTGCTAGGTTTTTATGCTCGGCTAGTCTAACTGCACCTATTCTACTACTTTGACCTATGTATTTGACCTGACAATCATTGCAGGCAGGGTATTAGATAAACTAAATTGTTTTGTTTTAAAGGCTCCACAGGATTGATCCTCTAACCGACAAAGCTTGTTTCTAATTGAGTTTGTGGTTGGTTTGAATGCCAGTCACTTTTATTCCTGCCTTGTTAAGAATTCTGCGTAAGGTTTCCGAGGTTCCTTCCTTGTATGGAATTACTACTGATGATTTAGATTCCTTATTGTTGGTGTCGTCATTATTATTATTATCATTACTATCACTATCGCTACTATTATTATTTATTTTATTTTTACATTTCCTTACATATTTCTTGACTAATGTATCCAGTAAATAATACTGCTTCACTGTGTGATACATCTAATAAACAAACTATTATAGAATGTTCACTCTTTATCAGCTCTATATGGAAACTCAATTAGTTATTCGAACGTATAACCTGACATTATGTCTCGTCCATTGTACAAATGGCAATGAGTGACTTGATATGATTATGAGTGGCAATAATTTGTGCTCGAAACGTGATCACATCAGTTAATATTACTTACTGTACAACACTGTAATTTATCAAAATAAAATCTTATCCATAATGGAGTTATACTCTACCACCACAGTGCCCAAGTTTTATACTTATAGCAATGAAAGGTAGTTGGTTGTCTGAAGCTAAGTTTTATTTCAAAGGAATTGGGTTTTGTTATAGCCCGAATAAGCATTTTTGTATGTGCAAGAACATTGATCCTAGCAGGTTCGGAAGAAAATGGCTGATAACAATGTCTTCTCAACAACTTCGAACAGTCGTTGATAAAATTAGCAAAAAAAAGTATAAACCCTGCGTAGTGCTCGTCAACTGTTTAAGACCATTAGGGAAGTGGAAAAGTGAAATGGTCGCCTAGAAAAATGTGACATGAGTTATTTATTGAGTTAAAGGGCCATGGCGTTCGTTAGATACCGTCTATTTAGCTTATTTTACAACTATACTATGGTTGTACGTCACTAGTGATGGACTGCAGGCGTGATTTTCGAGTTCTGGTGAGAAGTCACGATCGAGGGACTTTTATCGAGTTGAATGTTTAAAAACAGGTACTTGCTGATGACATTGGCTGGTGGTGACGCTCTGTATTTCGTAGAAAGGCATTGGACTCCGTTCCAGTATCTGAATGCTCAACGCGTCAGCCTCGTTAGCTAAAGTTTTGGAGTTCGATCCCCGATGGTGTCATGCATGAGTACTGCTTAAAAGTCCAGTGTGGTGAGAGTTGGCTGCTAGCCAAAGTTGCTAGACAGTGATTTGCGTCAATGTTTACGTCCTCAATATTGGTCGTGAGAAAAATATGAACAAAGACTGATTCAACAACCAACCACAGCAGACTTTGCGTAGGCGGATACAGTTAGCATAAATATGTGTTGATTTCCTTAACAAACGATCTGTTGCCTGGCCCTTGTCTTCAGTTGTCACAGTTGGTGTCGCTGCCTACGGACAAATGGAAAGCCTATGCCCTGCAGTTTTTGATGAAGACATATGGATCTTCGGGCAGGATTTCGAGGCTTCTGCGCAGTTGAGTGGCGTTCTGTCAGATCTGTCAGCGATGAGGCTGCTACCTGAGATGCTGCTGGAAGGTCGGGAGAAAGCAGCATATGGAAGTGCGAGGCGAAATACCAACGAATGTGCGATAGGATCAGGCAAACAGTTTCCAAAGTGGGAAGGACCACATATGGTCACTTTGAGATGGGGTTACGCAGACACAGTCGCAATGGTAAACAAAGAGAAACAGGTGAACATCAACGAGCGCCGCGATTCCAAACAGCAAGACGAACGAACAAAGCCCCTAGAACCAACTCCAATCGCAAATCTTTGACGGGGGGACGAGTGTGGTGAGAGCTGGCTGCTAGCCAAAGTTGGTAGACAGTAATTTACGTCAGTGTTTATGTCCCAAATACTGATCGTGAGAAAAATGAGAACAAAGACTTTGCGTAGGCGGATACAGTTAGCATATAGATGATCTGACATTCAAGAAACAGTCACAAAGAGATGAAAGATTAACTTTCAGTGAGAAATAACCAATCAGAAGACTGTGTTTGTCTGCTAACAATAATCTATAATAATGTATATGTGTTGATTTCCTTAATAAACGATCTGTTGCCTGGCCCTTGTCTTCTGTTGTTACACAGAACTAGAAAGAAACACTTGTTCAGTACTCCGTGATGTTCCTTTGTAAACAATACTTCTATAATTAATGTCAGTTCGTGATAAAAATTCAAAATCTCTCATTTTTTGTTTCTTTGTTTTACAGATTTTCCTGATTGTCAAACACATTTACTGGGAGTTTTAATACCTTCAGGTGAAGCCTATACACTGATTACAAATCAGACGGATTTAAGTTCATATCTTGAAAAATTGTCAACAGAAATTCAAGAGAGTAGTACTCATTCAAACATCACTAGTAAAGATTCAATAGGCTTTATTTTTGAACAAACTAATTTTTTCACATCTTCCGGTGGTCAAGACAGTGATACTGGGTTTATTTATTCACCTTCTAAGGTAAGACAATGTGTTTTTTTTTCAAAAAAAACTTTTCACTTTGGCATTAGTTGTTCTGTGTAGGTGTACAGTTAAGTTATCACATTGTGGGGGTGGTACTTTCTCTGCTATTGTTTACTTATTTATTTTTATTTTTTTAATTTATTTTGATTTACAGCTTGATTCCACACCGTATTTTCAGTACAAGTGTGGAATTTTCAGCATGGATATCGGTAGCCCAAATTCAGGCCGATCATAGATATCGGGTGTGCGCCGGCAGGGGATCGAAGCCCGGATCATGTGCATGGTCGGTGAGAGTCCTAACCACTGTGCCACCGACGCACATTGATGTACTAATGGAATTTACGCTAACTGACTTTATCGACCTAGAGGTTGACTTGTTACCAGGTAACAATCTTGTTGACCTGGAGTATGGGGATGATACTGTTTTCCTAGGTGAAGACGTTAATTAGATGTGTAGCGTCTTCTTAACACCATGAGCAGAAATTTTCAAATTTTTGGCCTTCGATTTATTCCAGTCAAATTAAAGATGATGCTACAAGACTAGTATCTGCATCGACTCGTATTCTATGGGTACAAAGTGAAGTGGTTGAGTGAGTTGACCAGTTCTTCACTTATTCAGGAAGTTGTCTCAACTTTAATGGACTGGTCGGTGATGAGATCTCAGCACACATCCCAAAGGCCATGTGGCATTTGCCAAACTCCCTCATCTCTGGCGTATACGTGATATCCGGCTATCGAACAGTGGACGTGTGAACTGAGCAGCATGTCACTCTGCCTGTGAGACTTCACATTTGAAGATGACAGGCATGAAAAGAATCGATATCTTTGACCTTGGATATTTGCATTCTATCCCTGTTTCTCCCTCATGTTAAGTGTTATAATATTGCGGGTAATAATATTGAGAATAGGCGTACTATGTCACATAAGTAGGGAAGTCAGTCGGCCAATGAAATTCTCTGGGAACTTGTTACATATATCAATCCACAGTCTTTCCCGACGAATGATATTATCTGACATAGGATTAGATTGAAAAAGAGTTCAGTAGGACGGTTAAATCTAAAACTGGAATCAATCTGTGAAATCTTCTATCGTCGGTTTAACCTGGCGGTGTAGTGAGGTGTAGATTGCCTGGCTGAGGTCATGAAGATGCCAATAGAGAATGGGGCAAAGTTCTACAATAGAGTCCCAAGGGATGCGAACGCACGAGTGACTTTGAGTCGACCAATCAGGAAAAATGACGATTTTTGCATAGAATTTTACGTATATTTACATAAAAAAACAATAAACAGGATATTTTTCTCTAATATGAGATAAAAAAATCTCCCAATTTTGTAGAGGGGTTTCGGTTTTTAAATTGAACCAATTTCTCTACATATATTCATGTAGGTGACTGAAAACAACTTCGTTTTGAGATCCGTTGATCGCTCTGATTCTATTTTTCAGTCTTCCCCAGAAGCCTTCGATTGAATTGGTATGAGTACTGGTCCTGGGGTCGACGAAGTCATCGGAATGGTTGACTCGATGATGTATATAACCCAGTTGCGATAACCGGTTGTATACTGCCCATTCATCTTGGTGAATGGTGGTGCCTGGTAAGACGAGACGCTGAATAATAGGGAGGAGTGTATCAGTACTCCAATCTGGAATCAGCTCGATAAACCCTTTGCGAATCTGGGTGTCATAAATTCCTAAAACCCAAACGTTATTCGCTCTGGCACGCCCCCGATTGTACTTCTTCTTGATAAGAACGGTTTCATCGATATGGACGACTACATCGACTCCTCCCAACACCTGAGTAATACTATTCATCTCGACAAAATTGAAACCACTGCACAGTAGACGTCAACGTATTAGCTGTTTGAGCCGCAGTAGATCGCACCCCGGAATTTAAAACCCAGTAATTGGACAGAAACAAGGTATTCGTCAAAGACAGTTTCGACTTTTCAAAGAAAGTTCCTAAAAGACAGTACGCACACTTATTCGCTTCATACACTGTGTACATCTGAATACATATCCATCTGTGACCTGGGTATACGACTGGAGGTTCATGGAAGCATATCCGAGTACGTTCTATCAATCCATTATCTAGGCAGTACTGGAAAACGTGATCTGGATGGAATTTGCCTCTGCGCTCATGAACAGGGTTCATTTTAGCGCTAGAATAATGGTAAGCTTCCTCAATCAATGGCTAGCATGCGTTCAGGGTCATTGGAACATTTATAATCCTGGGACTCTATTCTTGTGCTTCGGCGAGAATGGCTGGAGACTGTTGGTGAAATGACTGAAAATCGTTCTCAATGGCGCAGTTACATCCACTCTTCATTAACCCTCAGATCTCTGTACATTCTCATTATTCTCTACGTAACTATTCCTTCTGTCGTACATTTTAAAAATTATAATTCCTTCCATTTTTTTGTCTACGGTTAAATTCTACACGGAATGTGACTGAAGTGATATGCTACATTTCTCTGTCGAGTTCTACAATAAAAAAACAGACTCATTCGGTCAGTCGGAGACGTTTCAACAATTTTAACCAGGGCGTTCACTCAGGACCTTCAATTTGAATCGTCAGTGAGCTGGTCGCGTAACCTGATGGTCGTATGTTTTGATCCTTTGTAGAGTTGTTGATGCTCACTGATGAATAGTCCCAGGACTCAGATGAAGCAGCAGCTGTGAGAATTCGTGCATTAACTATTCCATGTTGGCTTCCTGTAGATTACTCTGAAGAGAAGCATCAAATCGTCTTTGTTATAAAATATGTTCATTATATGCGACAAGAACTGCGACTTGAATGACATTCTGAAAGTATTCATTGATAGTCGTCCTGCTATCCAGTCGACCGTAGAAAAGAAAACCAAAGGAAAAATATTTTTCCTTGATGTGCTACTCACAAGGAGAGCTGACGGGTCTTTGAAAAAGATCTGTTTACAGAAAATCGATGTGGATGGGACAACTGACCAATTTTTACAGTTTTGTCTCCGTAGACAGAAAAAGGAATCTAATCCGTTCTGTCTCAACACGGGTGCGGAGAATTCGTAGTGAAGGTAGTGTTGATAATGAACTCAAACAACTAAAGGAAACCTTCATAGAGAACAGGTATCCACTACGCTTCGTAGAGGCCAATAGCAAAGTACGTGGAAGAAATACAGAGATTGATATGATAGTTAAAAAAGTGTTGCACCTAAACTTGGAATTTAGGGTGACACTGCGAGTGAAATACTTAAAAATCGTCTGACGAGATCATTGAGAAAAACGTTACAAACAACCTACTTTAGCCGTCCACTGGTGCACTTTAATGTCAAGGAAATGTTACCTCGATTGTCTAATTCCATGTGTATTTATATGTTCACCTGCTCTTACGGAGCTAGGAACATAGGGCGTTCGTCGAGAAACATATCCTGCCGCGTTCGGGAAGACTTCCCGGTTTGGCTGAGCAAAGGAGAACGTAGAGATATTAATTCATCCATATTGCAACATCGATATTGTAGATACTGACCACACAGCATCTGACACATCATTTAATATAGTCTACAAGGTCCTACAAAGTTTGCCGAAAAGGAGACGAGGGCATTTGCTTTGTATAGCAGAGGCTTTAGCAATACATAACATAAAACCAGAACTTTGAGTACAAAAACAATCTGTACGATCTCTTTCGTTACCATGGCCTTGATTTTACTATGTAATTCACATAACACTTTATCTAGTCTACTACTTTGACAACATTTCACTCATCCTATGTCCCCATTATATTATATTCACATTTCCTAATGCACTTTATTTTCCGATCATCTATTTCACGCATGTTTATTGAACTTTAGGTTGACCTCTAGTTATTTAGTTATTCATTCATATATCTAGTCAGTTCAATTGTGACTCATAATCCTATACACCTGTATTATTGCACTTTAGTATATATATATATATATATATATATATATATATATGTATATATACAAGAGCGCTTATTGAAATACTCTGAGGCTATAGCTATTCATAAACTTAAGCCCCCCCCTGTGTATTCAAAAACAGTTTATTATTACTCATAACCTACCTTGGTAATCCTTATTTGGTTGGATTATCAAACGTTGTGTTAAGTATTCTTGTAATTCTTAAATCCTTTTTGTCAATTTGTGTACTTTAAGTGCCCTTAATTTTCTCTCATATATATATATATATATATATATATATATATATCGACTTGACAAGTGAATGCATGACGGATCAGATTGTTCGAAAATGTATAGCGCAAATACATCACATTTTTCAGATAACCTCCGTCTTATTCTAATAACACTATCCAAAGCTTCCATTATCAATTTCTCCCTCCACCCAGCTGTTACATTGGATGTTAAAACTGTCATCTCATCCCATCGTATATTGTAGGATTGTGTGTAACTGCATGTAGTGAGTGGTATGGCTGAACTATTCGCCAGATCTTCTTATCTTATTCGGGTCGACTAATCTAGATTTTGCTAGGTTTTTATGCTCCGCTAGTGGGGTAGTGCAGGTTGTTTGTGAGGACAAATACTCGCCAGCGATAACACTGGCTAGTAGTCGGACCATGTCGTGGATAGGCAGAAGTTAGAATTCATGGGCCATTGGATCGGATCCCAGTGGCTGAATGGTATACGAGCTTGCTAGCCTTGTAACCGGAAGGTCCTGGGTTCGAACCCGTGTAGTGGGTGCATACTGCCGATGATTCCCAAACTAGAGTGAAACAGGTGTCCAGTACTCCGGTACTGGTTTTCAATAGTTCTCTAACTGATATCAATCTGTGATCAACTCGTAAAAACATTACTAACAATTATTTATTTATTTATTCATTCACTCATTGCGTTTTTAGTGAAACATAGAAGTGCAGTGGTTTATCTCCATTTCACTCTGTTCACTGCTGTCATTTCCAGTTGTTGGCACGTCCTTTTAAATGCTTTCATTTTACTCTTTCCACATGAATTTCTCCGTATTACCCTGCAACATACACTCAACTCGCTGCTGGCATCCCATTCGGCTTGCACTTAAGTATGGTGTGTGTGTTGTCATGTGAAGTTCTCCTCAGGGTATGTCCATTTCCCGCTGCATACTTGTTGATTTGACAATGGCTTTTTGGTTGGTTTGCTTTCAAACGTCCTTGTTGTTTATCCTTTCTGGTCGACTATTCGAGTTCATCCCAATAGGAAGACGCTGAAACGATATGCACTAAACCAAACAGACTCTTTATCTGATATTCATTGTCGTGGCAGCGAGATGCGGTATGTGTCGAAGAATGTCTACAGTAGCCTGTCGAATTCAGAATAATGAAGGCTTATACTTCTTTCGCTTCAACGTCTTCATCCATATCGCCTGTAGGTAAAAGGATCCTGCTTGTGAAAGGAAGTGTAAGAGAGGATTTCTCCAACTATTCCTCTCATTGATGATTGCTGATTGTTGTTCCTGTCTTCTCTCCTTGTTCTTCGGAAATCTTGTCTGCTCTGTCAACATATTACTTTTCGCTTGTAAATCTTTAAGTTCTTGCAATATGAGATATAATAAATTCCCTGTGAAATTCACCATCTTCTAGGTTTTGCTTTTGTCAGTTCGCGTTAGGTTCTCCTTCTCATTACACACACCACGGTGTGCTGTAAAATCCATAATTCAGCGCAATCAGGAAGATGGTCATTGGCAGGTGATAGTAGGTTGTCTTGTCTTACTCATGCCTTCATTTTAAACACTTCAATGAACTTTTCTGTATGGTAACTTAATTATGATATTTTTATTTCCCTTCAAAGTTTTATACATCACTTGATATTTACATGTTTATTTATTTATCATTCCCTTGGGTTCCTAGTGGAACATTGGGTTTCACCAACACATCTCCACTTTGTTCTATTTTCTGCCGTCCTCTTCAGCTGGGTCCACGACTGCCCAAACTCTCTCATCTCATCCTCACCACAAAATCTCCTCCTTGTCACCCAAGGAGAACCCACTCATCGCTTCCCATTTGGATTTCACTCGATCTATGCATGCATTGCGCGCGATGTCTTCCGACGGCCTCCTTCCTCAGCGTATGTCTACCCAATCTATCTCCATTTTCCATACATATTGTGGACGATCGGCTCTTGGTTGATTTGTTTATTGCCAGAGTTTCTTGTTGCTAACTGTTTCTGGCCAGCTGGCCATTTGATCTTCAGTATGGAACTAGCGAAGGCAACTGTAGACAAAAGTCTGCAACCTGTTGGAAATCTCTTTCGTGTACACAGTGCAAATTTCTGACCCGTACAGGAGGACCGACTTGACATTCCATTATGGATAAGATTTTATTTTGATAAATCACACAGTGTTGTACAGTTATATTAACTGATGACCACGTTTCGAGCACAACTTATTACTGCTCATAATCATATCAAGTCACTCACACAACCTTTTTCCTTCATTTATATACATGAGTGGAATTGATGATTAGACATTTGAATAAAAATCAATATGGGATAATGTACATTCAGAAATAATAATATGAGTGTTATTGATCAAATACAATCAGATGGGAAATACGACGAGTGTTTTTTATAGTCATAATAAGTAACTTGTTAGAATGTTGTGATGTGTTTGAATTGAAATAGAATTTTAAGATTATTTATTATCCTCTTCTGATTTGAATGGTGGTAATAATATCTTCCATATTTCTGGTATTTGCATTGAGTCATTTCTGTGTGTGTGATTTATCAAAATAAAATCTTATCTATAATGGAGTTATACTCTACCACTGCCCAAGTTTTATACTTATAACCTCTTTCAAGTTTATCCTGTCGATATTGATTGGTGCCGATTGTTGTTGCTGTTGCGGTTCGTTGGTTATCTTCATCACCTCCGTTTTCTCTATGTCCATCTGCAGTCCTGTCTTCGCTGCCAGCCAGTCCTCTTCTACCAATTCGTCGGCCTTCATCTGCAAGCCTTCGAGTTTGTGTGACATTAAACATAAATCATCCACACGCGAAATCCACATCTTCTAGACAGTGTCTTCTTATCGGTCAGTGCAGCGTATTCCTGTCTCCTCGCTCCCATGCACAGTCTGATGCAGAGTCCAGTCCACCACAGTTAGCAATATCATCGTTGTTGATAATAAGCAAGCAGCCTTGTCTTACTCCTGTATTCACCTCGAATATTTCTGTCTGTGCATTTCGGATTGTGAGGGCGATTGTTACTTCTCGGCTGCCCACACCGTGAAAGTTGGCTGCGTGACCCCAGAGCCCATGGGGACAACTGCTTGAGGCCGGTCACACACGGCCTGTTTTTGTTTGTTCTTTTTTATTTGGTGTGTCTCAGTAGCATATTTGTCACTTCTGCCCTGTGACACGGCAGCAGGAAGCGCGGTCGTTGTTAATCCGGGCCCCGACCGATCCGGCATGATATTTTGTGATTTTGTTTGAGTCATAGCGTTGGATTGGGTAACTGCTTTTTGTCTAACCGCTATCCAAACAACCTTTCTGGCATGGTAGGACCTCAAGCGACATAAGTCTCAGCCAGTATAGCTTGTTGGGTCATTGCGGTGTTCAAGCCCGACCACCACGTCAAGGTAGCAGCTTTCGGTCGGGCCTCGAATATTTACATGCAGTATAGCTTTTCTGCTGTTTAGTTAATTGTTTTATAAAGTTCATCATCTATTAGCTTTTACTCAATTGATATTTTTAAGCTTTCCTCTTTTTAGATTCATCAATTTCAAGTGAATGAAACCACCTTTCTAACTGATAATACATCATCGAATTCCCAAACTGATGGTTGGGTGATACATTGGTGTCAAAGACCAAGTTCTGCCGTCTTAACTACTGATTTAAGTAGTAATCTCTGCTTTAATCAACCTTTTACTTTAAGTATAGACAAAGTGAGTTGTGATTTTTTTATATGCTGTTATATGAGTTTGTATATATAATATTTATCATGCCTATATTAGTGTATGGTCTAGATATAGCTACAGAATCGATAAAGTTGTGATTGGCTAGGACAATACGTGTTACGCATTCCGGCTCACCGCTTTCCTCATCCAGCAGTCGTTAACTGACATAGGATTAAGTTTGAAAAGAGTTAGATTGGATGGTCACATTTGAACTTGCCATCAATCAATAAAGTGATTGGCTGTCACTCTGAGCCAGGCGCGTAGGAAGGTGTAGACTGCTTGGTTGAATGAGACTGTTGGACTGATATGGCTAAAAATCGCTGTCAATGGAGCAGTTGCACTCACTCCTTGTAATCCCCCATTATCCGTTAAAGCCTCATGTTTTTCCATCTTATCATTCCTTCTCCTGTGTACACCTGATTATTATTATTTCCTTTAATTCCTAGAGGAACATAGGGCTTCAGCTGCACGTCTCCATTGCGTTCGGTTCTCTGCTAGAGTTTTCACCTGGCTCCACGTCTGCCCACATGCTTTCATCTCCTCTTCACATGACCTCGTCCAAGTCACCCTTACACTGACGACCAACTCGCCGCTTCACTTTCGGGTCCCACTCGAGCAATGGCTTATCTAGTGTTGTCACTTGATGGTTTCCTCAGAGTGTGGCCAATCCATCTCCATTTCTTCCTGCCTATTTGTTTCACAATCGGTTCCTGGTTGGTTCGCTTCCAGAGATCTTTGTTGCTGATCCTTTCCGGCCATCTGATCTTGAGTATTGAGCGAAGACAGCTGTTGTTGAATGCCAGTAGTTTGTTTGAGGTGCTCCTTATGCTGCACAGTGCAAGTCTCTGATCCGTATAGTAGCACTGACTTCACATTGAAGTTGAAAATCTGGATCTTATTTTTCATGCTGAGTACTGTTGACCTCCACACAGACTTGAGAGAAATGAAAGCTTGTCTTGCTTTTCCGATTCTTGCTTTGATATCCTCGTCAGTTCCGTCCTCCTGTAGTTGAAACGATGCTTCCAAGGTAGGTAAAAGAGGTTGTTTCTTTCAGGTTCCTCCCATTTATGCTGGCTGATCGTTGTCTGTTGTTGTTGTTGCTGTTGGTGGTGTTGGCCAGGAATCTTCATCACCTCTGTTTTGTCTATGTTCACCTGAAGTCCCTCCTATCTTTGATGCTTCTTCTGCCAACTTGTTGCTTTTCGCTTGCATATCTTCCAGTTTGTGGGAAATCAGACATATATACGTATTATAATTGTTTAAAATGTTTATTTTGTCGCGTTTTTCTAGCTTTGTTTCCTGTACGCAGTGTGGTAATTTCAACTGCGGAAGGCTTGTGCAGTGTTCTGCACTGCAACTTATTCAGTCAGGCAGTGTAGTTTTATCAGTGTATTTCATAATGTAAGATATGACCTTAGTGGCATAAATACTGAATTTTCAGTTAGTAGTAGATCTCAGTATCTCGAATCCTGCGGGCTTCTACTTCACTCTTACTTAAACGATTACTGGTGTTATCTATCAGCAGCTCCCACCTCCTCACACTCATACAATGAATGGTATATCTCGTAGCCTGTTATGTGAGTAAACAACTGTATTCAACGAACTACACTAGATGGGACGGTGATTCTAACACACCAGAAAGATCGTCTGAATGGCATTTAGACTAAAAGCAGTTACTGTTGTCGGGTTATTCGCTCATATTATGTTGGGAATATGAGGATGAACTCATACTTCTGGGGAACAGGGATGTAATAACAATAAAGGCGTTCTCTTGGAACGATGGCTCTAGCCAACTATGCTGTGACTTCGCTTAAAAAAGAATATTTATGTCCTGACTTACTGTTCGTCGATAAGATCTTTATATATATGTAGAAAACTCCAAAAGCCACTTGAAGTAATCAGCAATGTTTGACCAGCTTGAAACAATTGTCCCAAGAATACCAGAGCGAAAGCAATCCACGGTGAGTCTAACACAGCACGCGAATGTCTGGATATATAGTGATAAACAGTTTTCAACACAGAGTTGAATATAAAATAAAGCATGTGCAACGGATAATACTTATCTATTAGAACATTTTTTTTCATTCCTTCACGTTCCCAGTGGAACATAGGGCTTCAAGCTAAAGGCTGGAAGTTTCGGTAGCAGTGGTGTTTATTTTTACAGGATGGGGTTGCTAGCCACCTCATGTCCAACCTTTCCTCTTTACCAGCTTTATTACTGGCTTAGCTAGGTAAAGGAGTGCGTCGGTGGCCGGGGATCGAATCCCGGTCCACATGCGTGGTCGGCGAGCATTCTACCGCTGTGCCGCCGACGCACAAACTATTAGAACATAATTACTATAAACTAAATAGAATATTTACACACTAAGTGAGATAAGTTTCAGTGAAGTGACAACATAGAAAGCAAAATATAAACTTATACTTATTATTATTATTGTTCCCTTGGGTTCCTAGAGGAACATAGGGTTTCAACTGCACGTCTCTACTTGCTTCTGTCTTCTGCAGTACTTTTCACTTGCATCCATGTTAATCCATACTGTTTCAACTCCTCTTCACACGATCTCCTCCATGTCACCCACACTTGGACGTCCCGCTCGCCGCTTCCATTTCGGGTTCCACTCGAGTGATGGCCTGACGCGCGATGTCACTCAGCGGCCTCCTCAGCGAGTGTCCAATCCATCTCCACTATCTCCTGCATATTTGTTGGGCGATTGGTTCCTGTTTCGTTTGTTCCCATAGTTTCTTGTTGGTTCTTGTTCTTTCTGGCCATCTGATCTTCAGTATAGAGCCAGCGAAGACAGTTGTTGATAAAGGTCTGCAACCGGCTGTTGGAAATATTCTTTGTGACCTGCCAAGTTTCTGATCCATCCGTATAGAAGAACTGACTGACTTGACGTTTGTATTGAAAATCCGAATTTTGTTGTTGATGCAGGCTGAGTGACGAAGATTTCCAGATTGGTTTCAGGTTGATGAATGTGTTTCTCGCCTTCTCGATTCTCTATTTAACATTCTCGTCCGTTCCACCTGTAGTTGAGACAATGCTCCCTAGATAAGTGAAAGAAGTAACCTCTTCCAAATTCCTCCCGTTGATGGTGATTGGCGCTGGATGTTGTTGTTGTTGCTAGTTGGTTGGTTATTTTCACAACCTCGGTCTTGTCTATGTTCACCTGGAGTCCTGTCTTTGCTGCTTCTTCAACCAGTTTGTCGGTTTTCGCTTGTGAGTCTTCGATTTTGTGTGACATCAAACATAAATCATCTGTGAAATCCAGGTCTTCTGGGTGCTTCACTTCGGTCCAGGATATCCCTGTCTTCGCTGTCTTTGATATTCAGGCTCAAATGACCAGCCGGAAAGGATAACCAACACGGGGCTGTGTCAGTCAACAAACCGACCGAAAAGCTTTTGCCAACCCAATAAATATGTAGAAAAACAAAGTAGATGGGGATTGGATACACACTTTGAGATTGCACGCTAGACAGATCCTCGAGTGGAACCCCTATGGGGAAACGACGAGTCGGTGACACGGAGGGGTTTTTATTGTCAGTATGAGATGAAAGTTTATAGGCAAATCGTCGGACCAGGGTAAAGGCGACTGCAGAGAACATAGGATGCAAGGAAGGTGTACTTCATTCAGTTGAAGCGCTATGTCCCACTCGGGACTGTAGGCAAGAATAATCATAAATACAACTTGAAATGTGTACATACACATTTATATATTTTTTTGATTTTATTTCCAGGAGCGCAGATATAATCTTATGTGTTCACATACTGGTCAACATTTATTCGCTACTGCTCTAGAATCATTAGTAGCACTATCAGATAATTCAAAAATGTCAACATTTCAACATCATGGTGGCGCATCACATCCAAGTTACTTTACGTTGAAGGCTGCTTTTGTTGGACCAGCAGCAGATCAGATGAATGAAAATCTAGGTGGATTTATTCAACGATTAGAAGAACTCTGTCGAGAATTGATCCAAAAGCATATCCCTATATCTGTTTGGAATACAGATGTGAGCAAGGCGACAAAAGTGAGTTGTGTACAACTAACATGATTATTTAGTTTCATTAGTGTTCACTTACTTTGTCATGGTTGCTCTAGTGGTACGCCTATCTGTGTGACACGAGAATGCCAAATAGGAAAGATAAGCTGGACTAAGAATAGTATTTAAAGCTCTAGTTTCAATAATCATCCATAGTCTAAGTGGCGCTGAGGAGAAACAATCCGGTTTTAGGCCAGGAAGAGGCAGATTTTCGGGGGTATAGACATACTTGTCAGCTTTCAGAATCTGTCATATTTCTTCACCTGAAGACGGTATTCAACTCTGTCAACTGAAAGGTGCTGTGGTAATGTTGTTTGGCTGTAAAAGTATGATGTAGGAGTCAAGGCATTCTACTCGAACTTACGAAGCCGTGTATTAGTTTACAGACTTGTCATCTGAAGAGATAGCAGCCAACGGTGTCCGTCAAAGATGCCCACTATCCCTATTTTTGTTTAATTTCATCTCAGATGTATTAGTGGAATTGACTCATACTGACTTTAGGAGCTTAGGGATTGATTTGTTACCAAGTAGAAACCTTGTTCACTTAGGTGTCTGCGTTCTATCTCTCGTGTGAAGTGGTATGATAACGTGAGCAATACTGAGGTTAGGCATCGAGTGCTAGGTAAGTAGGGGAAGTCAATCGACAAGGCTGCAAAATTACATCAACTGAGATGGTTAGGACATGTGTTACGCATGTCTACCCATCCATCGCCTTCCTCGACGGGCAATGTTAGCTGATATAGGGCCAGGTTAGAAAAGAGCTAGCGGCGGTCAAATGAAAACATGGCACCAATGAATGAAATCCACAACAGTTAGTCTAAGCCAGTCACGTAGGAAGGTGTAGACTTCCTGACTGGTTGGAGTCCTCGGGACTGTAAAAACCAATGACGGCTGGAAACAATTGGTGATATGGCTCAAAATCATTCTAAATGGTTGGCGCGGATGCATCCACTCCTTGTGACTTATGATTTCCAATGAAACTGTTTTGTTCTCCGTTATTACTGTTCCTTTTGTCTCACACCTCTGTTTACTGTGTCTATTATGCATTTCTTCTACTTTCTTTTGTTTTGCATGCTACATGGAGGGAGTGTGGCGACTTGAACTGCCGCACATCGGTGCAAAGTTCTATGTCGAAAACAGACAGACAGAGTATGTGGATGATGCTGTTATCCTTGGTGAAGATGTTGATAAGACGCAGTGTCTTCTGAACACTTTGATCAGAAATCTTCGACTGTTTGTTGTGCAATTCGTCTGAGTGAAATGTAAGGTGATGGTTCAGGACTGGACCGATTTCTAACCTAAGGATAGGGAGTGAAATGGTCAAGTGTGTTGGCCACTTCGCTTATTTGGGAAATTATATTAGCCCTAATGCTAACTAAATCTCAGCATGGATACAAAAGAATGGCGTGACACATTTGTGGTGCCTAGAACACCGGCTACTAATGCCTATCCACTATCTTCCTCGTCGAATTACGTTAGCTAAAACATAATTTGTCTGCAAAAGAGTTAGGCATGGTCAAATTGAAACATGGAACAAATCCATGAAGTTTTTGACTGGCTTTCAGTGCCAGCCTTGTAGGGTGGGCTCTTCAGGTACCTGAAATCTAGAGAGACGTTAAGAACCAATGGGTGAAGTCTGTTGATAACATGCCTCAGAATCATTCTCAACTGCACACACACAGATGGTATTCACTCTTTTATGATCTTTCTGGTCTATTCAGTACTCTACTTTTCCTTATTCCACACATTTCTCTTCACTAAGATAAAAGAAGTAAGATATTTCCCATGGGAAGAATATACCGAAAAAGTACGGACTGTGTGTATTGGACAAGTGAAACCAACATCCAGTGATGGACATGCTGATGAATCGGTCGATTTTACTTCTGTTATATCAGCGGAATTGTGCTGTGGTACGCATCTTTCGCAATTGTCAGATTTACAAGATATAGCTGTGATCGCGGTGAAAGGTCGTCAAAGCACTATAAAAGAAGTAAGCTGAATGTTTTCTGAAATAGTGTTCCTCTTTTTTTTCTTTTCTGTATTTCATTTCTCTACATCCCGAATGAAGCATAGTGAGGGCATTAAGTTTTCGTAGCGATGGTGGATGATAAGTGGCCAATACGACCTAAGTTCCTTGTTGGACCTAGGCGCAACCGACCCACTGGATAGTACCACCAATCGTCATTCACACAATATGTATGGTTTATCGTTCGGTATGGGAATTCAAAACATCAGTAGTCTTTCCCCACCAAGAAGGAACCCCTGAAACTCAACGTATAATTCCTTATGAAGCAGAAATAAAGGTTTTCAAAAGAATGGACACGGAACAAAGAGTACTCTTTTCGATAAATTTATCATCAGGTTCTACAATTATAAATACATTATAATGAATGAATGAATTAGTCTTATGAACGACATTAATGCTGTTTAAATAACATCGAATCAATAATATTGGTAAATTACAGCTGAACATCATCAACATAAAACAAGCTGAATGTCAGAGAAATTAGGAAAGATAATATATTACAAATTCATGAGTTTATAGTTTCTACTGAAGGCTGGCCAGGGCAGTAGTAGGGGCTGGATTTGCTTCTTTTGAACACAGAGCACTGGTTGTTTGAGGCGAATTGCAATAGCTTCTGCTGTTTGGAGCATGCGGTACTTCAATGTTTTTGGCAATTTATTCGGCACCTGGTCGATGATAGAGAAGGATTCTTCTACGCTGGCTTTGTGACTGGTTTGCACCAGATGGCTCAGTATCGAACTGTTGGTGGTTTTCACTACACCTTTACTTAGCCATAGTGAGAGATGTTCTCGAGCACGAAAAATCAAGTTCCTAGAGCAACGGCCAATATAACTCTCCACCCCAAGCACAGTTGAATTGGTAGAGACGATTTGAAGTGGCCAGCTAGTCTAGGTACTTCATCTTCCAGTCGAGGTAGCGCCATCGGTCGTGTAGAGAATAAGACGTGTAGTTCGCCAGCATTAAAAGCCCTTTGAAATGATTTTCTTAATTTCTCCGTAATTATCTCGCTTGGTATATCGCCCATGAACTGTAGTCGTATGTATAAAGGCTTTTTGTTGACAGACAGTGAGTGGTCCTTTTCGGCTTTCTTTGTCATATGTTTCTTGGTAAACTTGTCGGGATAGCCATTTTCGATCAAAGTATCATATACAATGCTTAATTCATCTTCAATCACTTCTTCTGAGCATATAGCTCTAAAAGTGGCATTCAGTCAAACACAAACTGACTTCAAAACAAATTGTATCGATTCAAGGATCGGTCCTGTGGAGGACATTAAGCAAAATAATAATAATAACGATTTAATTTATCGAATACTCCGAAGTGATTCTCAGGTGAAATACATAGGCCGAGTGTAAAAACCCAAGCGAAATCCAGATTAGCTAACCCTAATAAGATAAGAAATCTAGAAAAAACTCAGCTATAGCGCACACACTACATAAAGTTACAGACTCTAGGATGGGACAAAGTGAGTCTCTTAAAATCTAATAAAACAGGGTGAAGATAAAGCCAGATTAATAATTGAAGCTTTATTGATTGAATCAACTGAGAAAAGGTGCAATAGGGACATTTCAACACCTGTCCACCCAGACGTTTAGATGATGTCTACTATTACCTCTGCAACAAATGGAGAAAAAGGAGGAGAACTTTGAGAAATCGAGTTTTGAATTCATGAAAAATTCCCATTTGAACATTAATAGACAGCAAAAGACCAGTAGTTCAGCAAAGAGTCTCTTTTCGGCGGCGAATTCATTTTCATAGCTGCACAATCGCAAATATATATGGTTGTTTTGTATGTGTGTGTACATTAAATTTGTCAAACGAAAATACAATTAGTAAGTTCAGATGAATTGGATGTTGATATAAGAGAGTAGTAACAAAAGTGATGAGTTGTCACAAACGATTGTTAAAGAAGAGTTACGTAATAACATGAATAGTTTGATGAAAGAGTTGTGCTCAGGGTGTACATGGAAACAAAATAACATACGGAATTACGCAAGGGTTTTAAGTAGTTAGAAAAATAAGCATACAAACAAAAGTTAAGTCAAATCAACGGAGTTGTTACCATGAGAGTAGAAGTGGTTGAATAATTTTCTTTTGTATGCACAGTTCTGGTTCTTCCAACTTAATGGCTAGGGCTTCTGCAATGCAAAGAAGACGGAAACGTATTGTCTTTGGAAGGCTGTTCTTCACTTTGTAGATTACTTTGAAGGAGGCGTTTGTTGAGATGGAATGACCAGTGTTGACGAGGTGTTCTATTATTGCACTCCTTATGCAGCCATTACTTCCTTTCTGTAGCCACGCTGGATAGTGTTCTTTGACCCTTTTTGACAGGATACGCGTTGAACGACCGATGTACCTGGCTCCACAGCAACAGGTGAACTGATATATACACATAGAAGTGGTCAGGTGCGGGATCTTGTCTTTTGGGCTTCTGCAGATCAGCGGGCGACTAGAGAAGGCTACTCTCAATGTTGCCGCAAAGAAAGTTCTTCTTAAAGAGGTGGAGCTTCTCCTTCTAAGGACGTCACTGAGTAGGTCTCCTTTGAAGTCGAGGTTCATATAAAGTATCATTTTTGGCACAGATGCTGTTTCTTGCTTTTGGATTTTCTGTTTGATTTTTTTGTCCACGAATCTTGATGGATAACCGTTTTGTATGAAGGTTTCTTTCAGGAAGTTTAGTTCTTCTTCCATTGTGGCAAGAGATCTAATTAAGTTTCTTTTCCGACTGGTTGGTACCCAGCTGTAGAAGCTTGTCAGTTGGCCATTGTGTGTAGTTGCAACGGTTATGATTATGAACAGTAATAACGGGTTGTGTTCGAAGCATCGTCATTCAGTTAGTCATATTATTTCACTGTGTGATACCTCTAATTAATTTGCAGCTGTTGGTTTTCCATTAATTTCAATTTTGATCATGAAGCGACTTTAGTTAGTGAACCAATGAAAACCAACAGAGACTACTTACTGGACTGCTGTTTTGCCCTTGTTTTAAACTCTTCAGCAGCACGCTTCAATGAGACTCCATCATCGTGGGTAGAACCCAAAACTTCCAGATTACACATGGCGAGCTTGTCAACCATTGTAGCCATCCATCTATTCTAACTTCTACCAATTGGCGATACATACATGCATACAGCGTGACCGCCAGCCAATGCCAACGGTGAGTAACTGTCCTAATGCCGAACTTCCTGGTGGAAAAATAATGTAGTAAGCCTGAGTAAGCAAACACTATTTTTTTTGTTCTGTGAGCTTCGTTTTCTATCCATCTTAGTGACAGACAGCAGTATTGATTACATCTTCTGTTACCCCCCCCTCTTCTCTCTCTGTCTCTCTCCTCTAGTTCACCTGTATTTTTGGTCATTTAGCAAAATCCGCTCATCAACGTGCTAACACATTAATTAAAGAAGGTGAATTAAGACAGAAACAAGCATTGAATAATCCTCAGGAAACTGTTGAGCACATTAAATGGTTTGAAGGCATTCTAAATGATTCCCACCAGCAACATCAATGTGGATATCTTCCATTGTATGCTCGTTTAGCGCTAGAATCGAATCTTCATCGTATTCATAATAAAATCGGTAATGATGGTGATGCTGGTGACGTAATAGACGGTGTTCAAATTCAGCTACATGTTGACAATTTAAGAGACCTGATTTCAAGGAATAAAAGCAGGATTTCTGATGTTATTGTCTCAGGGTTCACTTTTAATAAACCAGATGAAGTAAGTTAGTGGGTTGGGTTTGTTTTGATTGATTAGTTATTGAATTTGTTGTAATTAGTAATTATTATCATTACTTGTTTTCCTCAGTGTGTATTTCTAATCCATGTATTTCCATATCCTGCATATTTGTTTATCAATAGACTTTGTTACTGTTGTCTTATCTATCCTCAGGTAATGAGGAATATTGGTGGACGTCTGCAGGCATCTATTGTGTATATGCTTTCAGCACGTTGATCTGTCTCTCCAAGTCTCTGAACTATATCTAAGTAATGAAAGCACTGTCGGAATTCATCTTTCGGTTATCCTTTTTCGTTGGATAGACTAAATGAAATTCTTATTCAAATTCTCATGGTACGACAACAGTGACAACTACGGAGGACTGAATTATTCCGTTTCGTCCTAGTTTGAATCTCCTCTAGCCATGAATATCAGTAGGCAGATACTGACCGTTGAAGTTTGTAAAAAAGTGGTATACTAAACACACACACATACATAGAATAACTTTAAGTCAATAGTGAAACAACTTATTCTGTACAGGATCATTCGGGATACAGAGTCTTCCACCTCTTCAGCGGCTGTTGGCAGTTGCATGGAGTTGACGACCAGCTTGCTTCACCAAGTTAGCCGATGACATTAGCCAGCGGTCGCCCTGGAACTTATGTGCTATTGGAGCGGATCGCAATTTTTGAATAGTCTACGAGCTCGCTTTGAAAACCGGAAGACTCTGAGTTCGAATTTTGATGGGTGCGTACATGTGGGGAGACCGAAGCTAGGAAGAAGCAGCTGTCTGTCTGTATTCGACATAGAACTTTGTACCGATGTGCAGCAGTTCAAGTCGCCACACTCCTTGTAGCACACAAAGCAAGAGAAGAAATGCATAATATAGACAGTGAACAGAGGTGTGAGACAAAAGGAATAGTAATAACGAAGAACAGAACAGTTTAATTGGAAATCATAAATCACAAGGAGTGGATGCATCTGCGCCAGTCATTGAGAACAATTTTGAGCCATGTCACCAATTGTTTCCAACCGTTGGTTTTTACTGTCCCGAGGACCCTAACCAGGAAGTCTACACCTTCCTACGTTATTTTATTTTTATTTAGACGCATTAAAACTTGGTACAATATGGCACCAAGAAGGATGCGCCACACAATAATAATAGAACAACTTAGATGAAAAAGAAAGGAAGGAAGGCAGGAAAAAAAAATATATATATAAGTAGAGAACGAATAGAGAACTTCATCTGGAAGGAAAACACTCATTCTTAACAGGTTCAAACAGTGTTCGTTAACTATCATCGGGAATGGAAGAAAGAAGGAAATCGCAACACATTCGCCATTGATTACGATTCTTGGCCATATCCGATAACGTTTCGAGCCATCGATTTGAGCTATCTCTCAGACCCCAACCAGGGAGTCGTGACACACCAACCGATGCTAATCTAGCACAGAAATCCTTCATCCCACGACGCCACGTCATGGGCTGACCACGTCTCCGTCCCAGGGCTAGCGAACAGAGACCTGTACGGAAGTCTCTGGGATGACATTCGTAGCACATGTCCAAGCCACCGGAGCCGGTGTTTCCAGATGACGACACTCAATGAATGGTGATCTCCACTGTGCTCAAACACACGCCGCCGAACCTCAGAATTACTCACGCGATGATGCCATCGAACGCAAGCAATCCTGCGGAGACAGCGGTGATTGAACACGCAGAGTCGCCTCACATCCTCAGCTCGGAGAGGCCAGGTTTCACAGGCGTAGAGCGGCGCAGCCCGCACCGAAGCATTGTATATCCGACCTTTGACAGCCAGGCTAACGTCGCGACGGCGCCAGAGGTGGCTCAAGTTGATGTATGCCACCCTAGCTTTCATTATACGGTTGGAAATCTCATCCGTCACCCCTCCGCCAGCACTCACACAACTACCTAGGTACACAAACTTATCGACAACTTCAAGCGGTTCACCCATAAGAGTGAGTGCAGGTACAGGCTCCTGCCAATCTTGTAACAGTACTTTGCACTTAGACGGCGCAAAGCACATACCATACTTACAGACACTGATCGCCAACTGATTAAGTGCGATTTGGGCAGCCTGCATGCTATCGCACAGTAAGACGATATCGTCTGCATACTCGAGGTCGAAAAGTCTATCTCCAGGTAGCAGATCTACACCACCTTCACAGACATCCTTCAGAGCTGACTCCGGAATGTCATCGATGGCAAAGTTAAAGAGAAATGGAGAGATTGGGCAACCCTGTCTAACCCCACTGTTGGTTGGGAACATTGGTGATAGTTGGTTGTATGCCCTCACTCTACCTGAGGTGTTTCTGTATAGGGCTTTCAAGATGTTAACAAATTTCTCAGGTACACCTCTCTCCAACAGACAGTTCCAGAGCACAGTTCTGTCCAACGAATCGAAGGCAGCCGTAATATCAAGAAACACAACGATCGTTGGCCTGCAATACGTGTGGCGGTGTTCCAACAACTGACGAAGGGTAAACACATGATCAATGCATCCACGACCTGAACGAAACCCAGCCTGCTCTTCGCGAATCAAACCTTCACGTATTTTGTACAGTCTGCGAAGCATGACAGCAGCCAATATTTTAGACGCAACTGGTAACAGACTGATACCACTATGGTTGTCACACGAATTACATCGACCCTTTTTAAAGATGGGGACGATAATGGCTTCGTTCCACATTGATGGTACGCTCTCTGTCTCCCACACCCTCCTGAACAACGCAGTTAGAGCCATTATGAGAGTCTCGCCACCATCTTTAAAAAGAGCCGGGGGTAATTTGTCTGGGCCGGGCGCCTTATGGCGTTTCAGAACTTGGAGTTCCTTACGGACCTCCGCTTCGGTGGGTGGAACGGTACTAACCGACCAAGGAGCACTCGGGCTAATGATAGTAGACATTGAAGCTGGTGGCCGGCTAAACTTTCCCGAAGTGCTCTGCCCAGCGTTCCAGGTGTCTTTTCAAGCTGGTAATTGGCGTGCCATCTGCCTCACACACCGTCTCGCTGACACCTTGTTTCTTGCTGCCGGTGGCTCGTATGAATTGGAACAGCTTCCTACTGTTGCCAGATGCGGCAGCTGACTCCATCTCATACGCACGTTCTGACCACCAGGCTTCGCGGTCCTTACGTAAACACTGTCTAATCTTGCGCGTGAGCGCCTTTCGCTGATTGTTGTATTCACTGCCAGCCGGAATGGACCGGCGTTCATCCATGAGTTGCAAGGAACTCGCAGAAACCCAGTGGTTGTTAGCGGAGCATTCTTTCATGCCGCAAGCGGCTACACTCGCCTTTTGCATGGCACCTTGCACATGAAGCCAGTGTTCATCTAAACTATTTGGAGGGTTGCTGGCAAGCATTGTTTTCAACTCATTCTGATATTTCAAAGAAGTAGCAGGTGCTACTAGTTTGCTCACATCAACGCTTAGACGACGGTTTTTACGAACCCCACCAAATCGTAAGACGAACTTGGCACACACTAACTCATGATCGGAGTCCAGGCATGTGCTCCAGAAGGAGCGACAGTCTTGTATGCATCCTCGCCACCGGAAACTGACCGCAATATGATCAATCTGAGTCCAAGCTTGCTTCGCAGAGGGAGGACGCCAGGTAGCGCTACGGCGATGGCTGTGCCGGAAGTTGGTGCTGGCTAGAAATAGGTTGTGATCCGCGCAAAGCTGCAGAAGACGGTCTCCATTATCTGACCTGCGACCATGTAGTCCCCACTGACCACCTAGACGACTCTCCTCTGAGCTTAGACGCCCGACCTGTGCGTTCAAGTCCCCAGCTAGCACTACGATATCCCTCCGACCCGCCTGTTTCAACAGATCGCTCAGTTGGTAGTAAAACTCATCCTTCATTTCATCCGGGCTGCAATCCGTCGGTGCATAGGCAGAGACAACAAATAGACACCGCCTATCTGGCCTACTACTTCTTACTTTCGTATATCCTTCCAGCCTCACAGCACATAAACGACTGTTAATGGGAATCCAGTCGAGCAGTGCAGCTTCAGCTCTAGAGCTCAGTGCGACACCGACACCAGCTACGCCGGATGCCGATGCCACAGGGTCCCTGGATAAGCGCAGGTGGTACATACTACTAGAACTTCCAGATGAAGAGGATAGTCGAAGCACTTCACTGGGATCTTGAATGCGGGTCTCCGAAATGCAGCAGACATCGATAGCGAGGCTTTCCAAAGTTCTTGCCAACCCTACCTGTTGTCCGATTTGCATCAGCGTCCGAACATTGTAGGTAGCCAGCTTGAACGCAGCACGCGGTTTCAGGATATCTGTGTTAGAAGTCACATTGGGAACAACCATTTTGAGGACTACTCAATAACATCTCGAAACGACACGGATAGGCTGGGAATCTCGACAAAGGCGAAAGGCTGTCGAAGGTTAAGAAGCCAAGGTTAGCAAAGGTAAAGTACAGGAAACTATGTGTAAAAATAAAAGTAAGATAGGAAGGAAGTAAGTTGCTTGAGGGATCAGTATTGCTTGGAATCATTTTTACTAGCGCGCGTTGAGTTTCAATGAGAGTTCGTTGCTTCAATGCATTCATTGTGTGCGGGCTGAGGTACTGCCCGGGCGCCCAGACCGAAGCAGGTGGTTTTATTAAGGGACCACCCCGCGAGCCTTTGACTTGGAGTCTAATCCGCAAGGCAGCGGAGCAGCGTCAGGAGCTGCATTCCCATGGTTGCCGGTGACCCATATGGGTTCATACGCCATTCGATCCAATTGGAAACTGGAGCCCATCTACCTTATAGTAACTGCTTTTAGTTTAACCGCTATCCAGAAAACCTCCCTGACATGGTAGGACATGTAGAGACAGAGTCCCAGTCAGTTCAGCTTCTTGGGTCATTGTGGTATTTAAGCCCGACCACCACGACAAGGTAACAGTTATCGGCCGGGTGCCATGTTTTGGTTTGACCGCCGCTAGCTCTTTTCCAGCCTGACCCTATATCAGCTAACATTTCCCGTCGAGGAAGACGATGACTAGGCATACTTAACACATGTCCTAACCATCTCAGTCGATGTAACTTCACAGCCTCGTCGATTGATTTCCTCTCCTTACCTAGCACTCGGCCGATGTCTAATCTCAATATTGCTCACCTTATTATACCACTTCACGCAGGAGATAGAACGCAGACACCTATGATCAAAGACAGCTAATCTTTTCATGTCTTCCACGAAACAGCTGCCCTTCACTCCCTCGTTTTCACTGGTTCTCTAACTGATGTCAATCAAAAACCATATATTATTGTCAGGTCAATTGCATACATTGAATGAGTAGTTTGAAGTAAATTAGACTATTGGAATTACGGGCATTTAGTTAGATCTAGAATGATTGACCGTAATAAATTAGAGTAATCTGCAATAAAGCTCAGTCATTTCTATGAATATTTACTTGCATGTAATTACACCATGGCAGATGAAATAGGATAAAAGTATTACAGAGTAATATCAGATGTAGAGATAGTGGGAGAGGTTACTCACCAAATCTTTGTTCATCGAATCAACATCAAATACATGCAATCAAATTGAGCTGACTAGATGAAGTCAGGCCATATAAGGTGAATCAGGAAGTCGTGAGAAAACACAATGATATAATTTATGAGTAGTAATAAATTGTCGTCAAAATGTCTTCCAGCGATTAATACTCCATACTTTACCGTGTCTGTTATATCAGATAAACTTATCTCTTAGGTGATTATATTCTACTCTGTAGGGTCTAAATTCAGGCATGCTTTAGACCAGGAAGAGTTTGTATTGGTCACATATTCACACTTCGACAGATTGTCTTTCATAGGCGTGTTTAACGCAGGCGTCCAACAAATGCCTTATTTCTTGCCCTAAACGGGGTTTTCGAGTCCGTCGACCGAGATGTACTATGGCAATGTTTGGCCGTGAAGGGTATGCCGAGGAAATACATCGCACTGATCAAGGAACTCACTCTACTCGAACTCATGCAGTCAGCCAGGTAAGGAAGGGCCTACGGAGAGTTGTCATCTGAAGTGATAACAACCAGTGGTGTCCGTCAGGGATGTCCACTGTCCCCATTTCTCTTTAATTTCATCATCCATGTACTAATGGACTTAAAGCTAACTGACTGGCTTCAGCGACTCAGGGCTTGACTTTTTACCAGGAAATAATCTCGTTGACTTAGAATATGCGGATGATATAGTCCTCCCTCCTAGGTGAGCAAGACGCTGACAAAATGCCGAGTCTTCTCAACATCTTGAGCAGCAATCTCCGAATGTTTGACATGCGATTCGCTCGTTCTGTCAAATGTAAGATGATGCTACAGGACTCGACCGGAATACATCGATACCTAGCTTAGAAATATACAGTGAATTGGTATGTGTTGTGAGTTTTCGTCTTCACCTATTTGGGTATTTTCGTCAGCCAACGCCATCTGTTTTATATCTGACTGATTTTTCTCACAAAATGGAAGGATTTCTTTTCGGATTTCTTTTTTTGGCTCTCGGATTTTGACTTTCTGTTTACCTGGTGTTCTACGAATAGTCTCTTTTTGTTTTTTGCAATTATTTCGGTCCAGCCTCATTTTTCTGCAACCTGGCCGGTTATTGTTTATGACGTGTAATCCTTGCTAGCTGTCTTTGCGCATCAGTGCATGCTTTCCTTCTTCCTTTTGCAAATGTATATTTTTTTATGGAATACTCATTTATGGCGTCATCTGCTAGTTAAGGAAATCAATCGACAATGCTCGGAATCTGCATCGACTGAGATGGTTAGGACATGTGTTACGCATGCCTAGCCATCCATCGCCTTCCTCGACGGGCAATGTTAGCTCACATAGGGTCACGCTGGAAGAAAGCCAGTGGTGGTCAAACTAAAACATGACTTCATCAGTCAATGAAGTTCACAACAGTTAGTTTAAGCCACGTAGGAAGGTGTAGGCTCCCGTCTGGTTGCCTCCTCGCAACAGTAAATACCACTGGCTGGAGAAAATCAGAAAATCGTTCTCGTTCTGGCTGGCGCAGATGTATCCACTCCTTGTGACTTACAATATCCAATAAGACGATATTGTTCTTCCATATTACTATTCATTTTGCCCAGGTTCGCTCTCCCCCACCCTATTTTCAATTTTGTACAAAACAAACGTCAGACCTCACCTTGAATTGTATAGCATCATTGCTCCACCATCACTCTGAAGAGACGCCAGTCTTTTGGAAGGAGTCCGAACACATGTGGAAAAAGGAGTGAATGGTCTCCGAGATGAACTATACAATGAAAAGCTCTAGGAAACCAGTTAGTTACGCTGCCTGAGTGACTTTGAACTCGCTTCTAGTTGATTTCTACTAGAAATAACACTCACGATAGATGTGTGGCCATCTATCCTGCTTGACCTGAACTCTGGAAACACTACCTGCAGACTGTTTAGTTTGGCTCGCCCAGCCTGGTGACCGGGCTGTCTTTAACAGCACCCTTAGCTACCGAAAGGATTTATTTCTTGACAATGATTTAAGGAGAATGTAGGGATAAGCAATCACATGACGACAAAGCTGTCAGGCTCTTGTCCTATGATAATCTAGTGACCCCTCTCTCTTTCACTCTGTACAGATAAACAAGTATATCGTTGATGTTTTGATTAGTTCGAAGAACTTGTGTGATCCCCTACAAGGCTAAGAGAATTAGGTCTTCTCATACTTAGCTACCGTCTACTTAGAGGTGACCGAATTTTCCACCACAGAGATTACAAATGAACGGAATCACCCAAACACAGGTATTCTGCTATTAAGTAAGTATAGGCTTCTTCACAGTAATCCTCGGAAAATAGCTCATCCTATAGTAAAGTTTCGACTGACTGACACTGATGCCTTTTCCATGTCTCTTGCGCTTGTCGCTCACCACTGTTTTCAATTGTTGTGGAGACTCTTGCTTAGCTTTGGTTGGATTAACCTTCTCTCCTCATCATATTCAGAGCTCGCCGGAATCAGTCGCCTCGCATTACTCAGTTCGGATGATGCAACAGAAATCAACTGGCATTTAGTAAGCTTTGGTTTTGAGTTATGAGCAACCGTAGCAGTGGTTTCTACAACTGAATGTATGTTATGACGAGCTTCCTCAGGATAAGTCTTGATGTCCCAAACTCAGACACACGTTCAGCGATCTCTTCCTCGAATGGGGACCTAGTGTTCCGATCAAGTTCGGGGTGTAGAGGCTTCACTGCTGCCTTTTTTCTATATCCCTTCAATCGTAAACATATACCTGTACCTAGATGTCTCTTGCTAAGTAAGCCCTCTATTACACAAACTGAGTCCTGGGTCACTAATTGGCTGCATTCCTACTTCTCTAACAGAATGCAATACACCGTATACAAAGGCAAATCCTCCTCTGTTGTGCTCACTGAAGCTGGTGTCCCCCAAGGTGCTGTACTCTCCCCACTTCTCTTTTCTTTCTTTCTACATGACTTACCATCTTTAAATGACATCAATTTTGTCAAATATGCTGACGACCTAACAGTATCTTTGCCTGTCAAATGTCAAAGTGACTGCTCTAATCTAAGTGGCTTTCTATCAGAAATCAGCCAGTGGTCCAAGGAAACCAGTCTTACCTTAAACCCCTCCAAATACCAAACAGTCAATTTCACCTTTAGGTATAAATCTGACCTAAACAAACTGGTTAGCTCTCACGAGGTTTGCAACATAGATGACACTGAAATAGGAACAAAGTCGGAAATTAAATACCTAGGCGTAATTCTATCTGCTGATCTTTCCTCGTCGTCCCATATCTTGGCGATTTCTAAGAAAATATTCCGTCTTACCTTCTACATCAAGAAGTTAAAACATTCTGGTATAACCTAGCTCTTACTGCTGCAATTCGTTAACTCTCGCATCCTGCCTATTATTCTCTCTTGTTCCCTCTTAGTTTTTCCAGGGCTACTGAAGAAAGACTATAACATATTACGCAGGATGTTAAAGGTTGTCAGCAGGGTAAGCCACGTGCCACTTAACCTGGTCGACAGACGGGCACTTGGACTCATGTGAAAAATGGGCTTAATCCATTTTATCTAACTCAAACCACCCTCTTCACTCACAACTCTCCCCTTGCATCTCATCAGACAAAACCAGAAAACTATATGCTCGCACTAGCAAGTACAAAAACTCAACCATACCTTACTTAGCTCGTGTTCTGTGCGATAAAGAAAGCATTAGGCGTGATACCTATAACTTATTTGTTTCTTTCTTCCGCTTACGCCAGTAGATATGATAACACCTACTTTTCTAACACCTTCAAATACTGTTCAACTTTGGCTTTGATACCGACATGCCAATATGTTGTTGTCATAATGAACTGAGATTACCCTTAATCTATGTAGAATTTTATTTGTTGATAATGTACTAACTGGATGCAATGCTGTAGTAAAAATGGTGGGAATTCCATTCTGTACCACAAGTACTGTTTTGGAATAAAGCAAATTATTATTATTCTTGGACATTGATAATTCTCCACTTTTTATTCTTTTTTTCCTATTTTCTCAGCTTGTCCTGGCTTTTCAACAACTCAAACCATCTCAATCATTTGTTGTCTATCATAAGAATGTAGCTGTTTGTTATTTCCCAAGTCTACAAGTAAGCTAGCTGATTTAATTGAATGTGTTTATGTACCATGATATGATAACCAATCATCATTTATTCCCTAACCTTCCGAATATGGAATACATAAAGCGTCAGTGGCCCATGTCTCCATTGCACTTAGCTCTCTCTCTCTCTCTTATATCCGTCAGTCTTTCACAACTGTGTCTCCAAGACTGTGGCCTGCCTGCATGTCACTGCTGATCACCTACTTAAGTTCCATTCAAATAACTACTACCTAGCATGTAGGTTATCTGTGCATCGGTGATACAGCGGTTAGGACGCTCGCCGACCATGCACATGGTCCGGGGTTCGATCACCGGTCGACGCACTCCTTTACATTGCTGAGCCTGAAATAATGCTGGTGAAGAGGAAAGGTTAGGCATGAGGCTAGCAACCCCATCCTGTAAAATAAACACTGCTACAGAAACTTCAAGCCACTAGCTTGAAGCCCTATGTTTCACTGGGGAACGTGAAGGAATTAAAAAAAAGGCCATAATAATATTCTAAAACAAAAAAAAGGGTTTGGGTGATTGTATAGTAAAAGAATTAATTAAGAACTATACACCTAGCTATTGTAATGCCAACTTTCATCGAAAACTACCTTCGCCAGTGCCATACTCAAGATAAGATGATCGGCTAGAAAGAATTAGCAACACAAGGAACTCTGGCTAGCAATAAACCAGTCAAGAACCTATCGCTTAACTAGTATCCTGAAGGAAATGAAGATAAGTTGGACACATGCTAAGGCGACGGTTAAGTGACATCACACACCATACTGCATCCAAAGCCTCAGGATGGTCGGGGGTGGGTGCCTTGCGCTGTGGCTTGACCACCCCTCCGCACACCTCTTGAAATGCTCTCATATGACCGGGCGTCTTACATAGCCTCTCCTGAGGAAGTCCTACTCACTGCCTTCACGTGGCGGGGGGTTTTTCACCAAAGTGAGAGGACGAAAGCGGATGCCCGGCGCTCTTCACCGGGTTGACTGTCCATTGGATGACAGTCTAGGGGAGATGGCTAAACCCTGATTTCAAACCTCCAACGACTGGCGTATGAAGCTCACTGGAGCTCACCGGCAGACGTATGGACAAAGGGCTTGTTGGATGTCCTGGATATCTGGCCCCATTCAAAAAGGCGTATGAACCGAACTCCGGTCACCGGCTGCCAATGGATAGTGGACTCCCTACTCCACTCCTACTGCCTTGCAGGTCACACTTGGTTGTGTAAAGGCTAGAGCTGCACTCTCAAACAAATGGCCGAGCGATTCTGGGGACATCACTCGTACCAAATTCCCATGAAACTTCATGAACTCTCTTACAAACGAAGATCGCCGCGCCTGGGCAGCGATGATTCGAGATGTTCATCAAGCCGGCTCATCCTCCCGTAGGAGATAGCCGAAGTAAAGTGAAGTACACACCCTACCTTCTCTAGAGTGGGAATCAAGTTGAGTGTGGAGGGCATCATATAAACTGGAGAAAATGAAGGCTTCTAGGTAATCGTGGAGCTATCTATAAGTGACTGCAGAGAACAAAGCAAAGTGGTGATGTGCGTCGGCTGAAGCCTTGTGGTACACTTGGAAAAGAATCAAATCCCTTTAAATTAACACTTGTTGATTATGATTACTATTATTATTATTTCATACATTTTTTCCCCTTAATGAATTTAAACAAAGCAACAACTACAGATTTAGCGGAATAAAATGGTACCATATTTTATTTCGTCGCCTTCTCTTCAGCTGCTTACAGGGCAAAAACATTATTAAATGTATCTACAATAACAATTTAACATACTTACACAGAGTTCATTTTAAACAGAGATCAATCGATCAATATACACATACACTAATAATATATACAAATATATATATATATATATATGCATTCTTGAACACAATTCCGAGCAATAATAATCATACAAAATGAAAACTTTTCAGTATCTCGCATTAAGATGAAAAATATCCAGTTACCAGGGCTTTTGGTTCCAAGTTAAACTGCAAACTGACTCATCATTTAGAAACAGCATTCAAAACTGGAAAGTACTGGAGAGCTATTCCACCGCAGTTTGAGACTCTTCAACGGCAGACACCTACACGACCTCACCGGGGATCGAACTGACAGTCTACAAGGTATTACGAGAATAAGCTCGTTAATCAATCAGCGATTGCAACCTAATCTAGTCGAATTCGCCAGCCAATGTCTTCGGTGAGCTTTTTCCCTCACACCCGACCTGGTGGATCGTCTGATCACGCCTGCTCACTAGAACCCCAGTCAACCTCCTTCTGTTGTCAGTCAGTCAGCCAGTCACTAGTGGGCATCAGGTTAATTTACAAGTGTTAGTATGCAGGGATACTATTCGTTTTATCAAACTTGAATTCATAATATAATAATAATCAATTATATATAGTACCCAAGTTTTGTGCATATATATTAATTTTTCCCCTTAAATTTTTCGTTTTTCTTTTTCTTTCCTTTCAAAAGTTTAGTCAGACAGCATTGAATATAGCTCATCAGTTAGCTAAACAGTTATCCGATGAACAATCGGTCGCTACTAGGCATTTATACGTCAAAGGTCGACCTTTACGTTCGTCTCATTTGATGATGCATAGCAATAATGATACTGATCGATATAAATATGCATGTCTTCAACTCTTGCCTACATCATCAGCTAATACAACGACAACAACAGCAACAACAACGACAACTGGAGATGAAGTAGCGCCAATGAATCCTTCAGATTGGAAACAGTATCATGATTTATTATGTGACTGTGTCAATTCAGTTCAAATGAATTACTCCAATGAAGGCTGATTCAACGCAAAGCTCAATAGGATTATTATTATTATTATTATGCTATTATTATTAACGGCACAACAACGTTAGCGAAAAGCCACTGGTATATATACCTTTTACCCTAATTGATTGATATGTAAATGTGCCTTATTATTATTACTACAGTTGAAAGAGGGCAATTGAATCCCCTCTATTCTGTTTGTAAAATCCTTTCCCTCCTCCTGCGGCTACCTGTACTCTTATATAAATAGAAATACTTATCATGAAATATACGATAGAGCGTTACCTGTCTCTTGTTACAATCGGTAGAGTGTTGTACGATTATGTAGCAAAAAGAGAGAAGTGGTGAGGTAGTGTTTAAGTGGTCTGTCTGTTTTCGACATAGAACTTTGCATCGATGTGCACCAGTTCTACTTGCCATACTCTATGTAGCACACAAAGCAAGAGAAGAAAGTAAAAGAAATGCAAAATGGAGACAGTAAACAGATATATGAGGCAAAAGGAATAGCAATATCGAAGAAGAATATACTTTTATTGTAAGGCGATGACTAGGCATACGTAACACATGTCCTAACCATCTCAGTTGATGTAATTTCACAAACTCGTCGACTGATTTCCCCCCCTTACCTAGCACTCGACCGATGTCTAATCTCAATGTTGCTCACCTTATTATACCACTTCACACGGGAGATAGAACGCAGACACCTATGATCGAAGACAGCTAATCTTTTCATGTCTTCCACTCTCAATGGCCATGTTTCTCTCACAGCCATAAAGGAGGACGGAGCGGACTGCTGAGAAGTACACACGCCCTTTGGTCGATAGTCGGATATCACGTCTACGCCTGAGACGGCGTAAACTGGCATATGCGAGAATGAATACGAAACTGTATATATTCTTCAGAGAAGGCTGAATTCCTAAGGAAATTTGATTATGCCTATGACATCAGTTATATATGAAATTGTAATCATAATAAGATAACCATGTATTCTGCAGTGATCGATAACTGGAAAGCTAACTGTGCGTGTTAATTAAACATTGGGAAAAAAGACTCACCCAGCATAACCTCTAACAAACATAACGTTTTCTTTAGTGCTTCAACATATTCGAGAAAGTTAGAAATTTATACAATTTGACGTAGAGGAGTAGAGAAATACGCTAACATTGCACCCACCAGACTCTTAGCAACGCGCGTCAGTGGCACAGCGTTAGAATGCTCGCTAACCAGTCAGGTGGTTCAGTGTTCGGCCACCGACTCATACGTATACATCGCTAAGGTAGTAATAAGACTGGAAAACAGGGAAGGTTAGGCACGAGGCTAGCAAACCTAACCCCGAAAAATTAATTCCACTGCTACTGAAACTTCAAGTGTCCAGGTGTAAGATTTATTTTCCACTGGGAACGTAAAGAAATGCGAAAGAATATCACTGACAGATTCTCTCGTTTTACTCTGGAGCCGCAGATATATTCTCACCGCAGAATTATTAAAATTGGCAGAAAGGTAAAGTCAAAATAACAGAGAAACCATCCCAATGTTCGGCAGTGAAGATTATGGCGAGGGAATACATCGCACTGATCAAGGAACTCACTCTACTCGAACTCATGCAGTCAGCTAGGTAAGGAAGAGCCTACGGAGCGTTGACATCTGAAGTGATAACAACCAGTGGTGTCCGTCAGGGATGTCCACTGTCCCCATTTCTGTTTAATTTCATCATCCATGTACTAATGGACTTAACCCTAACTGACTGACTTCAGCGACTCAGGGCTTGACTTCTTACCAGGAAATAATCTCGTTGACTTGGAATATGCGGATGATATAGTCCTCCCTCCTAGGTGAGCAAGACGCTGACAAAATGCCGAGTCTTCTCAACATCTTGAGCAGCAATCTCCGAATGTTTGACATGCGATTCGCTCGTTCTGTCAAATGTAAGATGATGCTACAGGACTCGACTGGAATACATCGACACCTAGCTTAGAAATAGGCAGTGAAGTGGTGGAGCGTGTTGACGACTTGACTTATTTGGGAAGTTGCATCAGCCAACGCCATCGGTTTGATCGCTGACGAAATCTCAGCACGGATACAGTTAGCACAGTTCATGCACTCACCCTCAGTATCATAGGATGAAGGGTAAGTTTTAAAATCTAATATAATCAGTAGAAAATCGATCACGGAGTCTTTATCTAATTAATCTACACTAAATACACACAACTGCAATAACTGGACACCGATTAAAGGTATCTGGAAAATTCTGTTGCCAACAAACCTGTCTTCGTCAATGGAAATAAGCTTCATAGCCTTATAAATGCTCTATGAAAGTCAATCTCCGAGAAAAATGCCACCCTAATTAGCTCTCAGGGTAGACGACTGGAAGAATTTGAGAAACAATTTAACTGGCCTACAGCCACTCTCAACTCACCGAGCATCCAACACCTCCCTGAATCGTATATAAACACCGGTCCTCCGTCCCCAACTCAGGTTACAAATGCTGTCTCTAATCTGAAACGAGGCAAAGCAGTGAGACCTGATCGAATGACTCCAGAGATGTTTAAGGAAGGTGGAGACAATTCACTGTCTCGGTTAACTAGGGTGTTAGGCATCGTCTGGGAATCAGAGATATTCCAGTTTGGCTGGTGTATGTCATTGGTTATCCCGGTATACAAGAAGGGAGACAAGTTTTCCTGTGATAATCACAGAGTGATTAGCTTGACTAATATCGTGGTATCTAAAGTTCTAGGCTGAATGATAATGCGTAGACTAAGGGGTTCTCGGGAGGAGCAGACACGAGAAAATCAGGCATGCTTTAGACCAGGAAGAGTTTGTATTGGTCACATATTCACACTTCGACAGATTGTCTTTCATAGGCGTGTTTAACGCAGGCGTCCAACAAATGCCTTATTTCTTGCCCTAAACGGGGTTTTCGAGTCCGTCGACCGAGATGTACTATGGCAATGTTTGGCCGTGAAGGGTATGCCGAGGAAATACATCGCACTGATCAAGGAACTCACTCTACTCGAACTCATGCAGTCAGCCAGGTAAGGAAGGGCCTACGGAGAGTTGTCATCTGAAGTGATAACAACCAGTGGTGTCCGTCAGGGATGTCCACTGTCCCCATTTCTGTTTAATTTCATCATCCATGTACTAATGGACTTAACCCTAACTGACTGACTTCAGCGACTCAGGGCTTGACTTCTTACCAGGAAATAATCTCGTTGACTTGGAATATGCGGATGATATAGTCCTCCCTCCTAGGTGAGCAAGACGCTGACAAAATGCCGAGTCTTCTCAACATCTTGAGCAGCAATCTCCGAATGTTTGACATGCGATTCGCTCGTTCTGTCAAATGTAAGATGATGCTACAGGACTCGACTGGAATACATCGACACCTAGCTTAGAAATAGGGAGTGAAGTGGTGGAGCGTGTTGACGACTTGACTTATTTGGGAAGTTGCATCAGCCAACGCCATCGGTTTGATCGCTGACGAAATCTCAGCACGGATACAGTTAGCACAGTTCATGCACTCACCCTCAGTATCATAGGATGAAGGGTAGGTTTTAAAATCTAATATAATCAGTAGAAAATCGATCACGGAGTCTTTATCTAATTAATCTATACTAAATACACACAACTGCAATAACTGGACACCGATTAAAGGTATCTGGAAAATTCTGTTGCCAACAAACCTGTCTTCGTCAATGGAAATAAGCTTCATAGCCTTATAACTGCTCTATGAAAGTCAATCTCCGAGAAAAATGCCACCCTAATTAGCTCTCGGGATAGATGACTGGAAGAATTTGAGAAACAATTTAACTGGCCTACAGCCACTCTCAAATTACCAAGCATCCAACACCTCCCTGGATCGTATATAAACACCGGTCCTCCGTCTCCAACTCAGGTTACAAATGCTGTCTCTAATCTGAAACGAGGCAAAGCAGTGAGACCTGATCGAATAACTCCAGAGATGTTTAAGGACGGTGGAGACAATTCACTGTCTCGGTTAACTAGGGTGTTAGGCATCGTTTGGGAATCAGAGATAGTCCAGTTGGGCTGGTGTGTGTCATTGATCATCCCGGTATACAAGAAGGGAGACAAGTCTTCCTGTGATAATCACAGAGGGATTAGCTTGACTAATATCGTGGTATCTAAAGTTCTAGGCTGAATGATAATGCGTAGACTAAGGGGTTCTCGGGAGGAGCAGACACGAGAAAATCAGGCATGCTTTAGACCAGGAAGAGGTTGTATTGGTCATATCTTCACACTTCGACAGATTCTGGTACATAGGCGTACTTACTGGCGTCCAACAAATGTCACATTTCTTGACCTGAAGGGGGGTTTCGATTTCGTCGACCGAGAGGTACTATGGCAATGTTTGGCCGTGAAGGGTATGCCGAGGAAATACATCTCACTAATCAAGGACTCACTCTACTCGAACTCATGCAGTCAGACAGGTAAGGAAGAGCCTACGGAGAGTTGTCATCTGAAGTGATAACAACCAGTGGTGTCCGTCAGGGATGTCCACTGTCCCCATTTCTCTTTAATTTCATCATCCATGTACTAATGGACTTAACCCTAACTGACTGACTTCAGCGACTCAGGGCTTGACTTCTTACCAGGAAATAATCTCGTTGACTTGGAATATGCGGATGATATAGTCCTCCCTCCTAGGTGAGGAAGACGCTGACAAAATGACGAGTCTTCTCAACATCTTGAGCAGCAATCTCCGAATGTTTGACATGCGATTCGCTCGTCCTGTCAAATGTAAGATGATGCTACAGGACTCGACTGGAATACATCGACACCTAGCTTAGAAATAGGCAGTGAAGTGGTATGTGGAGCGTGTTGACGACTTTACTTATTTGGGAAGTTGCATCAGCCAACGCCGTCGGTTTGATCGCTGACGAAATCTCAGCACGGATACAGTTAGCACAGTTCATGCACTCACCCTCAGTATCATAGGATGAAGGGTAGGTTTTAAAATCTAATATAATCAGTAGAAAATCGATCACGGAGTCTTTATCTAATTAATCTATACTAAATACACACAACTGCAATAACTGGACACCGATTAAAGGTATCTGGAAAATTCTGTTGCCAACAAACCTGTCTTCGTCAATGGAAATAAGCTTCATAGCCTTATAACTGCTCTATGAAAGTCAATCTCCGAGAAAAATGCCACCCTAATTAGCTCTCGGGATAGATGACTGGAAGAATTTGAGAAACAATTTAACTGGCCTACAGCCACTCTCAAATTACCAAGCATCCAACACCTCCCTGGATCGTATATAAACACCGGTCCTCCGTCTCCAACTCAGGTTACAAAAGCTGTCTCTAATCTGAAACGAGGCAAAGCAGTGAGACCTGATCGAATAACTCCAGAGATGTTTAAGGACGGTGGAGACAATTCACTGTCTGGGTTAACTAGGGTGTTAGGCAACGTCTGGGAATCAGAGATAGTCCAGTTGGGCTGGTGTGTGTCATTGATCATCCCGGTATACAAGAAGGGAGACAAGTCTTCCTGTGATAATCACAGAGGGATTAGCTTGACTAATATCGTGGTATCTAAAGTTCTAGGCTGAATGATAATGCGTAGACTAAGGGGTTCTCGGGAGGAGCAGACACGAGAAAATCAGGCATGCTTTAGACCAGGAAGAGGGTGTATTGGTCATATCTTCACACTTCGACAGATTCTGGGACATAGGCGTACTTACTGGCGTCCAACAACTGTCACATTTCTTGACCTGAAGGCGGGATTCGATTCCGTCGACCGAGAGGTACTATGGCAATGTTTGGCCGTGAAGGGTATGCCGAGGAAATACATCGCACTAATCAAGGACTCACTCTACTCGAACTCATGCAGTCAGCCAGGTAAGGAAGAGCCTACGGAGAGTTGTCATCTGAAGTGATAACAACCAGTGGTGTCCGTCAGGGATGTCCACTGTCCCCATTTCTCTTTAATTTCATCATCCATGTACTAATGGACTTAACCCTAACTGACTGACTTCAGCGACTCAGGGCTTGACTTCTTACCAGGAAATAATCTCGTTGACTTGGAATATGCGGATGATATAGTCCTCCCTCCTAGGTGAGGAAGACGCTGACAAAATGACGAGTCTTCTCAACATCTTGAGCAGCAATCTCCGAATGTTTGACATGCGATTCGCTCGTCCTGTCAAATGTAAGATGATGCTACAGGACTCGACTGGAATACATCGACACCTAGCTTAGAAATAGGCAGTGAAGTGGTATGTGGAGCGTGTTGACGACTTTACTTATTTGGGAAGTTGCATCAGCCAACGCCGTCGGTTTGATCGCTGACGAAATCTCAGCACGGATACAGTTAGCACAGTTCATGCACTCACCCTCAGTATCATAGGATGAAGGGTAGGTTTTAAAATCTAATATAATCAGTAGAAAATCGATCACGGAGTCTTTATCTAATTAATCTATACTAAATACACACAACTGCAATAACTGGACACCGATTAAAGGTATCTGGAAAATTCTGTTGCCAACAAACCTGTCTTCGTCAATGGAAATAAGCTTCATAGCCTTATAACTGCTCTATGAAAGTCAATCTCCGAGAAAAATGCCACCCTAATTAGCTCTCGGGATAGACGACTGGAAGAATTTGAGAAACAATTTAACTGGCCTACAGCCACTCTCAAATTACCAAGCATCCAACACCTCCCTGGATCGTATATAAACACCGGTCCTCCGTCTCCAACTCAGGTTACAAATGCTGTCTCTAATCTGAAACGAGGCAAAGCAGTGAGACCTGATCGAATAACTCCAGAGATGTTTAAGGAAGGTGGAGACAATTCACTGTCTCGGTTAACTAGGGTGTTAGGCATCGTTTGGGAATCAGAGATATTCCAGTTGGGCTGGTGTATGTCATTGATTATCCCGGTATACAAGAAGGGAGACAAGTCTTCCTGTGATAATCACAGAGGGATTAGCTTGACTAATATCGTGGTATCTAAAGTTCTAGGCTGAATGATAATGCGTAGACTAAGGGGTTCTCGGGAGGAGCAGACACGAGAAAATCAGGCATGCTTTAGACCAGGAAGAGGTTGTATTGGTCATATATTCACACTTCGACAGATTGTGGTACATAGGCGTGTTTACAGGCGTCCAATAAATGTCTTATTTCTTGACCTGAAGGGGGTTTTCGAGTCCGTCGACCGAGAGGTACTATGGCAATGTTTGGCCGTGAAGGGTATGCCGAGGAAATACATCGCACTAATCAAGGAACTCACTCTACTCGAACTCATGCAGTCAGCCAGGTAAGGAAGAGCCTACGGAGAGTTGTCATCTGAAGTGATAACAACCAGTGGTGTCCGTCAGGGATGTCCACTGTCCCCATTTCTCTTTAATTTCATCATCCATGTACTAATGGACTTAACCCTAACTGACTGACTTCAGCGACTCAGGGCTTGACTTCTTACCAGGAAATAATCTCGTTGACTTGGAATATGCGGATGATATAGTCCTCCCTCCTAGGTGAGCAAGACGCTGACAAAATGCCGAGTCTTCTCAACATCTTGAGCAGCAATCTCCGAATGTTTGACATGCGATTCGCTCGTTCTGTCAAATGTAAGATGATGCTACAGGACTCGACTGGAATACATCGACACCTAGCTTAGAAATAGGCAGTGAAGTGGTATGTGGAGCGTGTTGACGACTTGACTTATTTGGGAAGTTGCATCAGCCAACGCCATCGGTTTGATCGCTGACGAAATCTCAGCACGGATACAGTTAGCACAGTTCATGCGCTCACCCTCAGTATCATAGGATGAAGGGTAAGTTTTAAAATCTAATATAATCAGTAGAAAATCGATCACGGAGCCTTTATCTAATTAATCTACACTAAATACACACAACTGCAATAACTGGAAACCCATTAAAGGTATCTGGAAAATTCTGTTGCCAACAAACCTGTCTTCGTCAATGGAAATAAGCTTCATAGCCTTATAACTGCTCTATGAAAGTCAATCTCCGAGAAAAATGCCACCCTAATTAGCTCTCGGGATAGACGACTGGAAGAATTTGAGAAACAATTTAACTGGCCTACAGCCACTCTCAACTCACCGAGCATCCAACACCTCCCTGAGTCGTATATAAACACCGGTCCTCCGTCCCCAACTCAGGTTACAAAAGCTGTCTCTAATCTGAAACGAGGCAAAGCAGTGAGACCTGATCGAATAACTCCAGAGATGTTTAAGGAAGGTGGAGACAATTCACTGTCTCGGTTAACTAGGGTGTTAGGCATCGTCTGGGAATCAGAGATATTCCAGTTTGGCTGGTGTATGTCATTGGTTATCCCGGTATACAAGAAGGGAGACAAGTTTTCCTGTGATAATCACAGAGTGATTGGCTTGACTAATATGGTGGTATCTAAATTTCTAGGCTCAATAATAATGCGTAGACTAAGGGGTTCTCGGGAGGAGCAGACACGAGAAAATCAGGCATGCTTTAGACCAGGAAGAGTTTGTATTGGTCACATATTCACACTTCGACAGATTGTCTTTCATAGGCGTGTTTAACGCAGGCGTCCAACAAATGCCTTATTTCTTGCCCTAAACGGGGTTTTCGAGTCCGTCGACCGAGATGTACTATGGCAATGTTTGGCCGTGAAGGGTATGCCGAGGAAATACATCGCACTGATCAAGGAACTCACTCTACTCGAACTCATGCAGTCAGCCAGGTAAGGAAGGGCCTACGGAGAGTTGTCATCTGAAGTGATAACAACCAGTGGTGTCCGTCAGGGATGTCCACTGTCCCCATTTCTCTTTAATTTCATCATCCATGTACTAATGGACTTAACCCTAACTGACTGACTTCAGCGACTCAGGGCTTGACTTCTTACCAGGAAATAATCTCGTTGACTTGGAATATGCGGATGATATAGTCCTCCCTCCTAGGTGAGGAAGACGCTGACAAAATGACGAGTCTTCTCAACATCTTGAGCAGCAATCTCCGAATGTTTGACATGCGATTCGCTCGTTCTGTCAAATGTAAGATGATGCTACAGGACTCGACTGGAATACATCGACACCTAGCTTAGAAATAGGGAGTGAAGTGGTGGAGCGTGTCGACCACCTGACTTATTTGAGAAGTTGCATCAGCCAACGTCATCGGTTTGATCGCTGACGAATTCTCAGCACGGATACAGTTAGCATAGTTCATGCGCTCACCCTCAGTATAATACGATGAAGGCTAAGTTTTGAAATCTAATATAACCAGTAGAAAATCGATCACGGAGCCTTTATCTAATTAACCTACACTAAATACACACAACTGCAATAACTGGAAACCCATTAAAGATATCTGGAAAATTCTGTTGCCAATAAACCTGTCTTTGTCAATGGAAGTAATCTTCATAGCCTTATAAATGCTCTATGAAAGTCAATCTCCGAGAAAAATGCCACCCTAATTAGCTCTCGGGATAGACGACTGGAAGAATTTGAGAAACAACTTAACTGGCCTACAGCCACTCTCAACTCACCGAGCATCCAACACCTCCCTGAATCGTATATAAACACCGGTCCTCCGTCCCCAACTCAGGTTACAAAAGCTGTCTCTAATCTGAAACGAGGCAAAGCAGTGGGACCTGATCGAATGACTCCAGAGATGTTTAAGGACGGTGGAGACAATTCACTGTCTGGGTTAACTAGGGTGTTAGGCAACGTCTGGGAATCAGAGATAGTCCAGTTGGGCTGGTGTGTGTCATTGATCATCCCGGTATACAAGAAGGGAGACAAGTCTTCCTGTGATAATCACAGAGGGATTAGCTTGACTAATATGGTGGTATCTAAAGTTCTAGGCTCAATGATAATGCGTAGACTAAGGGGTTCTCGGGAGGAGCAGACACGAGAAAATCAGGCATGCTTTAGACCAGGAAGAGGGTGTATTGGTCATATCTTCACACTTCGACAGATTCTGGGACATAGGCGTACTTACTGGCGTCCAACAACTGTCACATTTCTTGACCTGAACGCGGGATTCGATTCCGTCGACCGAGAGGTACTATGGCAATGTTTGGCCGTGAAGGGTATGCCGAGGAAATACATCGCACTAATCAAGGAACTCACTCTACTCGAACTCATGCAGTCAGCCAGGTAAGGAAGAGCCTACGGAGAGTTGTCATCTGAAGTGATAACAACCAGTGGTGTCCGTCAGGGATGTCCACTGTCCCCATTTCTCTTTAATTTCATCATCCATGTACTAATGGACTTAACCCTAACTGACTGACTTCAGCGACTCAGGGCTTGACTTCTTACCAGGAAATAATCTCGTTGACTTGGAATATGCGGATGATATAGTCCTCCCTCCTAGGTGAGCAAGACGCTGACAAAATGCCGAGTCTTCTCAACATCTTGAGCAGCAATCTCCGAATGTTTGACATGCGATTCGCTCGTTCTGTCAAATGTAAGATGATGCTACAGGACTCGACTGGAATACATCGACACCTAGCTTAGAAATAGGCAGTGAAGTGGTGGAGCGTGTTGACGACTTGACTTATTTGGGAAGTTGCATCAGCCAACGCCATCGGTTTGATCGCTGACGAATTCTCAGCACGGATACAGTTAGCACAGTTCATGCGCTCACCCTCAGTATAATAGGATGAAGGCTAAGTTTTGAAATCTAATATAACCAGTAGAAAATCGATCACGGAGCCTTTATCTAATTAATCTACACTAAATACACACAACTGCAATAACTGGAAACCCATTAAAGATATCTGGAAAATTCTGTTGCCAATAAACCTGTCTTTGTCAATGGAAGTAATCTTCATAGCCTTATAAATGCTCTATGAAAGTCAATCTCGGAGAAAAATGCCGCCCTAACTAGCTCTCAGGATAGACGACTGGAAGAATTTGAGAAACAACTTGACTGGCCTACAGCCACTCTCAACTCACCGAGCATCCAACACCTCCCTGAGTCGTATATAAACACCGGTCCTCCGTCCCCAACTCAGGTTACAAAAGCTGTCTCTAATCTGAAACGAGGCAAAGCAGTGAGACCTGATCGAATAACTCCAGAGATGTTTAAGGACGGTGGAGACAATTCACTGTCTGGGTTAACTAGGGTGTTAGGCAACGTCTGGAAATCAGAGATAGTCCAGTTGGGCTGGTGTGTGTCATTGATCATCCCGGTATACAAGAAGGGAGACAAGTCTTCCTGTGATAATCACAGAGGGATTAGCTTGACTAATATGGTGGTATCTAAAGTTCTAGGCTCAATTATTATATATAATGCTCTCGGTAACCAATTAACTAGTCTGCCTTAATGGCTTTGAGGTCGCTTCTAGTTTTTTTATCTACAACTAACGCTTGCGATTGATGCCTGGCTATCTATCCTGCTAGACGTTAATTCTGTACACACTACCTGCAGATTTTTTATTTTGCCTCCATTAACCTGGTGGCCAGGCTGTCCTTAACAACACCCTTAACCACCGAAATGATGTATTTTACTGATGTATTTCTTGACAATGTTTTAAGGAGAATGTAGGGATAAGCAATCACATCACGACAAAGCTGTCGGACTCATATCCTATGATAATCTAGTGACCCACCTATCTTTCACTCTCCTCAGATAAACAAGTGTATCGTTGAATTTCTGATTGGTTCGAAGAACTTCTGTGATCCCCTACAAGGCTAAGGGAATTAGGTCTTCTCATACTTAGCTACCGTCTACTTAGAGGTAACCGAATTTTCTGCCACAGATATTACGAATGAACGGAATCATCCAAACATATGTATTATGTCATTAAGTAAGTTTAGGCTTCTTCACAGTAATCCTCGAAAACTAGCTCATCGTATAGCAACGTTTTGACTGCGGCTGACATTGATACTTTTTCCATCTCTCTAGCCTTTATCGCTCACCACTGTTTTCAATTGTTGTGGAGACTTTTGTTTAGCTTTGGTTGGATTAACCTTCTCTCTTCATCATGTTCAGAGCTCGCCTGAATCAGTCTCCTCGCATCACTCAGTTCGGATGATGCAATAGAAATCAACTGGCATTTAGTAAGCTTTGGTTTTGAGCAACCGTAGCAGTGGTTTCTACAGCTGACTGTATGTTATGATGAGCTTCCTCAGGATAAGTCTTGATGTCCCAAACTCAGATACACGTTCAGCGACCTCTTCCTCGAATGGGGACCTAGTGTTCCAATCAAGTTCGGGGTGTAGAGGCTTCACTGCTGCCTTTTTTCTACATCCCTTCAATCGTAAACATATACCTGCACCTAGATGTCTCTTGCAAAATAAGCTCTCTATTACACAAACTGAGTCCTGGGTCACTAACTGGCTGCATTCCTACTTCTCTAACAGAATGCAATACACCGTATACAAAGGTAAATCCTCCTCTACTGTGCTCAATGAAGTTAGTGTCCCCCAAGGTGCTGTACTCTCCCCACTTCTCTTTTCTTTCTTTCTACATGACTTACCATCTCCAAATGACATTAATTTTGTCAAATATGCTGACGACCTAACAGTATCTTTGCCTGTCAATTGTCAAAGTGACTGCTCTAAACTGAATGGCTTTCTATCAGAAATCAGCCTGTGGTTCAAGTAAAACAGTTTTACCTTAAACCCTTCCAAATACCAAACAGTCAATTTCACCTTTAGGCATAAATCCGACCCAAACAAACTGGTTGGCTCTCACGAGGTGTGCAACATAGATGGCACTGAAATAGAAACCATTTCGGAAATTAAGTACCTAGGCGTAATTCTATCTGGTGATCTCTCCTGGTCGTCTCATATCTTGGCGATTTCTAAGAAAATATTCCGTCTTACCTTCTACATCAAGAAGTTAAAACATTCTGGTATAACCTAACCCTTACTCCCACAGTTCGTTAACTCTCGCATTCTGCCTATTATTTATTCTCTATTGTTCCCCCTTAGTTTTTCCCGGTTCACTGAAGAAAGACTATACCTTATTACGCAGGATGTTAAAGGTTGTCAGCAGGGTAAGCAACGTGCCACTTAACCAGTTTGTTAATATTCTGGTCGACAGGCACATGGACTCATGTGAAAAATGGGCTGAATCCATTTTATCTAACTCACACCGCCCTCTTCACTCACAACTCTCCCCTTGCATCTCATCAGGCAAAACCAGAAGCTTATATAGAAAACTATATGCTCGCACCAGCAAGTACAAAACTCAACCATACCCTACTTAGCTCGTGTTCTGTGCGACAAAGAAAGCATTAGGCGTGACACCTATAATTCATTAAATAGTCAGTAGAACAACTTGATCTCGTCTTTCCAACTCATATCATTTATAGATACAACATTTTCTTTCTTTCTTTTCCTTTACTCTCTCTCTTTTCTGTTATGTGGTGCTTTTTTTTTTTCTTCCGCTTACGCCAGTAAATATGATAGCACCTACTTTTCTAACACCTTCAAACACTGTTCAACTTTGGCTTTGCTACCAACATCCAAATATGTTGTTGTCATAATGAACTGAGATTTCCTTAATTTATGTAGAATTTTATTTATTGATAATGTACTAACTGGATGCAATACTGTAGTAAAAATGCTGAGAATTCCATTCTGTAGCAATGAGTTGGTCGTCCAAGGTTGACATGAAGGAAGTCATGTGAAGAGGAGATGAAAGTATGTGGACAGACGTGGAGCCAGATGAAAACGTTGGCAGAGAATTGAACGCAATGGAGATGTGTGGCTGAAGCCCTATGTTCCTCTAGGAACTAAAGCAAACAATAATAATAATAGTGTATCGGTAGTGCAGTGGTACTTAACGCGCTAGCCACCTGGGGGGCCCAGGTTCGACTCTCAGCTAACACACTCCTAAACCCTGTCTATTTTACTAGCCGGGTTGGTAAGCCTGGAAAAGAGGGAAGGTCGGGACGACCCAACCCAGTAAACAAAACACCATCTCTGCGAAAAGGCTGAAACTCTATGTATGCCTGAAAACGTTAAAAAAAACGAAAGAACAGTCAGGTGAAACGTATTTACTGCGACAGCTAGCTAATAATACTACTACTACTACTACCCAGTTAGTCAAATTGAATCAGATGCAGCGCAGCTCGAAACTGTGATCCCCTGACTGAATACCTAGTGCTCCCTGTGTTTTCAACAATTCTAATAGAAAAGACAATGTTTCATTACAGAATAGATTTTTTTTCTCTCAAGTACTGATGAAGCACTAAAATCTACACACACACACATACACACATACACACCGGGTAAAATAATATGAGATATAATAATAATAATATAAGATTCAAGTGAACATCGATATCAAAATTTTCTTTCGATAAAAAAGTAAGTTAGCGTAGAAAAATATGTAAAAATTTGTTCAGCATAAGTCTCATAAGTGAATGCTTTTTTTCTTCTCTAAACAATCTCTGAATTGACAAAAATTATAACTACGTTTCCATGGCCACTGGAGGTAGTTCGTTGTATGCAGGCACAGTGTTCTTTTCAGGCATACAAGTGTTACTAGTGTTATCTGTTGAATCCGATGATTGATCACCGTTATTTGAAGGCCTTTCAGGCAATAAAATATGTAGATAAGGATGTGTAATATTTACCGCACCCATAGCTGAAAGATCTGTATAAATGGCTGCATAGGTCTGATGGAACAGCAGGCCATCACCAGAGACTCGACGACAATCAACAAGTATTGAACCAGCCAATGGATACGAGAGGACACGGAAAGCAGTTCCTGGATGTTCTGGACTTTTAATATCAATCTGTAAAACAGAAATACATTTTAAAGGGGAAGAAATTAAAGGTCATGAAGATATAAGACAATGCATATACAGTGGTGACAGTCCCACAAACCGCCGTCTCAGACGACACACACGCAAATCCAACGAATTGTGATTGATGAAACTGGCAAGAGTTGTTTTGGTTAGCTTTAATCTTCATTAACTAAGAGAAAGGCAATCTTGAGACGAAATTGACCGACTTAGTCTCAGCACAGATGTGTAGCAGTTCAAGTTGCCACATACTTCAAGTAGAACACAATGGTAGAGAAAAAGAGACTATTACAAAGAAATTAGGAAAATCAGTTCAAAGAACTTTTAATGCTGGCAAACTACACGTATTTTGATTTGACACTAGTAACACGTATTATTCTCTACACGACCGATGGTGCTACCTCGACTGAAAGATGAAGTAGCTAGACTAGTCACTTCAAATTGTATCTATCAATTCAACTGCGCTTGTGGTGGAGAGTTATATTGGCCGTTGCTCTAGGAACTTGATTTTCCGTGCTCGAGAACATATCCCACTAGGGCTAATAAAGGTGCAGTTACAACTATTAACAGCTCGATATTAGACCATCTGGTGCAAACCGGTCACAAAGCCAGCCAGCGTAGAAGAATCCTTCTCTATCATCTACCCGGTGCCTAATAAATTGCCAGAATCATAGAAGCACCGCATGCTCTAAATAGCAGAGGCTATTGCAATTCGCCTCAAACAATCAGTGCTCTGTGTTCAAAAGAAGCAAGTCCAGCCCCTACTACTGCCTCCAGTAGAGACTAGAAATTCATGAATTCGTATTATTGTTATCTTTCTTAATTTTTATGACATTCAGCTTACTTTATGTTGATGTTAGTGAGCTGTAATCTATCAGTATTGTTGATTTGATATTAATTAAACAGCATTAATGCTGTTCATAACACTAATTCATTCATTCACTACTATAATGTATATATAACTGTAGAGCCTGATGATGAAGTTATCGAAAAGCGTACTCCTTGTTCAGTATCCATTCTTTTGACAAAGAAATAATCAAAACATTATAATGGGCAGAAATGTAGCGGATAAATAATAATAGTAGCACAAGGGGAAGCAATGAGGTTTAATGAATACGGCAGATCAAGAAGAGTTAAGGGCCTTCGCCTACGTGCCAGCGTAGGCTACCTGACCTACAATTTTTGCACACGACCGATGGTAAATGATAAGTGACCAAAAAGCATTAGAAGAAAGGCAATACAGTAATATTGTGCAATACTAGTCTAGTGCTTTTAAGCGTATTACAAATAAAGTGGTTGGGGATAAGACACTTTGTGACACTATGAGAAAGAACAATTACTCAGATAACTAATTCTAAGAACAGCTAACCTGTCGTTGTTCAGAGACATTTAAGGGTACAATTTTACTGGACTACTACTCTACAACTCAAACTGAACAAGAGAGTGGCGTTCAATCACAATCACAAACTCGCTTGGAAACAATATGTCGGTTAAAAAATCCTGTGGAGTCAATTGAACAAACTAATGATTTAGTTTACTTAACTTCTTGTGACGATTGCGAGATCAAATGTATACCTACGAATTAGTAGGCCAGGGTCAGCCAGGCTGAAAAGAGCAGGAAAGCCCACCTAAATCTACACCAGCAGATCCTAATATAATAAGAAATCTAGGGAGAAAAAAGCTCACCACACACAGTTACACAGGATAAGAAAAAGTGACAGTCCTACAATTTAATGTAACAGGGTGGGGGCAGAGATTGACAACAGGAGCTCCATTTATCAAATCAAGTGGGAATATGTGCATTAGGAAGGATCCCCATACATGCGTAAGACTAATGGGAAGAAAGTGCGAGAAGCATAAAAGTCAAGTTTCATAGATGTGTAGTTACAATTGATGATACGATTATGAAACACTATCATCCAGTATATATATATATATATCGGCTGGTCAGGCTCAAACATTTAAACGTTTCATACATGGATATATATACCTGGAAAAGGTAACCGTCATTCTCAACACCGCATATGTGTACGTAAGTACGTATGAACATGTTTACTTAAACGTCCTGGAGATGCAGCTCTTTAGATCAATCAATCATCAGACTTTCAAGCACAACAACCGGCCCCAGATTCGACTCCTAGACTGGTCGACTACCTACCTACCTGGTCAAGAATCTGTTTCTCAAGAGACTGAGTTCTAATTAGTAGCCGTTGTACATTGAATTCCGCAAAAACACAAATAACCCAATAAATCAAATATAATTTGTGTAGTATACCATAAAATAAATAATTTCCTATATAGAGAGAGGGTAAATGCCTAGGTATGATATGATACAATGCCAAGTGCTTACAAGAAGATTATTTGATCCTTTAACTGTTGCACGTAAATGCCTTCTTTGGGCAACTACAGCTTGTATAACTTCCATAGTATGCTCTACAGATGACAAAGCTGAAAAGAATCGAGTCATTCGCCGCATTATACACGAAAAGCCAAGACGATCTTTAACAGAGTCAATGTTTCCAACCAGTTGAGAAGCCTGAAATGAGAGGGAGAAAACAAAAGTTATATAAAATAGCGATAGTTAATTGATATGCGTATTATTATTATTTATTCATTCCGCGTGTTCTGAATAGAACATCTTCATCACTTTCAACTGACCACACGACTCCCCAGATTCTCTTATTTTCTCTTCATCTGACCTTCTTCATGTCACCCGCGGATTCACATCCAACCTGACTAACCTATTGTTTTTCATTCGAATTCGACTCAGCGGCCTACCTGGCGTGTGACATTAATTGAGAGCCGCCTTAATGTATGTCTAATCTATCCATTTCCATTTCGTTTTGCATACTTGTAAATTGGGCAAAAGTCTGTTCGCTGTCAGAGTTGCTTGTTGCGGCTAGGGTATTATATCTCCATCTCCACTTCTTCCTGCCTATTTGTTTCACAATCGGTTCCTGGTTGGTTCGCTCATTGCCAGAGATCTCTGTTGCTGATCTTTTCTGGCCATCTGATCTTGAGTATTGAGCGAAGACAACTGTTAATGAAGGTCTGTAGTTTGTTTGAGATGCTCTCTATGACGCGCCAAGTCTCTGATCCGTATAGTAGCACTGACTTCACATTGTCATTAATATAGAACAGTATAATTAACAAAAATACATTTATAAAACACACAATAGTTGAGCAAAGAATATCCTTTTCGACAATTTCCACCCCTTCTCGCTCTACAATTATATATGCATGTTTATATACATAAAACATTCTAGAATAGTAGTCAATACCAATATTAGTGTTTTTTAAATAGTACCGACTTGTAAAGTAAGATCACAATGGAATTACCACAGTTCATTAAAGATGCTTAAATTATAATAATAATAATAATAATAATAATAATAATAATAATAATATAATAGCAACTAATAGATGCTAACACAACGCCTCAGCATTCCCTGCTGATGAATTACGCTGTGTCTTCAAAACCACTCCTCTTTTGCGTTCGGGAGTAAAAAATAAACTACCTAAATTCGCCTCTTCCATGTGTATCTACCAGTTTAACTGCTCCTGTGGAGTGAGCCAGTTACATAGGCCGTACAATTAGGCGTGTTTCTCGTTGGATTTCCGAACATCACCCTGCGTGCTTGGTTAAGTAAAGGACAAACAAAATCTATTCACAGAGCTATTCTATCTCATCTTGTGGATTGATGTTAACAAGAAGGCTCTCAAAGTCATTTACCGCATACCAACTAACAAATCTCAATTTCACCTTAAGAGTTCAACTACTAAATATTGCTGAGGCTGGCCATTGGGATCCATATTAACAAGCCTAATTCGTGTGTCTAAAAGAAGTTGGTTGGTTCAGACATTATCCTTAACTTGGCCATCTAGGTTTGAATGATTCTCAATTGTTTTGTAGAATTTTCCTTATTTTAGTTGATATTCTATTTCCTGCTATATCTTTATTATTAGTATTATAATTTAATCATCTTTAATGAACTGTAATTCCATTGTGATCTTACTTTACAAATCGATATTATTATTTGAAATAAACACTAATATTGTTATTCACTGCTATTCTGGAATGTTCTGTGTATATAAACATGCATATATAATTGTAGAGCCAGAAGAGGAGGAAATTATCGAAAACGATATTCTCTGCTCAATTATTTTGTGTTTCATAGATGTCTGAATGAATATTTTCGCTACAAAAAATACGTTTAAATCCCAAAACAACTCAACAAGATATTTACTTATTCTACTGACTGCTTACCATTAACATACTGTCCGTGTCAACAGGTTGTGATAAATGCAGATCATTTATAATAGAATCCAATTGAGCAGTACACACTGGTGCTGGTTGAGATGAAGGAACTGAAAATACCGAGAAAAAAAACAAATAACATGGACAAATTGAAAGTCAAACTGAAAACATGACAACGGAAAGAGGAGTTAAGATATTTTTTAAAAATATCGGTTTTATTTTTTATTGTTGTTGCTGGGATCGTAGTGTAGCCATCACCATGGCTGTCTTCCACAAGTAGTCGAGTTGCGTTCGACTCTCAGCTGTCGTAAATGGTTTAATGCATCGGTGGTTCAATAGTGGAATGCCCATCAATCGTGTACGTAGTCTGGGTTTGATTCCCAATCGAAGCCATCGTAAACCCCGCGTAAACCGATAGTAAGCCCGATAAGGAGAGAGGAATAAGAGTATGAGGCTAGCGACTCCACTCTGCAAAGCAAAACCAAAGCTGCTGAAACCTCATGACTCAAACTTGAAGCACTATACTACTCCACTCGAAATGCAAAGGAATAAGAGGAAAAAGAATTACTATTGGACAGTGAATAATTGATGACTACTACCCGATTATACCACCAGTGAAGTTTTTGTGAATCAAACTCTACAAGTTCGAACCCGTGTCGAGGTCCTTATTAAGTGCACAAAAGCGAATATGTGTACGTGACTACGAAAAGTGTGAAAGCCTTCACAGCAATGCAATCTGGTAGAATAGTGTTCATAAAAATGATATTCCGAAATCATTCATGACACTTACGGTTCAGGTTTCTTTTTCCTTCACGTTCCCCAGTGGAACATAGGGCGTCAAGCTAGTGGCTTGAAGTTTCTGTAGCAGTGTTTATTTTACAGGATGGGGTGGCTAGCCTCATGCCCAACCTTTCCTCTTCACTAGCATTATTTCTGGCTTAGCGAGGTAAATGAGTGCGTCAGTGGCCGGGGATCGAACCCCGGATCATGTGCATGGTCGGCGAGCGTCCTAACCGCTACGCCACCGACGCACGGTTCAGGTTATTTCCAGCTTACTATGCATCACTGAAGCGGTAGTCATTAAATGCTTAGAACGGAACTTGTGCATCTAGAAGGTATGTCATTGTCAATTCCACACCCTTGATTTTACTTTGATCTACACTCTTGACCTGACTTATTATTTCTCGACGTCTTCTCAACTAAATTATTTAACTCGCATGTCACATGTAACTAAAATAAATTAAATATATGAACATAAAGAAATACAGGATATCACATGTGAAGTGATTGGCTTACCTGGAGCATCTCCTTGATAATTCCTACGTGTAGTATTAGTACGATCAGTGTCACCTGTAACAGTACTCACAGATACACCTGAATTTTGTCGATTTCGAGGCGACGCCACAGGAGTTAAACGTCGAGCCATACCAAGACGATACCAAGGATGATTAAGGATACCTTCGACAGTAAGACGATCAGAAGGACGATGAGCTAATGCACGTGTTAAGAAGTTAGCCAAATCAGGAGGAAGTCGGGAAAACACTGGACCAGTGTGTAGATCTTTGTGTTCTGTCCACTGTCGGTATACAGGATCTGTTGTATAACTAGCACGAGACCAACAACGCTGACCAGTGACAGCCGTGAGGAGTGTAACACCAAGTGAGAAGAGATCAGCAGGTGGTCCAAAATATGGGCTACAAATAAGAAATCAAAATTTTTATGAGGTACCATCAGGTGAAAGCAAAGCCTACAGAAAAATGTAATAACCATTCAACAACCTATTGTCCAGACAAATGCAGATCTCCTGAACACCTTGAGCTGCAATCTACGAATGTTTGGCGTGCGATTCGCTCCCGCCAAGTGTAAGATGATGTAACAGGACTGGATTACACTGACACCTAGCTTAGAAATAGGGAGTGAAGTGGTAAAGCGTGTTGACCATTTCACTTACTTGGGAAGTCGCATCAGACAACGCCATCGGGTTTCACATATGGTAGTTTACGCCTTCTCTGGAGTAGATGTGATATCCGGTTACCTGTCGACCAAAGGGCTTGTGTACTGCTCGGCAGTCTGCTCCGTCCTCCTTTATGACTGGTTGTGAGACCTGGTCATTGAGAGCAGAAGACATGAAAAGATTAGCTGTCTTTGATCATAGGTGCCTGCGTTCTACCTCCCGTGTGAAGTGGTATAATAGGGTAAGCAATATTGAGGTTAGACATCAGTCGAGTGCTAGTTAAGGAGGGGAAATGAATCGAACTGGTTGTGAAGTTACACCAACTAAGAGAGATGGTTAGGATATGTGTTACTTGTGCCTAGCCATCCATCGCCTTCCTCGACGGGCAGTGTTAACTGACGTAGGATGAGTCAGGCTGAGGAAGAGGTAGTGGTGGTCACACCAAAACATGGCCTTATCAGTCCATGAAATCCACAATACTTAGTTTAAGCCAGTCAGCCACGTGGGGAGGTTTAGACTTCCTGACTGGTTGGGGGGTCCTCGGGACGGTAAAAACCAATTGCTGGAGACAATCGGTGATGTGGCTCAAAATCGTTCTCACTGGCTGGCGCAGATGCATCCACTCCTCATGGACTTACACTGTCCAATAAAACTATATTGTTCTTCGTTATTACTATTCCTTTGTCTCATATCCTTGTCTACTGTCTCTAATATGCATTTCTTCTACTTTCTTCTCTTGACTTGTGTGCTACATGGAGTGTGGCGACTTGAACTGTAGCACATCGGTGCAAAGTTCTATGTTGAAAACAGACAGAGATTGTCCAGACAATTAATATGCCGAAGCAAATGGCAATGGATTCGATATTCAAGTTGTCAGTCGTAGACTATGCAGTTGAAAGTGATGGCAGACAGCTGAGTGCAGTTTCTACATCAGGACACGGTCGACGCCATTGACTGACTGCAATAGTAATGGCAGCAATTGTAAAAATAGTGACAATAAGAACAGTAATGGAAATATTTAAAAAATGCTAATACTGACAGTGGTCCTGGTGTTAATAGTAATAATAGTAATATTAGGGATACTGGTATCCGTAATAGCAACAGTAGTAATAATGGTAATAGGAATAGAGATAATGATAATATTAATACCAAAATAATAATAATAATAGAAATAAAAATACGCATAATTACTTTTTTCCGAGAACTTCAGGAGCCGCATAACTCGTTGTACCGACTGGACCTTGAATAAGTTTTTGTTTGCGTAAATCTACAGCCCAACCGAAATCAATCAACTTGGCTCTATCCTTTTTAGTCAGCATAATATTCTCTGGTTTAACATCTAAATGTGCAATTTGTTGATCATTATGCAAATAGTTTAATGCATCTAAAATCTGTACAAGAAGGTAACAGTACAACAACAAAAGGTGGAATCAGGTAACTGATTTATACATTGAAAAAAAAATTATATGCAAAGAAACGAAGTTACCAAGTGTTGGTTAACAGAAGTTAGAAGTTATTCACCGACCATTGAACTCTGTCTCAGTGGATGACTGATTAACTTAGTTGCCTTGTGACCCGAAAGTGGAGTCTGTCGATGGCGGTAGTGCTACGTATAGCGATTTGGCAGAATTTCGAATTCATGGATCATTGGATTCCATTCCGCTGGCAGCAGAATGGTCAATAGGCTTGTTATCTCCCGTGTGGCTAGTGACCACTCTATCACTGGAACACCGAGTCACTCATTTGATTCACTACAAATGATTATTGGCGACAGTCGGAACCGGTAAACACTACCTCCACTATATTATAACCCTGTCTACTGTCTCTATTTTGCATTTCTTCTACTTTCTTCTCTTGCCTTGTTTGATAAATGGAGTGTGGCGACTTGAACTGTTGCACATCGGTGCAAAGTTCTATGTCGAAAACAGACAGACCTACACTATACAGATTAACACTCTCTTCTATACGGTTGGTAGTGAGCCATATCTATTGTGTGTAAGAGCTAAGGATACCAACCTGGCTGCACACACAACAGTAGGAGTGAGGGTCAAAATCTATGACCCATGGGGGCTGGAAGTCAAGAGACTGGACTGCCTAATCACCGCTGTGTTTACTCTCAACCAGCTGTCGTCAGTAAGTCAACAAACGGTTGCTGGTCAGGTCATTTTAGTTTCAAGATACATTCAGGAGTTAAGTTGTGACATTTTTTCAAACAAGATGAGTGGATACATCTGGTATCATTCGACAACAGTGTTAGAAAACACTACAATTTAACTTACAACGATTTAAGAACACAAAGAAAATACTGTTTCTTGCAAATAACACCGTTGTTCACATAACAAATTTTGTTAGAGTTAAGCTGGGACTTATTTGAGAATATACCACAAAATTCCAGAAAAAATAGTTTATATATACAGTGAGTGTCTGATTAATCGTTAGAGCATTAACATTATAATTGTAGGGCTGCTATCCACTGAATTAAGTAAATGGTTTTGAATTGGTTGCTGGTATGCACATTAACCACCCACTTGTGAATTGTAGTTGATCATGTAATATGCCCATTACCATACAATAAATCTGACTTCATGGCTAAACCTTCATTTTCCTTCTAGAGAAAATTTTCAGCACTCATCTTACCGTGAAGTGACACATAACAGTGAACGGTATGCGGGCTGCTGGAATAACATTCACAGAGTATATGTCCAAGCCACCAAAGCCAGTTTTCTAAAGAAAAAAGCCAACACTTATTGAAAGATGATCTCCGCTTTGTGCAAACGCATGCCGCCGGATCTCAGAATTACTTACATAATCGAGTCACCAGATATCATCACCTCGGTGATCAGATTGGTAGAGACAGCAAAAAAACCAAAAAAAATATACAACTGTATTTATTTGACCAACGACTTTACGAATCAAAAATGTGGCTCAGCTGCTTAAGCATTCGTCTTTCAGAGAATAAATCCCGTGTGAGTTTCAATCCAGCTCCGCACACTTACTTCATTCCAGGTAACTACTGGGTAGTATAACACAATAACACTTCCAGTTATAAGCTACAGATCCTTGAAGAGGAAAACATAGACATAGTAACAGAAACAACGATAAGTTGTATGTGAGAAAAACGACTAATTACACCCATCTTTTAGCTCTTGAGCATTCAGCATAGTAAAATTACATTGACCACGCATTTTAAAGGCGATTAGTGAACTTTTTATTGATGTTAGCTGATTAGAAGGCAATCAGCAGGAAACCCTGTATCTAATCTCGTCAGGCAACAGTGGTACAATGTTAGAATGCTCACCAACTACACATCTGATCGAGGGTTCGATTACCGACCACTGACGCACTCCTAAACCTCGCCTAGCCGGCCAGCTGATAGTAAGACCAGAAAACAGAGAAAATTGTTCGTGACGCTAGCAACCCCACCTCGTAGAGAAAAACAACACCGTCGCTGTTGAGACTATACAAAAAAGCTTTAAGCCTTATGTCCCACTAGGAACACAAAAGAATAAGAAGGAAAATTCTTGCTAAGCACCTGCGCTCAGAACACAGTGTAGTTACTCCCAAGTGAAGAATCAATGGAACTAATTAAATAAATCAGTTATTCCCGGGATCCTGATATAAAAAAATAACAATGACTTCTGCTACTTTAACCTATGATGAGAATGATAAACACGGTTAGATGATAACAAAACAACAACAGGAACTTTAAGCAGGAAACATAATTTACTCATAAAAGCCTTCTTTTTACCTGTGAATAATATATAAACATCTGTTGAACATGTAGTCCGACGCCAATAGGAATACGATCAAACAATTCACCACCCGGCAATAATTCCATGAACATAACAGTGAATGTAGCGGTATTCCTATAAAGTGAGAGGGAGAGAGAAAGAGAATGAAAGACTATATACACATACACTTCACATAAGCCTTTACAACTAACACACAGTAGAATAACCGAACAACACTAAAGAACTGAGAATGAGTATTCATTGTGGGACTATTATACACAGAAGTGCAGTAGTTCTACGTAGCATACAAAGGTAGACAAAAGAAGTTCAAAAGAACTATGATGAACAGAAATTTACGGGAGGAAGAATAAGTACATGGAGAAAAATGAGAGCTTAATGAATTTGGGAGGCTACAGGAGTAAATCCATTTGTGCCGATGACATCGATTCTGAGTCATTTCACCAAGTCTCAAATTATTTGGTTCTTAGTGTTTCAACGACCCCACCTCGCTTCAACGCTCGCTCAATCCAACAGTGCACATTCACGGATTGTTGTAACGTTTTGATTCGACCATGGCTAACTCTTTTCCAACTCAGTTTCATGTTATTCGTTGAGGAAGCGCCGATGGTTTCGCATGAGTAACACAACCTGATTGACTGATTTTCCCTTCGTACCTCTAACATTCTATGCCTAACCCTTATGTTGCCCACTATATTATACCACTTGACAGAGTGCAAACATCTCTAGTTGGTCAAAGATAGAGACACCGTCATGAATAGAGTTAAGAAATCTACAGGTAACTGAGTTTTAACTACTCTGACTTACTGACAAAGAACTCTGGCAACAGATCAACCAAACACCTATTGCCCAACAAATATGCCGGAGAAAATGCAGATGGATTAGACACACGCTGAGGAGACCATCGAATGACACCGTGGCCCCAGGCTCTCGAGTGGAGATCGAATGGGAAACACGTTGGACATGGGTCAGGGGATGACACGGAGGAGATTGTGTGAAGAGATGAGAGATTATGAAAAATCGAGAAGCGACCCAGAGGACTAAAGAGAACAGGGTGGTATGGAAATGTGCTATGCTCTTCTAGGAACCTAAGAGAATAATAATGATAATCACAATAACGATGCACAATATAAATATGAAGTAAAATAGGTTTTTGAAAGAACATTTATGACGAAACAGAAATATACAATATACGAGCAGCTGGACTTTTTTAGGCTAACATGTTTTCTCTGAACCTGTAGCATTGAGGTCAGACGTGGCGTTAGGTCAGGAGAGTAAGACAACTGATCAAGCTGTCAAGCCACATCGATTGAAATGATTAGAAAGCATTTTATGCACGCGAAGAAAACGTCTTTATCATCGAACAACGCTAGTTGACATATTACGGTGGGAAAGATTTAGGGGTAGTCAAATTAAGACCTAATATCAATCCATGAAGTGTTTTCAACTTTTGGTAGGAATGTGTGGACTGTCATACTGGCTACTGATCTTCGGGATGCATAAAAGCAATGACTTGAGACTGTTGGACTTATAGCTCAGAAATGTTGTCAGCCGTGTTGATGCATTCACTCTTCCAGATTCACGAAGTCCTGATGTTTTTCCGTGTAAATAATCTTTACCTTGTTCATTTCCGCTTAATAGAAATCTTTTGGATTTTTTTCTTTCTCTACCTTTGTGTGTTACAAAGTTTTACATTAAAACTTACTCACTCAGTCAATCAGTCAATCTAGGTAACAACCATAATCAGGAATTGAATTTAGTCAGAAAGCATAAGAAAATATAAACTACTACTATTTAGAAAGTGGAGAATATAGCTTGCCTGATCCCGTATAGAGTAGCGATATTAGGGTGTTTTAAGCGTCGTTGTAGTTCAGCTTCTTGACGGAGATCAGCTCGAATTTGTGTAACATTGATTTCAGTTTTCACATTGCTACGTTGACAACTTTGACCGTAGACATTGACTACTTTTGCAGCTAAACAGTCTTTTGTATCCGGATTGACTATTAAGTATACACGTCCAATCCCACCTTCTGCAAGGCAATGTGATATCTGATAACCTGGGGGTAGGATAGGTTGAGCTTCAGTCCTTATTGACTAAAATCGACAAGAAATTCGTTAAAAAAGGAGGTGAGATGCGGGCTTTAAGAAGGACAAAAAGTTATCAATAACAATAATGAACCCATTATCCATTAATTTTAAAAAAAAATCAGGTTATGAATCAGTCAGTGTGTGGGTTAGATTTGTTCTTGACTGACGCGTCAGTCTAATTTACTGCCTTGAAATGAGCTCCCATAATTGACCTGGGATGGTGCCAAGAAGGCATACTCTGGTCTTCCTCTCGAAATGTGCTCATTTAGCCACCAATCAAGTCCTGTTTCCTTCCTTTATGCAGTACGGATGTCCTAGTAAGACTGAAACCTCGGTAGTCATAAATGACGGACGTGGAGGTCTGTCGAGGGGTACTGGAATGTCCCGACTCAAACCTATGGTAAACACTGCCTTAAGAATCCGAGAGGATTGAGTGGCGTACAAACCTGTTTTCGTAACCAGTGCTCCCGATAACCCTCTGTTGCCTTATGGATCGAACTTCGAGTCAAAACTTCGGGGAGTGGTCCCTTGAAACAGCCACCTGCTTCTTTCTTATCGTCTAGATAGCAGCTCAGCTCTCTGACAAATTTTGAAAAAACAGTGAGAAACTATACTTGCATGTCTTGAAATGATCATGATAGTTTCTTTTTAAAATTTCGTATGAAAATAAGCAATCGATGTTAAAGGTCAGAATGGCTGACTCTAAACTACCATGGTTTCAGATTTCTAAGTGGATGAATTAATGTGCAGGTCAGTTAATACTAACCACAGAAATGACTGACTATATGAAAGACATTGTTGATAAACTCGTGTGATCCAGTATAATCCCACTGATATAACTAAAAAAAGTGAACAGAAATTTCAGCCAGTATTTGATTACTTTTGCTTTACTGTAGCACTTCCATTCGCTATTAATACCACTGACCTCAGAGAACGACCTGACCATGAAAGCGTACACCTGAAAGTGTACTGAACTGGAATATTCTAAACATGTCACTGGGAAAACTAACTGCAGTTACATTTTACAATCTGCGTTAAAAGTGAAACAATAAATGAGGTTCAGTCCAATAAATTCACGCAAATATAAGCAGAGGATCAAATGTTATTATACAGTATTCTTACCGTATCGCAGATATGAAACAAAATTTTGATCTAGATTTTACTAACCTTTTCTATTGACGTTTCTTCTGAATCTTCGCTGTTTTTCGCTGCATCGAGACTCTCTGTCGTCGCCCCAGACACTGAATTGCTATGGAGGTGGATAGATTGTACATATTTACTCAGTTCATCCGCGTACATAGCATCAAAGAATAACGACAAGATAGTTATGTCTATGAGAATACAAATAATCATATTAAGTGTACGTATGCAATGAACAAACATTTAATTTCAACACTAATAAGAAACGAATCCAAGTGCGTACCATAAAACTTCTGCAGGGAAAACGTTGACTATTAGTATCACCCCAATAATACAGCTTAAGTCAAAACACTGTGCTAATAAAGATGATCAACACCAATTTAAATTCTAACACTGATATATTTAATAAACCGATCACGAACATACGACACAAAACAAGGAAAAGGCAAATTGACAAAAGAACACCACCATACCAGAAGCGTAGAAGGAAATACAGCAAAATACAAGGTTAACCAGATGACAAAAAATTACAAAGCCAAAATGAATTCCACTTCATCATAAAAAATTCACATAAAATTCAACGCGAACAAATAGCGTACTCATACTTCACACCCTCGCCCTGAATTACCAATCACTTCACTTCATAGAGATAGATAAATGGGGATAAAATACAGTTGATTATGCACCACACACACGTGTCCTGCAAGTTATACTAGGAAAGTAATGCACATCGATATTTTAACAGCCACCTCAGGAAGTCCAACTCGAGTATTATCAGATGTGACGGTTGCTGTGAAAGCATCACAGGTGACGTTTCCCTTCTGAAACGTCTGTATCACGAACAGCCACATACGAGACGAAGAAGTGGATATGCAGGTGTTCATGTGAGTGAGGACTACGACTACAACCCGTGGGCGTCTCCATGGATTCCTGCTCCAACTGCTTCCACCTGAAAATCTAGGTAATGTATTCAGGTCTCTCTCCCCCACTCCTACAATCCTTTCGTCCCATAACATAGTTACTACGTGAAAGACGTCTTCCAGATAGCTGAATTCTAACTTCACTGGACATTGGATGAAAATGTGCACTAAACATTCAGTCTGTTATGGTGAAATTAAACGAACTCGTCCGAGGAGCTACTTCACGTGCTCCAAACGTTGTTTCACTTACGCCTGTTGACCGAGACACACACTGAGACTTAAGTGCGCAGGGCACTTGATGAAAACACCTGAGGCAAGATGTCTGAAGGAGCAATGACGGAGTGGAGCTATTCATTCGTTTCAAGAAGCAGATTCAAATATTCACTTTCAACACACTCAAGTAGTCAGAAAGCACAACAAATTAACTGCAAGTGCCTATCTAGCCAACGAATACAGAGTGAAGGGAGCACTGTGATAAGATTTGGATGAAGAGCGAAAGAAATGTAGAATCAGTCAAGTGTGCAGTGATTTGACTAGCTAGTAGTTCACTGCCAATCTCGATGAGGAAGAGGGACAATTGACAAGGCCCTTCAAAGTGAAAGTGGCGGATGGCATCTTGGAGAAGGATCAATGAGGTTGAACACTGAGTGCAAACAATCATGACCACATGTCCTTTGCAAGAACCAATGTACTCCTCTCTGTCAGCTTTCTACTTATTTGCTAGCCCACACCAAGCATAAAGTGCCATAGTGACGGTTCTGTCAATGCGAATTGACTGAGTTATCACATTCAGTGAATTAGTGAGGTTTCCCTTCGGAACAGTTAATGGCTTTGATCCCTCCAATGTGCATACATGTAGAAACATCCGTATAGGTAGTCTCCGAAATCTGTGTATACGAGTGCACACACAGATATCCGTGAAAATTTACCATTTAATGGTGGGTTAATTATGTTGGGCTAGACCCAACGAACAGACACTGCTGATATTCCTCAAAAACCACTGGTACTGAAACTTTGTCGGGACCTGACCACCGTCGAAACATTTGATGGCTGGTGCTCCTGTCTGCCTGCTGCCCAACATTTATGCTTCCCATGAAGACGTTTAGCCAGATGGAGTGATCTGGTGTCCCATGAGGAATTAACAACTTCCGACATTGTCGTTACAATGAATGATTCCCAAATTCACACCGCTCGATAACTAGGGTATGACTGTCATAGAGATTGAAGTCTGTGTCATCACCACGTCCAGAAAAAATATGTCCATATGCTCGAAACTCTCGACAACTTACACGCAATGGAGAGCGCATCAACCGACCCAGTGGACCAGCTGCAAAGTCCAACAAGCGAATTGCCGCCCTACTATGCGCCACTTATATTGTGAATCAAGTAAACAAACAAACGGAGATATTCAATGAACACATGGCGTTGTCGAAATTCAGTGAAAATGATCACAATGAGATTACATCTTCATACTGTTCTTTTCCTCAGTGGATCTTTTTTCACCTGTGTACAGCATAACGACATATGTTGACATCAAATGTTTCTTGTGATTCACGGATTACGATTAAAATCCCCGCTCTAGGACTGGAATGATAAGAGCCTCTGTCAATCGACTTCAGTCAGATACCCGTGTTCATCCAACCGCCTCGTGAATGAATCACTTCGAGGTGGAGATATAACTTCTTCAGGGAGTCGACTACATGAGTCAGTGATCCGTCGTGATAACTCCTGCCTCAATGTAACATTGTTTCACCGTCAGCCTTGTCTCCCTCCCAGGTGCGCCCTTCGGGCTATTCTCACTTGGTTTATAAGAGTGCGCCAACTGAACACAGTGCAGCCACCACGTCCAGGGTCCTCCACACTACCACACGTCTGAGATCTGTCTTGTTCGATCCCCATCTGTAGACGTGAACAAGTCGACTGTTGACAACGAAATGTCTGAAGTTCAACTGGATTCACAGATTTTTCGACACCTCACGTGCTGATGGAGGATGCTCCCGACGCTCGACGAGCATATTCGGTTGGGTGATTGCATCGGGCAGCCACATTGATGGAAGTGATTAATGCAGCACCTCCATCGCCGACTGAATTCCAATTGAATCCTAAATCAAGGTATACATGCTTAGACTTCGGGAGATTGAAAACTGACTACACTAAAGCAGATGTATGTGCACATCGCCACCACCTATATCATAAAATCTCTATCAGTGTGTATTAACAGCCTTTCTTTTCACCCGATCTTTAACTATTCACACCAACAGAAATATCAAATTTCACCAACATACAACGAACGTTCTCATACGTCACACCCTCGCCCTGAATTACCAATCACTTCACTTCATAGAGATAGATAAATGGGGATAAAATACAGTTGATTATGCACCACACACACGTGTCCTGCAAGTTATACTAGGAAAGTAATGCACATCGATATTTTAACAGCCACCTCAGGAAGTCCAACTCGAGTATTATCAGATGTGACGGTTGCTGTGAAAGCATCACAGGTGACGTTTCCCTTCTGAAACGTCTGTATCACGAACAGCCACATACGAGACGAAGAAGTGGATATGCAGGTGTTCATATGAGTGAGGACTACGACTACAACCCGTGGGCGTCTCCATGGATTCCTGCTCCAACTGCTTCCACCTGAAAATCTAGGTAATGTATTCAGGTCTCTCTCCCCCACTCCTACAATCCTTTCGTCCCATAACATAGTTACTACGTGAAAGACGTCTTCCAGATAGCTGAATTCTAACTTCACTGGACATTGGATGAAAATGTGCACTAAACATTCAGTCTGTTATGGTGAAATTAAACGAACTCGTCCGAGGAGCTACTTCACGTGCTCCAAACGTTGTTTCACTTACGCCTGTTGACCGAGACACACACTGAGACTTAAGTGCGCAGGGCACTTGATGAAAACACCTGAGGCAAGATGTCTGAAGGAGCAATGACGGAGTGGAGCTATTCATTCGTTTCAAGAAGCAGATTCAAATATTCACTTTCAACACACTCAAGTAGTCAGAAAGCACAACAAATTAACTGCAAGTGCCTATCTAGCCAACGAATACAGAGTGAAGGGAGCACTGTGATAAGATTTGGATGAAGAGCGAAAGAAATGTAGAATCAGTCAAGTGTGCAGTGATTTGACTAGCTAGTAGTTCACTGCCAATCTCGATGAGGAAGAGGGACAATTGACAAGGCCCTTCAAAGTGAAAGTGGCGGATGGCATCTTGGAGAAGGATCAATGAGGTTGAACACTGAGTGCAAACAATCATGACCACATGTCCTTTGCAAGAACCAATGTACTCCTCTCTGTCAGCTTTCTACTTATTTGCTAGCCCACACCAAGCATAAAGTGCCATAGTGACGGTTCTGTCAATGCGAATTGACTGAGTTATCACATTCAGTGAATTAGTGAGGTTTCCCTTCGGAACAGTTAATGGCTTTGATCCCTCCAATGTGCATACATGTAGAAACATCCGTATAGGTAGTCTCCGAAATCTGTGTATACGAGTGCACACACAGATATCCGTGAAAATTTACCATTTAATGGTGGGTTAATTATGTTGGGCTAGACCCAACGAACAGACACTGCTGATATTCCTCAAAAACCACTGGTACTGAAACTTTGTCGGGACCTGACCACCGTCGAAACATTTGATGGCTGGTGCTCCTGTCTGCCTGCTGCCCAACATTTATGCTTCCCATGAAGACGTTTAGCCAGATGGAGTGATCTGGTGTCCCATGAGGAATTAACAACTTCCGACATTGTCGTTACAATGAATGATTCCCAAATTCACACCGCTCGATAACTAGGGTATGACTGTCATAGAGATTGAAGTCTGTGTCATCACCACGTCCAGAAAAAATATGTCCATATGCTCGAAACTCTCGACAACTTACACGCAATGGAGAGCGCATCAACCGACCCAGTGGACCAGCTGCAAAGTCCAACAAGCGAATTGCCGCCCTACTATGCGCCACTTATATTGTGAATCAAGTAAACAAACAAACGGAGATATTCAATGAACACATGGCGTTGTCGAAATTCAGTGAAAATGATCACAATGAGATTACATCTTCATACTGTTCTTTTCCTCAGTGGATCTTTTTTCACCTGTGTACAGCATAACGACATATGTTGACATCAAATGTTTCTTGTGATTCACGGATTACGATTAAAATCCCCGCTCTAGGACTGGAATGATAAGAGCCTCTGTCAATCGACTTCAGTCAGATACCCGTGTTCATCCAACCGCCTCGTGAATGAATCACTTCGAGGTGGAGATATAACTTCTTCAGGGAGTCGACTACATGAGTCAGTGATCCGTCGTGATAACTCCTGCCTCAATGTAACATTGTTTCACCGTCAGCCTTGTCTCCCTCCCAGGTGCGCCCTTCGGGCTATTCTCACTTGGTTTATAAGAGTGCGCCAACTGAACACAGTGCAGCCACCACGTCCAGGGTCCTCCACACTACCACACGTCTGAGATCTGTCTTGTTCGATCCCCATCTGTAGACGTGAACAAGTCGACTGTTGACAACGAAATGTCTGAAGTTCAACTGGATTCACAGATTTTTCGACACCTCACGTGCTGATGGAGGATGCTCCCGACGCTCGACGAGCATATTCGGTTGGGTGATTGCATCGGGCAGCCACATTGATGGAAGTGATTAATCCAGCACCTCCATCGCCGACTGAATTCCAATTGAATCCTAAATCAAGGTATACATGCTTAGACTTCGGGAGATTGAAAACTGACTACACTAAAGCAGATGTATGTGCACATCGCCACCACCTATATCATAAAATCTCTATCAGTGTGTATTAACAGCCTTTCTTTTCACCCGATCTTTAACTATTCACACCAACAGAAATATCAAATTTCACCAACATACAACGAACGTTCTCATACGTCACACCCTCGCCCTGAATTACCAATCACTTCACTTCATAGAGATAGATAAATGGGGATAAAATACAGTTGATTATGCACCACACACACGTGTCCTGCAAGTTATACTAGGAAAGTAATGCACATCGATATTTTAACAGCCACCTCAGGAAGTCCAACTCGAGTATTATCAGATGTGACGGTTGCTGTGAAAGCATCACAGGTGACGTTTCCCTTCTGAAACGTCTGTATCACGAACAGCCACATACGAGACGAAGAAGTGGATATGCAGGTGTTCATATGAGTGAGGACTACGACTACAACCCGTGGGCGTCTCCATGGATTCCTGCTCCAACTGCTTCCACCTGAAAATCTAGGTAGTGTATTCAGGTCTCTCTCCCCCACTCCTACAATCCTTTCGTCCCATAACATAGTTACTACGTGAAAGACGTCTTCCAGATAGCTGAATTCTAACTTCACTGGACATTGGATGAAAATGTGCACTAAACATTCAGTCTGTTATGGTGAAATTAAACAAACTCGTCCGAGGAGCTACTTCACGTGCTCCAAACGTTGTTTCACTTACGCCTGTTGACCGAGACACACACTGAGACTTAAGTGCGCAGGGCACTTGATGAAAACACCTGAGGCAAGATGTCTGAAGGAGCAATGACGGAGTGGAGCTATTCATTCGTTTCAAGAAGCAGATTCAAATATTCACTTTCAACACACTCAAGTAGTCAAAAAGCACAACAAATTAACTGCAAGTGCCTATCTAGCCAACGAATACAGAGTGAAGGGAGCACTGTGATAAGATTTGGATGAAGAGCGAAAGAAATGTAGAATCAGTCAAGTGTGCAGTGATTTGACTAGCTAGTAGTTCACTGCCAATCTCGATGAGGAAGAGGGACAATTGACAAGGCCCTTCAAAGTGAAAGTGGCGGATGGCATCTTGGAGAAGGATCAATGAGGTTGAACACTGAGTGCAAACAATCATGACCACATGTCCTTTGCAAGAACCAATGTACTCCTCTCTGTCAGCTTTCTACTTATTTGCTAGCCCACACCAAGCATAAAGTGCCATAGTGACGGTTCTGTCAATGCGAATTGACTGAGTTATCACATTCAGTGAATTAGTGAGGTTTCCCTTCGGAACAGTTAATGGCTTTGATCCCTCCAATGTGCATACATGTAGAAACATCCGTATAGGTAGTCTCCGAAATCTGTGTATACGAGTGCACACACAGATATCCGTGAAAATTTACCATTTAATGGTGGGTTAATTGTGTTGGGCTAGACCCAACGAACAGACACTGCGGATATTCCTCAAAAACCACTGGTACTGAAACTTTGTCGGGACCTGACCACCGTCGAAACATTTGATGGCTGGTGCTCCTGTCTGCCTGCTGCCCAACATTTATGCTTCCCATGAAGACGTTTAGCCAGATGGAGTGATCTGGTGTCCCATGAGGAATTAACAACTTCCGACATTGTCGTTACAATGAATGATTCCCAAATTCACACCGCTCGATAACTAGGGTATGACTGTCATAGAGATTGAAGTCTGTGTCATCACCACGTCCAGAAAAAATATGTCCATATGCTCGAAACTCTCGACAACTTACACGCAATGGAGAGCGCATCAACCGACCCAGTGGACCAGCTGCAAAGTCCAACAAGCGAATTGCCGCCCTACTATGCGCCACTTATATTGTGAATCAAGTAAACAAACAAACGGAGATATTCAATGAACACATGGCGTTGTCGAAATTCAGTGAAAATGATCACAATGAGATTACATCTTCATACTGTTCTTTTCCTCAGTGGATCTTTTTTCACCTGTGTACAGCATAACGACATATGTTGACATCAAATGTTTCTTGTGATTCACGGATTACGATTAAAATCCCCGCTCTAGGACTGGAATGATAAGAGCCTCTGTCAATCGACTTCAGTCAGATACCCGTGTTCATCCAACCGCCTCGTGAATGAATCACTTCGAGGTGGAGATATAACTTCTTCAGGGAGTCGACTACATGAGTCAGTGATCCGTCGTGATAACTCCTGCCTCAATGTAACATTGTTTCACCGTCAGCCTTGTCTCCCTCCCAGGTGCGCCCTTCGGGCTATTCTCACTTGGTTTATAAGAGTGCGCCAACTGAACACAGTGCAGCCACCACGTCCAGGGTCCTCCACACTACCACACGTCTGAGATCTGTCTTGTTCGATCCCCATCTGTAGACGTGAACAAGTCGACTGTTGACAACGAAATGTCTGAAGTTCAACTGGATTCACAGATTTTTCGACACCTCACGTGCTGATGGAGGATGCTCCCGACGCTCGACGAGCATATTCGGTTGGGTGATTGCATCGGGCAGCCACATTGATGGAAGTGATTAATGCAGCACCTCCATCGCCGACTGAATTCCAATTGAATCCTAAATCAAGGTATACATGCTTAGACTTCGGGAGATTGAAAACTGACTACACTAAAGCAGATGTATGTGCACATCGCCACCACCTATATCATAAAATCTCTATCAGTGTGTATTAACAGCCTTTCTTTTCACCCGATCTTTAACTATTCACACCAACAGAAATATCAAATTTCACCAACATACAACGAACGTTCTCATACGTCACACCCTCGCCCTGAATTACCAATCACTTCACTTCATAGAGATAGATAAATGGGGATAAAATACAGTTGATTATGCACCACACACACGTGTCCTGCAAGTTATACTAGGAAAGTAATGCACATCGATATTTTAACAGCCACCTCAGGAAGTCCAACTCGAGTATTATCAGATGTGACGGTTGCTGTGAAAGCATCACAGGTGACGTTTCCCTTCTGAAACGTCTGTATCACGAACAGCCACATACGAGACGAAGAAGTGGATATGCAGGTGTTCATGTGAGTGAGGACTACGACTACAACCCGTGGGCGTCTCCATGGATTCCTGCTCCAACTGCTTCCACCTGAAAATCTAGGTAATGTATTCAGGTCTCTCTCCCCCACTCCTACAATCCTTTCGTCCCATAACATAGTTACTACGTGAAAGACGTCTTCCAGATAGCTGAATTCTAACTTCACTGGACATTGGATGAAAATGTGCACTAAACATTCAGTCTGTTATGGTGAAATTAAACGAACTCGTCCGAGGAGCTACTTCACGTGCTCCAAACGTTGTTTCACTTACGCCTGTTGACCGAGACACACACTGAGACTTAAGTGCGCAGGGCACTTGATGAAAACACCTGAGGCAAGATGTCTGAAGGAGCAATGACGGAGTGGAGCTATTCATTCGTTTCAAGAAGCAGATTCAAATATTCACTTTCAACACACTCAAGTAGTCAGAAAGCACAACAAATTAACTGCAAGTGCCTATCTAGCCAACGAATACAGAGTGAAGGGAGCACTGTGATAAGATTTGGATGAAGAGCGAAAGAAATGTAGAATCAGTCAAGTGTGCAGTGATTTGACTAGCTAGTAGTTCACTGCCAATCTCGATGAGGAAGAGGGACAATTGACAAGGCCCTTCAAAGTGAAAGTGGCGGATGGCATCTTGGAGAAGGATCAATGAGGTTGAACACTGAGTGCAAACAATCATGACCACATGTCCTTTGCAAGAACCAATGTACTCCTCTCTGTCAGCTTTCTACTTATTTGCTAGCCCACACCAAGCATAAAGTGCCATAGTGACGGTTCTGTCAATGCGAATTGACTGAGTTATCACATTCAGTGAATTAGTGAGGTTTCCCTTCGGAACAGTTAATGGCTTTGATCCCTCCAATGTGCATACATGTAGAAACATCCGTATAGGTAGTCTCCGAAATCTGTGTATACGAGTGCACACACAGATATCCGTGAAAATTTACCATTTAATGGTGGGTTAATTATGTTGGGCTAGACCCAACGAACAGACACTGCTGATATTCCTCAAAAACCACTGGTACTGAAACTTTGTCGGGACCTGACCACCGTCGAAACATTTGATGGCTGGTGCTCCTGTCTGCCTGCTGCCCAACATTTATGCTTCCCATGAAGACGTTTAGCCAGATGGAGTGATCTGGTGTCCCATGAGGAATTAACAACTTCCGACATTGTCGTTACAATGAATGATTCCCAAATTCACACCGCTCGATAACTAGGGTATGACTGTCATAGAGATTGAAGTCTGTGTCATCACCACGTCCAGAAAAAATATGTCCATATGCTCGAAACTCTCGACAACTTACACGCAATGGAGAGCGCATCAACCGACCCAGTGGACCAGCTGCAAAGTCCAACAAGCGAATTGCCGCCCTACTATGCGCCACTTATATTGTGAATCAAGTAAACAAACAAACGGAGATATTCAATGAACACATGGCGTTGTCGAAATTCAGTGAAAATGATCACAATGAGATTACATCTTCATACTGTTCTTTTCCTCAGTGGATCTTTTTTCACCTGTGTACAGCATAACGACATATGTTGACATCAAATGTTTCTTGTGATTCACGGATTACGATTAAAATCCCCGCTCTAGGACTGGAATGATAAGAGCCTCTGTCAATCGACTTCAGTCAGATACCCGTGTTCATCCAACCGCCTCGTGAATGAATCACTTCGAGGTGGAGATATAACTTCTTCAGGGAGTCGACTACATGAGTCAGTGATCCGTCGTGATAACTCCTGCCTCAATGTAACATTGTTTCACCGTCAGCCTTGTCTCCCTCCCAGGTGCGCCCTTCGGGCTATTCTCACTTGGTTTATAAGAGTGCGCCAACTGAACACAGTGCAGCCACCACGTCCAGGGTCCTCCACACTACCACACGTCTGAGATCTGTCTTGTTCGATCCCCATCTGTAGACGTGAACAAGTCGACTGTTGACAACGAAATGTCTGAAGTTCAACTGGATTCACAGATTTTTCGACACCTCACGTGCTGATGGAGGATGCTCCCGACGCTCGACGAGCATATTCGGTTGGGTGATTGCATCGGGCAGCCACATTGATGGAAGTGATTAATGCAGCACCTCCATCGCCGACTGAATTCCAATTGAATCCTAAATCAAGGTATACATGCTTAGACTTCGGGAGATTGAAAACTGACTACACTAAAGCAGATGTATGTGCACATCGCCACCACCTATATCATAAAATCTCTATCAGTGTGTATTAACAGCCTTTCTTTTCACCCGATCTTTAACTATTCACACCAACAGAAATATCAAATTTCACCAACATACAACGAACGTTCTCATACGTCACACCCTCGCCCTGAATTACCAATCACTTCACTTCATAGAGATAGATAAATGGGGATAAAATACAGTTGATTATGCACCACACACACGTGTCCTGCAAGTTATACTAGGAAAGTAATGCACATCGATATTTTAACAGCCACCTCAGGAAGTCCAACTCGAGTATTATCAGATGTGACGGTTGCTGTGAAAGCATCACAGGTGACGTTTCCCTTCTGAAACGTCTGTATCACGAACAGCCACATACGAGACGAAGAAGTGGATATGCAGGTGTTCATATGAGTGAGGACTACGACTACAACCCGTGGGCGTCTCCATGGATTCCTGCTCCAACTGCTTCCACCTGAAAATCTAGGTAATGTATTCAGGTCTCTCTCCCCCACTCCTACAATCCTTTCGTCCCATAACATAGTTACTACGTGAAAGACGTCTTCCAGATAGCTGAATTCTAACTTCACTGGACATTGGATGAAAATGTGCACTAAACATTCAGTCTGTTATGGTGAAATTAAACGAACTCGTCCGAGGAGCTACTTCACGTGCTCCAAACGTTGTTTCACTTACGCCTGTTGACCGAGACACACACTGAGACTTAAGTGCGCAGGGCACTTGATGAAAACACCTGAGGCAAGATGTCTGAAGGAGCAATGACGGAGTGGAGCTATTCATTCGTTTCAAGAAGCAGATTCAAATATTCACTTTCAACACACTCAAGTAGTCAGAAAGCACAACAAATTAACTGCAAGTGCCTATCTAGCCAACGAATACAGAGTGAAGGGAGCACTGTGATAAGATTTGGATGAAGAGCGAAAGAAATGTAGAATCAGTCAAGTGTGCAGTGATTTGACTAGCTAGTAGTTCACTGCCAATCTCGATGAGGAAGAGGGACAATTGACAAGGCCCTTCAAAGTGAAAGTGGCGGATGGCATCTTGGAGAAGGATCAATGAGGTTGAACACTGAGTGCAAACAATCATGACCACATGTCCTTTGCAAGAACCAATGTACTCCTCTCTGTCAGCTTTCTACTTATTTGCTAGCCCACACCAAGCATAAAGTGCCATAGTGACGGTTCTGTCAATGCGAATTGACTGAGTTATCACATTCAGTGAATTAGTGAGGTTTCCCTTCGGAACAGTTAATGGCTTTGATCCCTCCAATGTGCATACATGTAGAAACATCCGTATAGGTAGTCTCCGAAATCTGTGTATACGAGTGCACACACAGATATCCGTGAAAATTTACCATTTAATGGTGGGTTAATTGTGTTGGGCTAGACCCAACGAACAGACACTGCTGATATTCCTCAAAAACCACTGGTACTGAAACTTTGTCGGGACCTGACCACCGTCGAAACATTTGATGGCTGGTGCTCCTGTCTGCCTGCTGCCCAACATTTATGCTTCCCATGAAGACGTTTAGCCAGATGGAGTGATCTGGTGTCCCATGAGGAATTAACAACTTCCGACATTGTCGTTACAATGAATGATTCCCAAATTCACACCGCTCGATAACTAGGGTATGACTGTCATAGAGATTGAAGTCTGTGTCATCACCACGTCCAGAAAAAATATGTCCATATGCTCGAAACTCTCGACAACTTACACGCAATGGAGAGCGCATCAACCGACCCAGTGGACCAGCTGCAAAGTCCAACAAGCGAATTGCCGCCCTACTATGCGCCACTTATATTGTGAATCAAGTAAACAAACAAACGGAGATATTCAATGAACACATGGCGTTGTCGAAATTCAGTGAAAATGATCACAATGAGATTACATCTTCATACTGTTCTTTTCCTCAGTGGATCTTTTTTCACCTGTGTACAGCATAACGACATATGTTGACATCAAATGTTTCTTGTGATTCACGGATTACGATTAAAATCCCCGCTCTAGGACTGGAATGATAAGAGCCTCTGTCAATCGACTTCAGTCAGATACCCGTGTTCATCCAACCGCCTCGTGAATGAATCACTTCGAGGTGGAGATATAACTTCTTCAGGGAGTCGACTACATGAGTCAGTGATCCGTCGTGATAACTCCTGCCTCAATGTAACATTGTTTCACCGTCAGCCTTGTCTCCCTCCCAGGTGCGCCCTTCGGGCTATTCTCACTTGGTTTATAAGAGTGCGCCAACTGAACACAGTGCAGCCACCACGTCCAGGGTCCTCCACACTACCACACGTCTGAGATCTGTCTTGTTCGATCCCCATCTGTAGACGTGAACAAGTCGACTGTTGACAACGAAATGTCTGAAGTTCAACTGGATTCACAGATTTTTCGACACCTCACGTGCTGATGGAGGATGCTCCCGACGCTCGACGAGCATATTCGGTTGGGTGATTGCATCGGGCAGCCACATTGATGGAAGTGATTAATGCAGCACCTCCATCGCCGACTGAATTCCAATTGAATCCTAAATCAAGGTATACATGCTTAGACTTCGGGAGATTGAAAACTGACTACACTAAAGCAGATGTATGTGCACATCGCCACCACCTATATCATAAAATCTCTATCAGTGTGTATTAACAGCCTTTCTTTTCACCCGATCTTTAACTATTCACACCAACAGAAATATCAAATTTCACCAACATACAACGAACGTTCTCATACGTCACACCCTCGCCCTGAATTACCAATCACTTCACTTCATAGAGATAGATAAATGGGGATAAAATACAGTTGATTATGCACCACACACACGTGTCCTGCAAGTTATACTAGGAAAGTAATGCACATCGATATTTTAACAGCCACCTCAGGAAGTCCAACTCGAGTATTATCAGATGTGACGGTTGCTGTGAAAGCATCACAGGTGACGTTTCCCTTCTGAAACGTCTGTATCACGAACAGCCACATACGAGACGAAGAAGTGGATATGCAGGTGTTCATGTGAGTGAGGACTACGACTACAACCCGTGGGCGTCTCCATGGATTCCTGCTCCAACTGCTTCCACCTGAAAATCTAGGTAGTGTATTCAGGTCTCTCTCCCCCACTCCTACAATCCTTTCGTCCCATAACATAGTTACTACGTGAAAGACGTCTTCCAGATAGCTGAATTCTAACTTCACTGGACATTGGATGAAAATGTGCACTAAACATTCAGTCTGTTATGGTGAAATTAAACAAACTCGTCCGAGGAGCTACTTCACATGCTCCAAACGTTGTTTCACTTACGCCTGTTGACCGAGACACACACTGAGACTTAAGTGCGCAGGGCACTTGATGAAAACACCTGAGGCAAGATGTCTGAAGGAGCAATGACGGAGTGGAGCTATTCATTCGTTTCAAGAAGCAGATTCAAATATTCACTTTCAACACACTCAAGTAGTCAAAAAGCACAACAAATTAACTGCAAGTGCCTATCTAGCCAACGAATGCAGAGTGAAGGGAGCACTGTGATAAGATTTGGATGAAGAGCGAAAGAAATGTAGAATCAGTCAAGTGTGCAGTGATTTGACTAGCTAGTAGTTCACTGCCAATCTCGATGAGGAAGAGGGACAATTGACAAGGCCCTTCAAAGTGAAAGTGGTGGATGGCATCTTGGAGAAGGATCAATGAGGTTGAACACTGAGTGCAAACAATCATGACCACATGTCCTTTGCAAGAACCAATGTACTCCTCTCTGTCAGCTTTCTACTTATTTGCTAGCCCACACCAAGCATAAAGTGCCATAGTGACGGTTCTGTCAATGCGAATTGACTGAGTTATCACATTCAGTGAATTAGTGAGGTTTCCCTTCGGAACAGTTAATGGCTTTGATCCCTCCAATGTGCATACATGTAGAAACATCCGTATAGGTAGTCTCCGAAATCTGTGTATACGAGTGCACACACAGATATCCGTGAAAATTTACCATTTAATGGTGGGTTAATTATGTTGGGCTAGACCCAACGAACAGACACTGCTGATATTCCTCGAAAACCACTGGTACTGAAACTTTGTCGGGACCTGACCACCGTCGAAACATTTGATGGCTGGTGCTCCTGTCTGCCTGCTGCCCAACATTTATGCTTCCCATGAAGACGTTTAGCCAGATGGAGTGATCTGGTGTCCCATGAGGAATTAACAACTTCCGACATTGTCGTTACAATGAATGATTCCCAAATTCACACCGCTCGATAACTAGGGTATGACTGTCATAGAGATTGAAGTCTGTGTCATCACCACGTCCAGAAAAAATATGTCCATATGCTCGAAACTCTCGACAACTTACACGCAATGGAGAGCACATCAACCGACCCAGTGGACCAGCTGCAAAGTCCAACAAGCGAATTGCCGCCCTACTATGCGCCACTTATATTGTGAATCAAGTAAACAAACAAACGGAGATATTCAATGAACACATGGCGTTGTCGAAATTCAGTGAAAATGATCACAATGAGATTACATCTTCATACTGTTCTTTTCCTCAGTGGATCTTTTTTCACCTGTGTACAGCATAACGACATATGTTGACATCAAATGTTTCTTGTGATTCACGGATTACGATTAAAATCCCCGCTCTAGGACTGGAATGATAAGAGCCTCTGTCAATCGACTTCAGTCAGATACCCGTGTTCATCCAACCGCCTCGTGAATGAATCACTTCGAGGTGGAGATATAACTTCTTCAGGGAGTCGACTACATGAGTCAGTGATCCGTCGTGATAACTCCTGCCTCAATGTAACATTGTTTCACCGTCAGCCTTGTCTCCCTCCCAGGTGCGCCCTTCGGGCTATTCTCACTTGGTTTATAAGAGTGCGCCAACTGAACACAGTGCAGCCACCACGTTCAGGGTCCTCCACACTACCACACGTCTGAGATCTGTCTTGTTCGATCCCCATCTGTAGACGTGAACAAGTCGACTGTTGACAACGAAATGTCTGAAGTTCAACTGGATTCACAGATTTTTCGACACCTCACGTGCTGATGGAGGATGCTCCCGACGCTCGACGAGCATATTCGGTTGGGTGATTGCATCGGGCAGCCACATTGATGGAAGTGATTAATCCAGCACCTCCATCGCCGACTGAATTCCAATTGAATCCTAAATCAAGGTATACATGCTTAGACTCCGGGAGATTGAAAACTGACTACACTAAAGCAGATGTATGTGCACATCGCCACCACCTATATCATAAAATCTCTATCAGTGTGTATTAACAGCCTTTCTTTTCACCCGATCTTTAACTATTCACACCAACAGAAATATCAAATTTCACCAACATACAACGAACGTTCTCATACGTCACACCCTCGCCCTGAATTACCAATCACTTCACTTCATAGAGATAGATAAATGGGGATAAAATACAGTTGATTATGCACCACACACACGTGTCCTGCAAGTTATACTAGGAAAGTAATGCACATCGATATTTTAACAGCCACCTCAGGAAGTCCAACTCGAGTATTTTCATATGTTTTTTCGTAAACCATTCATCTTTGCAAATGATCTTAATTTAGCCTACCCTTTCCACTCTGATCACTTAGGTTACTTTCACAATGCTGTTCGGGAAGTACTAGGTCGGGTATCTTCGTGGTCCTCCACATGGAAACTAAAATTCAACCTTAAAAAATGTGGTTGGATCTGTTTCGTTGCACCCTCAATAAATATTAAACTGGTACTTGAATCCCTTGTCTTGCCTAAACTCCAAAGTGTTGTTGACCTAGGACTCAGTTACTCTAGTGACTTGACATTTTCTGAGCAAGTGGCGACACAGACGCGTAAATCGAGGATGCTTTTAGGATGCACACTCAGGAATTTCCACAACTACGAGGCGAAACTATTATTATATAAGACTTGTGTCAGACCACTACTTGAATAGTGTCCATTTATTCTCAGCAGCACTCGCGTAAGTGACAAACTTAAAATAGAAAGTGTCCAACGATACTTCACGTCTAAACTACTAGGATTTGACTGCGAAAAGGACTACACATCAAGGTGTATAACTCTAGGTATCAAAGAACTCTGGATGAGACGACTGAGCATTAACCTAACATTCTGCCTAAAAATCTTGCATAAAATATCATTCTCAGACAGTAAGGAGATACGGTTCTCACCGGAAGGCTCTTACAACCTTCGTAACCAAACGTGCACAGTATCTAGGAAAAGCTGTAAGACAGCACTCCGTGCAAACTTCTTCATAGTCATGTACTCTAAGATCTGGAACAGTTTACCCCTAGAAATAAGGACCTGTCTCTCTATTCTAACCTTCAAACGCTTGCTATATAAACTGCTTCATCCAAATGACTATGCCAATCACACCGCACCACTTATTTCTAAAACGCATGAGCTATTAGAACACTATAACGCCTAGACTCATCACTAAATATTATGACACTAAATAAACTTTAGGACTTCGCAAAAATACATGAAAAAACAACTAGATTATGGGTAGTGTTTACTATACAATGATATACATTTATAAACATTTATATATACATAAAATATTAATGTTCTTTCCATATTTACATACTTTATCTCCCTGCTAATCTGCTGCTGAGCGTAATCTTCTATATACCTCCTGGTCGAGGTCGAACAACCCAACATCTAAACTGAAATGACCATTTAAGTCAATTCAAACTCAAATTCCATGAACGATCCGATGCTACCATTTGAAAACGCTGGCCAACATTCTGTACAAGGAGTATTCTTGATCTGAAATAAAGAAGCAACTGGTTTTCAAACAGTTTTCAATGTATTACTCAACTTACATATAAAGTCTACCATGCTGACACGAATGGCGCCAATGGATAGCTCTAGAATCGACCTCGGCCTCATTCCATGCAGTAAAACAATCTAACATGACTTTATATAATTTTCGTATCAACGATCAAATTTCTTTCCTGTTATCTCAAAATAATACATCAATTAACTTTAACTCAAGGATGCTGTTCACAACAAAGTTATATAGGAGAATTGACTTCAAGCTTTATTTTTCCCAGATATTTGTATTACATTCATCTGATGTCTGGGATTTTTGTTAATGCGAAGCCAGTATTTCTATATCTCTTTATGTGTTACACAGACAGACTATTTAGCAGACTGTTCCGACTGACTCTAATGTCAGAGAGAACAAACAAACTGTAAATTAGACATACATCGAAAGATGTGTAATTTATATAAAAACTTATCCATGCCTGTACAATTGGTATGTTCCTGCATAAACAGGAATAAATATATACTACTATATCTGTGCACGCCTACAATCATTTCATCCCGATAACTGTTTGATGTGTGCTCAGAATATATGTCTCTTAGGATTCTAGACTACTTGCATTCGGATTTTATTGGGACACTGGTCTCCAAAGATGTTGTCAGCACTGCATGTGTATGTCTGTGTTTGAAAGTGCCCTACAACAGGATTGATCTGCAGTTGAATGTTGACGGATTTTCCATCTCTAATTCTTCTAACCAGCAGCTATGTCCCTTGTTAGGTAGAATTACGGAACCGCTCCTCATCAGTGTATTCCTGATAGGTATATACGGTGGTCCTATCAAACCGAGCAGTTATAAAGAGTTATGCAATGACTTAGTTTCTGAGCTAAATGATATATTAAGTCAAGGCACACACATTACCAGACTGAACAGGCACTTCCACGTTCGTTTGACAGCCGTCATCCGTGTTGCACCGGCTAGAGCGGACGTGAAATTTATAGTAGGTCATAATGCCAGCGCAGGCTGTGAAAAATGCACGGCTTCCGGAAGAAAACTTGTCGTCAGGATGACATTGGAAAATGGAAGTTTTCCATTTCGGACTGATGATAGCTTCTGTCAAAGGATGCAGTCAAGTCACCACCGTGGACAGTGTGTTTACGAGGAATTAAACATTGATATGGTTAAGTGCTTCCCTCTTGACCCAATGCGCCTATTATATTTAGGGGTAGTGAGGAAGCTTAAAAGTCTCTGGCAAGACTTAGCTAAAAATAAGGAGATGCACATAAACCGGCCCATGCTTGGAAACATAGACGGGAAGGTATTAACTTGTGCTAGAATGACACCCCGGGACTTCCCGAGTAAATGTAGGGGGCCCTCCGAAGTCAGTCGGTGGAAGGCCACTGAACGTCGCATCTTCCTCCTGTACCTAGGACCTTTATTACTTAAAGACACTATGCCACCCGGAATATACTGCAACTTCCAGAGACTTAGTTTAGCAGTTTACCTCCTGTTTCACAGAAAGTTTCTTCGCAATTACTTGGAAGGTTGTAGAGATGAGTTGTTGAACTTTCTCAATGAGTTTGAAGTGATTCATGGCAGGTAACGCTTAGTTTATATTAATCATTGTCTGCAACACCTAGTAGAAGATGTCCATGAAATGGGACCTTTAGAATCGATTTCGGTGTTCCCATTTGAATCCTATATGCAGACAATTAGGCGCTCTATACATTCTGACAATGTGGTAGCTAAGCAGGCGGCACAAAGATTTGCAGAAAAGGTATTTCACGACCGCAAATCAGGTGCACTGCACGAAAAGGTTCTAAATGAATGTGAAGTGGATGTAGATAGGCAAATAATTCACAACAGGCGTACAGTTATCACTTCATCTTCACCGGATAACTTAGTTATAGCCTGCGGTAAACCTGGTCTCATAACGCAGATACACAAGGAAGTACTAACATTCAGACCTTATATAGATGCTTGTGATTTCTTCAATCAGCCATTTAAGTCATCCCACATTGGGATATGGAAATGCTCCAAATTAAGCCCACACAAGCTAGAAATTCTGCCGTCAAATATTATTTGTAAGTGCTTCTGAATTCGTACAGACAAGTATGAAGTAGCAGTGCCATTGCCTCATACTTTTCCACAAAATGCTTAGACTGATTGCGTCAACCGTCGACATTCCTGTATTCAATGACAAATAGACTAATGAGACTGTAAATTTTGTTTATATCATATTTACTTATTTCTTTCAGAACGAAAAGAAGACTTACGCTGTGGTAACTAGACCTGGTAGACAAGAATTCCTTATAGTTGCAAGGAATTGGATGCTGTCGGATGACATGTGCGTGTATCACAGCAAAGTAACGGATTCTGAAGTTGAAGAATGCATAAGGCCTTGACCGCATTGGCTCATAATTACCTGTCAGATGTTAGCAGAGCAAGGTAACTGTTTCGGTATTAACTACATACCCGTAATTAAACTCTTTTCTAGAAGTCAAGAGTACTTTGTCGACTGTCAGACGAATGCATAATATACTGTCCAATTCAGGTAATCTTGAGGAGACATTGCCCCTAACCAATGCCAAACGTCATAGATTCTCCTAATTGGTTAATGATAGAATACAGAGTGGAGACGAAGAACTTCGCATCATACGTTTATGACTCAGCTGAACTGGAAGCAGTTGAGGCACAGAAAGTGTGTCGGCCATCTAAATACATTAACACCAATTTCATGGAAACTGTGATGGCCCCGACAGCCAAGTAGCGCATTCATTTCATATTCTTATTCCTTCAGCACTTCCAGTCCACAAATGCCAATAGCGATGTCGTCACCAATCACAGAGCCAATTAGGCAGACTAGGTATGTCATTTTTAATCACGGGTTACTTTGCAGTAAGGAAAACACTGATTCCAATGATAAAGTGGTTTCTGAGTTAAAGTCCCTTAAAGGAGAAGTACAGCTCCTTAAAGAGACAAAGCAGTCCTTTGATAAACTGCTAACGCAGTTGGTCTCATCAAATAGGTCGGGCGACGGCAATCGGGAAATCGTCCATTGACAATAGTGAACTAGAATTCCCCTTGTCGACTGAAGAAGAGTTTAACCAACTGGAAGCGTCATTGAAAAACCCAAAATTCGGGGATTCATTCGTAAGTTTACAATCAACCTTCCATTACGTTTAGATGACGAAACTGTTTGGGAATTTATCGTTCAATCCACAGTCTTCGTTGAGACGAATGCTGAATTACATATGGGAGCCTAAGCTATCAAGTCGCTTCACAGCGTGCGGAACACCGAAGAAGCTAGCCCCCACAAAGTGCTACTTCTATAAAGTTATAATGTGTAAGCTTGCTGTATTTAAATATTTCCTTCAGCCGTCATTGTCGGCAAGTTCGCTTCTGCTACAATGCCCGAGGACGAAGTAATTAAAATTTTGAAAGACAGTACCAAGGCATACTTCCATGCCTTACGTGATCGTGTAGAAAAAAGGGGGAGCCGGCCAAGAGTAAGTAAACAGTTTTTGTTAAGTTAAAGTTACTATACTACAAATCGTTTCATTGTATGAATGTCAATCAACGAAATTCTGTTTTTATTTTTCACAGGTTGCTGTTGACAATAAGAAGACTGACCAGAGGATCTATGCTGTAAGTGACAATTTAATTAAACGAATGCAGTAAAAATACTCAAACTGAAGGTCTGTAGTGTACATTGAACCTTCGAACTTTTGTTTGAACGGACTCATCTGACCATTAGCACTACTTCCCTTTTCGATTCGTGGAACTTTTGTACGTTCTTGGTTCGCTCTCCCGTTGTACTTTCACCCAGCCCACTCTTCGAGCTTACCACAGTCAAGACTGCAGATACGTGCGTAAACTCTTATTTGATAAGATATAAGAGGTTACGCACGTATCTGCAGTCTTGACTGTGGTAAGCTCGGAGAGTGGGCTGGGTGAAAGTACCACGGGATAGCGAACCAAGAACGTACAAGAGTTTCACGAATCGAAAAGGGAAGTAGTGCTAATGATCAGATGAGTCCGTTCATACAAAAGTTCGAAGGTTCAATGTACACTACACGTCTTTCAGTGTGAGTATTTATATGTAAACGAATAGTTTGATTTGTACTCAATAATTAAGTAAATTTTCATGGCTAAATAAACGCGTTTAATATATCATTATTATTATGTCAAATGTCTGTATGTGTCGACGTTGATTACCACCTTACTAACTTATTTTTTTCCTTTTCAGGATAGTTCAATGGATCTATTTGATGACGGAGAGCAGATGTAAAGCTGCATTCGGACTTCATATGACTTCAAGCTTTATATTTTCCCAAGTATTTGTAATCCATCCGAAACGTACTTGGATATTTTTGTTAACGCGAATACAATATTTCTATATTTATTGATGTGCTCTATTGATGAAGCCTGTAAACTGGCGTCCCTCATGTAAAAAATGAGAATATATCATAATTAATTGTGTGTATCATTTGTAAATCTAAATGTTTATTATTCCTAAAGAATTCATTTTCCGAATTAACTTTTTTCCCTTTAACCGATACACAAATTAAATATATTTATTTCCACAACCAACCTTTATTTGAATTGTAAGTTGTTTGAAGTAAAGAGAATAAGGGAAAAATGATGCGAGTTAAAGGGGGAAATTTTGCTGATTAGGGGGACAATATGCGTGTAAAAGGGGGAAGTTTTGCTGATTAAGGGAAAATCATGTAAAAAAGGGGGGACAATGTGCGGTGTCTGGGGAAAAGGGGACAATTGTCGCATTGCCGAATCTTGTCTCCTATTTCTCTCAATGGAATGTCCCCTTTATTAACACGATTGTTCCCATATTTGTAGGATTGGGATCCCACGGTGCAACCACTCCAGAGCCCTCCCCCTCGGTGTACTATAATGGAATCATATTAAAGCAAGTTCTAATACCCAAAAGGTGTATAGTATTCGTTCCGCGTGGTCAATTCTGCGGAATTACCTACCTCTACAATCACGATATTTGTTAATTTCTGGGATTAGTTCAGGGGTCTGTATACGACAGCAATAAAAATTTACTTTGACGATACCCCACCCGCTCTACTAACAGCTTTCAGTGCTCTTAGCAGTGTAAGAAAGTTTTTCTTAGTTGGCCAAAGAAAGAGTAAGGGGAGTGATAAAGAAGAACAGCTAGAGTTTAAGAATTAACAAAATGTAATTGTAGAGCCTGGACGCTACCAGATAGTCTTAACTGTCTTAAGTAGAAGTATCGACGAAATATCTTTCTAAGCATTAACATAATATAGGAATACCAGGAAAGAACAAAGGAAATATACGATCCAAGATATTCAACATACTGCTTCGTCTCAACTTCAGTAACATCTATTATACATGAGTCATGGGAAGAACCAGATTCAGATTATAAGAATAGAAGGGTCTTGTTGCCTATGTTAATCCTCGCGATATATATCTCTGCAGAGATCCAGTTTCTCTTTGAAAGCGTTCACCGATGGAGCTGTTACTACTGAATCAGGTAAGGAGTTCCAGTCGTTGACCACTGTGTGAGAGAATCTAAACTCCAAACGTATTTTATTCGACCTTGGTTTGAGCACCTTCTGGTGACCCCTGAAATGTATCCTAGAGGGGGAGAAAAGGTTTGAAAGCTCAATCCCTAAATCACCCTTGAATATACGGTAAGCCAAAATTAAGTCGCCTCTCCTCCTTCGGTATGATAATGGGAAGAGATTTAAATGCTCCATCCTCTTATCATAAGGAAGGTGTGAGATGCCATTAACTAATTTTGTTCCTACCCTCTGTACTCTTTCCAGGGTATGTGCCTCCTTTTTGAAGCATGGACTCGCCGCTTGTATGCAGTACTCTAGATGAGGCCTGACATATGTTGCATAGAGTACTTGGAACATACCCTCGTCTAATCGTTTGAAAGCCCTTCGAAGTGCCCATAGCATTCGAAAAGCCTTAGCTGCGGCTCGATTACAGTTCGCCGTTGTTTTTAAGTCATGGCTAATAATAATTCCTAAGTCCTTTTGTTCCTTAACATCTGCCAGTTCTGTGTCCCCCATGGAGTACGACGTGTAAGACTTCTGACCTAGGTGCATTACCGCGCTTTTCTTGGAATTAATTTCCAGACTCCAAAGGTTAGCCCATTCGGTTAATTTGTCTAGATCGTTTTGTAGTACCAACCTATCATCGCTACTATTTACGGTTTTCCATATCTTAATATCGTCCGCAAATAGTAAGGAAGATGACGTAAGAATTTTTGGCACTTCATTTACGTATAATAAGAATAGCAGGGGGCCAAGTACCGTTCCCTGAGGTACTCCACTTAGTACTGCTTTCTACCCTGACAGTACACCATTAACCTTTACCTTCTGCCTCCTATCCATCAGGTAGTCACTAAACCACTCGCATAAGCGTTGGTCTAGTCCAAAATATTTAAGTTTACTAAGAAGACCTAAGTGGGATACCTTACCGAATGCTTTACTAAGATCGATAAATACAACGTCCAGTAGATGGTTTTTATCCCTGGCCTCGACCTAATCTTCCCTAGCTAACAGTAAGTTTGTCAAGCAGGATCGTCCTGGTCGGAATCCATGCTGTTCCACTGCCAGTAAGCCATGTTTTTCCGTATGAGCTAAGAGCTGGTCCCTTATGAGTTTTTCTAACACCTTTGCCATAATACAGGTCAGACTTACAGGCCGGTAGTTAGATACTAACTGTCTATTCCCATCTTTGAAGATGGGGCTTATAAAAGCATCTTTCCAGTCTCTGGGTAACCTAGCCTGGGTCAGAAACATCGGAAAAATCTCCGTAAGTGGAGTGTATATTATATCCGCCAAGGAGCTTAGCAATCTAGGGTGAAGTCCGTCTGGTCCAGGTGATTTACCTGGCTCCAACTTAGACAGTAGTTTCAGAACCATTGCATCATCTACCACAATTAGGGGCATTTTAGGGGCTACACCAGTTACCTCGCTACACCCCGGGGTGGTATGATTAGGCGAAAAAACATCACAGAAATATTCGGAGAGCTTCTCAGCTTTTGTTTCGTCTGGTTCTGCAGCCTCTCTTGTGTTGCTAATGAGGGACGGTATGCCACTACTAGTTTTAGTCCTGCGTTTGATATACGAGAACAGTCTTTTTGGATAATGCACACAATCCAGTACTAACTGTCTCTCATACTCTATACGACTTTTGTCAATCTCAATCTTGCAAAGGTTTCGAAATTTGCGGTATTCTACTCAAAACTCATCCCTCCCAGTCACAGCAAACCGGTCCCATAAGTTCTTTCGTTTTCTTAGTAACCTCCTTATTTCATTACTAATCCAAGGTGGTTTATGAGATAATTTTCGAGGCGTAGACCAGGGTACAAAGGGTGCAGTGACGCACTCTAGTGTATTCCTAAATCCTATCCAAGCCTCCTCGACAGTCTGGTGTGTGTTAACAGACCAGTCAGCTAGGGTTGCTGCATTTCGGATTGCAGGTATATTCGCTTTCCAAACGTTTGGGCGAGCGCCTGTTGACCTATGTATGACGGCCTGTATCCTGAACATAAAAGTAATAACTATGTGGTCACTACTGCCTAGTGGCGCCAGGCACCTAATGTTACCAACATCCTCCTTCTGGTGTGTTAGCACCAAGTCTAGAGTGGACGGATCATGTTCAGGATGGTATCGTGTTGGTGCATCCATATGCTGCACAAGTGCGCATTCAAGTACTGCCAGTATTAGTTCCCTATTGAAACAATTGTACGAAGTAGCTGATGTTAATTCCTCCCAATTAATATGCGGGGCATTAAAATCACCTACTATTAGACACCTATTCTTTCTACTCCACGTCCTGAGGTGATTTATAACGAAATTGTCAGCTTGGCTGGTAGGGCTTCTATAAATAACCCCTATCGTTACAGTGCCTTTGTTCAAGTTAATGACACAACCTGCGGCTTCACAGGTGCCACTGTCATGAACTTCCGACAACGTCGACCTAATTTCTATGTCATCTCGAATGTATAGAGCGACCCCCCCACCTTTCCGGCTACTTACTCTGTCTGCTCTAATGCAGATGTACCCAGGAATAAGTGGAGTTAAGTCTACACCCATTAACAACCATGTTTCGGTGATAGCAATCACATCCGGCTGTAGTTCCTCAGTCAACACTCCTAGTTCAGGAAGCTTATTCCTTAGACTACAAGCGTTCGTGTAGCATACTGAGAGACCTATGTGTTCACTCGACTTATGAACAGAGGTCTGGGTAACATAGGTTTCCGAGACCTCACTACCCGAAAGCCCAACAGTTTGAGGTCTTTTTCACCCTTTTCTAATCGGGCCTTTAATTCAGCCACAGCTTCTCTTCTCCTAATTCTATCTTCCAAAGGCCAGTCTGGCCTAATTCTCATTTTTTTATTTTTGATCTTGAATGCGTTGTTGAGAGTAATATTTTTCTCCATCTCGTTCCCCAGTACTACCTTCAGAAGTCGTGGGGAACTTTCCGTTGCATCGGCGATTCGTTTACCAATTCTGATAACTTTCCTTATGTGAACACCATTTGTTTTTTCCGGAAGTATTTCACGGATGATGGAGCTAACTATTTCGAGATCCTCAGCATGTCGAGCAGCTGGATCTAATCACGCATTTGTCTGAAACTCAAATTAACAATCTGATATTTGAAGGGATTTAGCTTAAGATGGTTTCTGAATAGAAGCCATTCATTTAGGAACGGTTTGACTGAAATGTGACTAACATGGAAACAGCCAGACGGATTGTCTGCATACTTAACAAAATTGGCTTCATCAGAATGAGGCTAGTCATGTAAGAAGAAATAAAACAGCGAAGGAGAGAGAACAGCATCTTGAGGAACTTCAGCCACAGTAAGCAAAGCAGTCGAATACTTCTCATTATACACCATGTACTGCTTCATATATCAGAAAAGTAAGATTGAAACCCCTTATCAATACAGCACCCTGCTTGTTCAACGAAAGAGCCCTAGGTACAGAGTCAGTGCAAGATGTGTACACTAGGAACCCACACCGAACATATCTGGCTGGAGAGTACATCTATCCTGTTGGTAAACAAGTTGTTTTGGGTCTTTAGAAGCCTTCGAGAAATGTTCAAAGTTAAGTAAATGCTTTTTTTATTATTTTTTAAAATAGTGAGGTAACCGCACTAGGTATAAACTCTACACATAATCCGCTTAATGACTGAGGCACGTGAACAATTTTAATATCTATCCAGGAAAGAGACACCAGGTTTGTGGATAATTATCCATTTAAAATGTCAGTAAGAGGATAACATAAAATATCCAAGCATTTTCTAAGGATAATAGCGGCCTCAGAATTTGGACCTAGGGCTTCGGTAGGTTTCAAGGACTGCAGACATTTAAGATCGTCTACATTAAAGCTACGGGAGCGATCATGAAGCCAGGAAAAAATACTCAGTTTGAAACCGAATACAGGCAGAAGTTGATCTTGTTACAGTGAATAAGATATGTCTTAACCCAAGCAGATTATAAAATGAGGTATGCCTTACTTTATCGTGTAATGTATGCGTAGTGATATTCTGGCATTCTCACAGTTCGCTCAGGAAGCACTTTTTGCCAAGTCACACTTAGGTTGTCTGTTTCATGTATAAAATTGCACACTACTTAGGCTATTAAGTGATGATCTCTCAAATGGATGTTATTTGGGGAACAATCGAGGAGGTGATTATTGGGTTGACCTTGGTGCATACACGCTTTAAATCCTCTACACTAACACATTTCCACTAAGACTCAGAATTTGCTCATATTATTATTACCATTTGTCCCCCGTAGTTTCGATTGGAGCATAAGCCTTCAGGAGTAAATGCATCACCATTACACTTGGTTCAATGCCATCATTCTTAACTAACCTCACAACTACCCAACATTCTCCATTTCATCTTCCTCTACCTGACTTACTCCAAGCCACTCTCCTAATCAAGCCCAACTTGTCGCTTCCTCTTTCTGATTCACTTAACAGCCTGAGGTCACTCGACGATTTCTCTACAGCATTTCCAATCAGTCTCCATTTCCTTCAGTAAATTTATTGGTTAGACAGTAGGTTGTTGAACTATTCGCTGGATTCTAGAGTTCCTTGTTGTCTTTCCTTTATGACCGTTCATTTGGTCTTCAGTATACAGGCAGTACAGTGGCCTGTTTAATACACTTTTCATGACCTACGTGTCAAGTCCCTGAAATACGTACAAGTACTAACTGAGCTGAAACCAATGTGGGAAATTCGGATGCTCCTTCTTGTGTTAAGTATCATATTTGGATCTCCAAATTTATTTCTGAGTAGTGGAAAGCTACTTTAATTTCAAGATCTGATCCTGAATTGTTAATGGAACTATTTGGAACTGACTTTCCTAAAAGCTACTCTTGCAGAAGACGACTTCCTAAGCCAATTTACTGTCAAAACACTCAAGATAAGCAATCAAAACTGATTACTAAATCAGCCCCAGAGAAAATTGTCCTTTTTGATTTGGAATTCAAAGGTGACAAGGCTTCAGAAACGTTCAGAATTTGTTCTTCCCAAGTCCGTAAGACATTCTTTGCTGCAAAGGTACAAGTGTCCTTCACCTACCGTATTTTGTTCGCCGTCTGTGTAAAGATAAGCTACCTCATATGGCAGCCTCCGTGTATAACGATCAGTTCACTTGATCTTGTGGATCGTGGCACGTTGGTCAAAGTCAGAGAATGCTTTGCACTCAGATACGAGAACATAGTCCATCACGGTTTTACAAGGGAGGAAGGAAGGGTGTGAGAAGCTGTATCCTGGAACTCTTGGTCGACTTCCATCATTCAGCTAAGCCCAACCATGATTTTAAGATCAACAATCAAATTCATGCTAATTTTCAGCATTCTTTTCGTTCCGAAGTTCTAAAGACAGTGGAGACCTTGGTCATTCATGAATTCAACTTATACCACCTCTGTATACAAAAGAAGTGCATACAGTTCCTATTTTGACTTTGATCATAGAGAAATAAAAACACTTATTTATTTTTCAACAGTTGGTTTGTAAGCATTAGATTTGGTTTCTACGAGTTGATCACAGACTGTTATCAGATAGAGAACCATTGAAAAGCAGGGAGTACTGTACAGCTGTTTCATTCTAGTTTGGGAATCATCGGCAGTACTCACCCACTGGAGTTCGAACCCAGGACCTTCCGGTAAGAGTCTGCGATCAACTTGAAAATTAATCTGATGTTCGCTAGTGACTTGCTATAGGACGGAGTTTCCTGGATTCCTAGTGAGAAGTTGTGACCAGTGACGTCCATCCAGTCAAGTGTAAGGATGGATGTTCCACCGATGACATCAGTTGGTGGTCGCGCTAAATTGATTTTGACTTGATTTTAATTATAGCTTGAAACCATACAGTATTTTTGGTACAAGTGTGGAATTTTCAGCATGTGATATCCGTAGCCCAAATTTTGCAGGCCGACCATTTATATCAGGTGTACGCCGGTATAGGATCGAACCGCTGACCATGTGCATGGTCAGCGAGAGTACTAACCATTGTGCTACCGATGCACACGAATTAGCAGAAGTTAGAATTCATGGACTGGCCATTGAATCAAGTATATGAGCCTGCATTGTAACCGGAAGCTCCTGCGTTCGAACCACAGTGGATGCGTACTGCCGAGGATTCCCAAACTAGGATGAAACAACTGTCCGGCACTCCCTGGTTTCCAATGGTTCTCTAACTTATTTATTTGCTATTCGCTTTATTTATTTACTTAATTCCCTAATTTTCACCACTGTTATTACTTTTGTTTTTACTTTGAACAGTTTCCGGTGTTATTTCACTTGTCTTATTTATTGTCTTCAGTCGATTTGTTCTTGGTAATGTTAAATTCCAACTTATCAAACTTCTTGCCATGTTACAATGTGTTTTATTTGTCTAATAGCATCATTTACCCTATCATAGATAAGATTTTATTTTGGTAAACCACATAGTGTTATACAGTGATATGAACTGATGACGTTTCGGGCACAAACTATTGCTCATAAAAATATCAAGTATAATGGAGTTATACTCTACCACAGTGCACAAGTTTTATACTTATAGCACTATTAACCCTTTTAATTTTGTATTCCTTCCTAAGATATATACATTCTACGAACTGTTATATATATATGTATATACGATTATACAGCTTGATAATAAGTTCATGGTAAAAAGTCCCTTCACTGATTGTAGCGTTCTTTATATATCACTTCACTGGATCCTGCGAAGACAAGTATATATATATAGGTCATTCCATGTGTATTCTGTCTGAAAGGGTTCAAGAAAACTATCCCTCGTCAACTGTGTTATTTATATAACACTTCTACCTTGAGATTTTTGTACACAGGCTGATTACATCGCTCCCTGCCCAAAACCCTGCATCATAGGGTTGTTGTGTTCATACTTTTTTTCGAGAATACGAATCACTCGACTTGACTGTTTACTGAACTTTGAAGGTGTTGAACTTTCTTCATTTGTTTTTGCATGAAATATCATATTATTCTAAACCTTATGTTGATATTTCTGCTGCCAGCCTGGCAGTATATGTTCCTGTTGTTCACCAGTTAGATTCTGCTTGTATGAATAGCTCTCTACTTGCAATTATTTGACAAATTTCTTCAAATATTCTCACACTGAACCTTTTTCGTCGTAGTCTTATATCATATTAACTTTACGAAAAGTCTTTTTTATTCGACCTACTCCATAAGGAGGTTGAGACTTTCCGTTATACAACTCAACCTGTTCTTTTCCAGTTTATTAATTTTTTAATATTCTATCCAGCCTACTTTATTGTTTCTCCTTATTCTCATCTGGACTCGTGCAAAAAGAGATTATCTCCTGCTGTGCTGGACTTTGAAAGCTCTAAACACGATTAAGTGATTGGCTTTGGTGCGAATAACTGAAACTATTACTGGTGGACATTCAAATTTCTGCGAGAACTCGGCTATTTTGTCATCCATCTCGTTGTATACTGAACACTCTGTTCTTCATTTACTTACACGTTCTTCTCAGTTATTCCTTAAGGAAAAAGACTAGAAGCGTTTTCTGATATAAGTATAAGACTTAAGCACTGTGCTAGAGCATAACTCCATTATGGATAAGATTTTATTTTGATAAAGTGTCACACAGTGTTGGCATACAGTAATATTAACTGATGCCACCACGTTTCGAGCACAAACTATTGCCACTCATAATCATATCAAGGCACTACTCACACAACTTTTTTACTTCATTTATATACATGAGTGGAACTGATGATTAGACATTTGAATAAAAATCAATATAGGATAATGTAGATTCAGAATTATTAATATGAGTGTTATTGATCAGTTACAATCAGATGGGAAATAAGACGAGTGTTTTTATAGTCAAAATAAGTAACTTTTAGAATGTTGTGATGTGCTTGAATTGAAATAGAACTTTAAGATTATGATGATATTAGATGGTTGGAGGCAATCGGCAGGAAGCCTTGGACCTAGGTTTCATGCTAGTTGGCACTCTTCAGCAAGGCGTATCTGCATCTTTGAAGGAACCCATGTCCCTTCTGAGATTCGAACCCGCGTTACCCAGTGCTGCAGTCAGAGACGTTACCACTGAGCTATTCAGGTTTGGTTTAAAAAAAAGCATTAAAATGTTCAGAATTCCATTCCCACCCTCCCACCTCAAGCTGGGCACAGCGTTGGTGATCATAGCCCCAAACGAGCAGAGGAGTCTTCTGGTGCTTAGGTGATGTCTCGATGGTCTTTACTAGCAAGTACTACTGGCTAATATGTGAGTGGTTCTCGACTATTTATATCAGTTATTGTAGTTATTATTCCCTTGAGTTCCAAGTGGAACCAAAGGCTTCAGCAGCACATCTCCTCTTTGTCCTGCTCTCTCCGGTCCTCTCCAACTCGCCCCACAATTGTCATTGTCTCCTCCCTTGATCTTCTCAGCATCAACGTCGCACATCCAACTAACCGTTCCCCGTTCAGGCTCCACTCCAGCGATGACCTGGCTCGCAGTTTCACTCGAAGGTATTCTCAGTATGTGTCCGATCTATCTAGTTTTCCAAGAGTTCCTTGTAACTAATTCTTTCTGGCCATTTGATACTCAGTATGAATCATGTGCCAAGTTTCTGGCCCATTTAGCAAAAATGACTGACTTAACACTGATGTCGAAAATCCGAATCTTGTTTATTATTATTATTGTTCCCTTGGGTTCATAGTGGAAAATTGGGCTTCAACTGCACGCCTCCACTTACTTCTGTCTTGTGCTGTATTTTCCACTTGCATCCATATTAATCCATACTGTTTCAACTCTTCTTCACACGATCTCCTCCATGTCTCCCTTCGACGTCCCACTCGCCGCTTCCTTTTCGGGTTCCACTCGAGCACTAGCCTGACGCGCGATGTCACCCAACGGCCTCCTCAGCGAGTGTCCAATCCATCTCCAATTTCTCCTGCATATTTGTTGGGCGATTGGTTCTTACTTTGTTTGTTCCCATAGCTTCTTGTTGGTGATTCTTTCCGGCCATCTGATCTTCAGTATAGAACGAAGACAGCTGTTGATAAAGGTCTGTAACAGGCTGTTGGAAATATTCTTTGTCACCCGCCAAGTTTCTGATCCATCCGTATAGAAGAACTGACTGACTTGACGTTTGTATTGGAAATCCGAATTTTGTTGTTGAGTGTGGCTGAGTGACGAAGATTTGCAGATTGGTTTCAGGTTGATGAATGTGTGTCTTGCCTTTCCGATTCTCGATTTGACATCCTCGTCCCTCCGTTCCTCCTGTAGTTGAGACAATGCTCCCTAGATAAGTGAAAGAAGTAACCTCTTTCAAATCCCTCCTGTTGATGGTGATTGGCGCTGGATGTTGCTGTTGTTGTTGGTTGGTTATTTTCATAACCTCCGTCTTGTCTATGTTCACCTGGATGGAGTCCTGTCTTTGCTGCTTCTTCGACCAGTTTGTCGGTTTTCGCTTGTAAGTCTTCGATCTTGTGTGACATCAAACATAAATCATCCACGCGCGAAATCCAGGTCTTCTAGGTTCTTCACGTCGGTCCAGGATATCCCTGTCTTCTCGTTTCCCACTGTCTGACGCATAATCCAGTCCACCACAATTAGGAATATCATTGGTGATAATAAGCACCCTTGTCTGACTCCTGTGTTTACTCCAAACGCCTCGCTGAGTTTTCCGTTGTGGATCACTTGACATGTGCCGTTGTCGTACAGCTGTTGAATAAGGTTGATGAATATTTGGGGTACGCTGTAGTACTTGAGTAGTTTCCAAATTACTTCGCGGTCGACGCTGTCGAAGGCCTTCTCAAAGGCTATAAAGTTGAGGTAGAGGTTTGATTGCCATTCCATGCTTTGTTCGATGATGATGCGTAGAGTTGCAATTTGGTCAGAACATGATTTGCTTTTCCTGAATCCAGCTTGTTCTGGTCGGAGTTCTGTATCCAGTGCGTGCTTTATTCTCTCCAGGATGATGCGACTCAGGATTTTACTTGGCGTTGACAGGAGCATGATTCCTCGCCAGTTCTTGCAGAGTTTGTTGTTTATGCTGAGTGAAAAAGATCTCGACACTAATTTCAGAATGACTGAGACATGCCTAGCCTTTCCAATTCTGGTTTTGATACCGTTATCCGTTCCGACTACTTGTAACGGGAACGATGCTGCCTAGATAAGTGAAGGCAGGAAGTGATCTCTTTGAAAATTCACTTCGTTGATGGTGGTTGGTGCTTATCACCATTGCTGGTTGGCTATTTTGATCACCTCCCTCCTCGCTATGTTCACTTGAAGTCCTGTCTTCACTACCAGCCTCTTCTTACAATTTGTTAGTTTTCGTCTGGAAATCTTCGAGGTTATTCGACATTAAACATAAATCATCTGCGAAATCCAGATGTTCTACAGTCTTCTGATCGGTACAGCATATTTCTGTCTTCTCATTCTCAGGGTCTGATGCATAATCCAGTCCACCACAATTAGGAATATTGTCGGTATTAATAGGTAGCCTCGTCTTACTCTTGTATTAACTTCAAAGGCTTCACTGAGTTTTCCGTTGTGGATTACTTGACATGTGATACTGTCATATTAGTTGTTGAATGAACTTGATAAAGATTTTGACACTGCACGCCATAGTGTTGAAGTAGTGTACAAATTGCTTCGTGGTGAATGCTGTTGAAGGCTGCAGCTGTAAAAGCTTGTCAGTTGGCCGTTCCATGTAGGTTTCCTACGGATGGACCTGAGTACCAATCAGTCGAAAAAGAAACCTAATAAAATCTCTTGCCACTCGCATCCGACGCATCTGCAGCTCTGATACCATGGAAGAAGAACTAAACTTCCTGAAAGAAGTCTTCATACAAAACGGTTACCCATCAAGATTCGTAGACAAAAACATCAAACAAAAAATCCAAAAGCAAGAGACAGCATCCGTGCCAAAAAGATACTTTATATGAACCCTGACTTCAAAGGTGACCTACTCAGTGATGTCCTTAAAAGGAGAATCACCACCTCTTTAAGAAGAACTTTCTTTGCAGCAACATTAAGAGTAGTGTTCTCTAGTCACCCGCTGATCTGCAGAAGCCCAAAAGACAAGATCCCGCACCTGACCACTTCTATGTGTATAAATCAGTTCACCTGTTGCTGTGGAGCCAGGTACATCGGTCGTTCAACGCGCATCCTGTCAAAAAGGGTCAAAGAACACTATTCAGCGTGGCTACAGAAAGGAAGTGATGGCTCCATAAGTAGTGCAATAATAGAACACCTCGTCAACACTGGTCATTCCATCTCAACAAACGCCTGCTCCTTCAGAGTAATCTACAAAGTGAAGGACAGCCTTCCAAAGACAATGCGTTTCCGTCTTCTTTGCATTGCAGAAGCCGTAGCCATTAAGCTAGAGGAACCAGAACTGTGCATACAAAAGAAAATTATTCAACCACTTCAACTCTCATTGTAACAGCTCCGGTGATATGACTTAACTTTTGTTTGTATGCTTATTTTTCTACTTAAAACCCTTGTGTAATTCCGTATATTTTGTTTCCATGTACACCTTGAGTACAACTCTTTCATCAAACTATTCATGTTATTACGTAACTCTTCTTTAACAATCGTTTGTGACAACTCATTACTTTTGTTACTACTCTCTTTTATCAGCATCCACTTCACCTGAACTTATATATTGTATTTCCGTTTGACAATTTTCATGTACACAAACATACAAAACAACCATATATATTTGCGATTATACAGCTATGAAAATGAATTCGATGCCGAAAAGAGACTCTTCGTTGAACTACTGGTCTTCTGTCTATTAATATTCAAATGGGAATTTTTCATGAATTTTCAAAATCGATGAAGTCGACGTAGAGGTTTGACTGCCACTCTAAGCTTTATTGGACTTTGATGCGCAGAGTTGCAATTCGATCCGCATGTTATTTGCCTTTCCAGAATCCAGCTTGTTCCAGACTGGTGGTTTTCTGCATCCAGGGCACTTTATATTCTCCCAAGGATGACCCAACTTAGTATTTTACTTAGCATGAGCAGGAGCATTAACCCGCGCCATCTGTCGCACACGCCTAAGTCACGCTTCTTTGACAGTTTGATAAGGTGGTGTTACTTCCAATCAGTTAGCACCTTTCTTTCCTTCCAAATGTTTTGCAATATTTACGTAAGAATAACCTCTGAAGTCTCTGGATCCGTTTTAAGTGCTTCAGAAGTAATACCGTCCAGTTTCGCTGTCTGAGCGGTCTTCAGTAGCCTGGTTGCATTAGGGGGGATTGTAGCAGTAATATATTGCAGTATGCCTTTATGCTTGCCTTCCTGAGTGCCATTAGTGGTACCAAGCAGATCATAAATTGTGATTTGAATAATTTCTGTTTCCGAAAGAAACTGTGGGGAAATTCCACCTGGAACTGTGTAAACTGAAAGACTCAAATTACTTTTCAAATTACAAATTTTTAATTCACTGTGCTACCGGAACACCCAGCTGCATTGTAGGTATCCTTCACCTGGAAAATAAATTCATGTGATTCAGCAAAGAGACACATTGTCAAGCTGTATAAGTGCAATATGTATATATATACTATTTTTGATAAAATATCTGTGGTCATAATCATAGTTGCACACGAAGCGATAACGAAATAATTTCAGTAGATTATGAAACAGTTCACAACACGTTTAAATCTTAGAAAGGTGTTTAGAATTAGTAAGATTCTTTGCCAAGTCCAAACAATGATCAGGTGAATTGAGCAATCCAAAGTTTCCATTTATGGAAAAGTTATGTGGATGACACTTTTTATTAGCTACAGTTTTTGTGTTTTGAATAATATATTCAATGCACTGAATAGTTGCCATCCAGCGATAAAATTCATACTTGAAATGGAGAAGCAGTTTAATGCTGATTCTCATGTTGTGAAACTATCGTCGAGCAGTTGTTAGGATCCTGGGGAGATTGATCTATCGCAACGTCTAATGGAATAGTCTGCTAAGTTCCCATTGGTCGGGAAAGTAGCTTGACTCTTTCACTTACTATTCGTATTTGGCACATATATACTATTGATACTGTGGATAAGGAATCGAATTTTCTAAGGAAAATTCTTATCGGAAATAATATCCGCCGCCTTTTACTGACAAAAATCTATGAAGTGTGATTCTATGTGTGTGTGTGTGTGTGTGAACCTTAAATTCAAAGGTGACTCAGCTATGGACATCCTTAAAAGATGGACCTCGCAGTCCCTGAAAATGATGTTTGCTGCAACATTGTTGAGAATACCGTTTTCTAGACGACCATTTCTGATGAATAACATGAAGGACATGACCCCGAAGTTGTGTGTGCTCACCAGTTCACCTGCCTTCTTAGAGTTAGGTATATCTGTCGTTCGATGCCAGATTTGTTCAAGAATGTGCACGAACACCATCTCGTAAATAATGCTTACCTTATCTCTGTTTTACTTTTTTATTTTTGACTACAGCTTGATTCTACACCGTATTTTTTTGTACAGGCATGGAATTTTCAGCATGTGATATCGGTAGCCCAAATTTTGCAGGCCGACCATAGATATCAGGTGTGAGTCGGCAAGGGATCGAACCCCGGACCATGTGTATGGTCGGCGAGAATCCTAACCACAGCCTCTTCCTTGAAAGTTACCTGTAAAGTAAACATCACCTACCAACATCATTACGTGTTCGACTCATCTGTACTGCTGAGGCCTTGGTCACTGTAACAGAAATGCCAGACTTTTGTATACATAAGAAGTCTGTTCAACCACTCCTTTTTTCATTATCTTAACCCGTCAATGCTAAACTACTAAAACTCCCATTCCTACTTTGGTTCCATTTATTTTCCATATTGTTTATTCAGTGTGTATATGTATCCAGTGTTATTTCGATTGTTATTATTATTATTATTACTATTTTCACTTTGAAAAATTTCCCGTATAGTCGAACTTGTCAACCATTATTTAATTAAACCAACCTGATGTTTTGGTAGTGTTGTCTAATTCTAGCAATCCCTTCTTTCTGTCTATAGATGACGTCGTTGAATGTCATATGGTCATATATCAGTTCACCTGCTCGTGCGGAGCTAGGTACACAGGTCGTTCTATGCGGGTCTTATCAAAACGTGTTAGTGAACAACATCCAGCATGTCTGCAAAGAGGAGGCACTGGTTCAATCACAAGCGGCGTAACTGAACACCTCGTCAATACCTATCACAGCATCTCAAATGACTCATCATTCAGAGTCATTCACAAAGTGAACAAAAATCCACCAAGAGAAGTGTGTTTTCGACTTCTTTGTACTGTCAAAGCTCTTGCCATATACATCAAAAAGCCGGAGCTGTGTGTTCAAAAGAAATTAGTCCAGCCTTTACAACTACCATGGACCTAGTTCGGTATGTTCTCTTATCCTTCGGTTGTTTTTGTTTTGTTTTGTACTCTGTATGTGCATTTTTCTCTCTTTGTCTTCATTCAATTCATCCCACTTTTTTCAGTCATAAAATCAGTTATTTTAAGTTTGTTTCCATGCTCCTCCTGATCACACTTGTAATCCGTTTAGAATGACCATTTTACAATTATATTCTAATCCTGTGTAATTTTTTTCTTTCTATGCCTCTTGTAATCTATATTTACACCTAACTTACACTTCAAAGTCGTGTGATTACAATTGATATGATTATGAACAATAAATTTTGTTCGAAACGTCATCCAATAAATAATACTGTTTCACTGTGTGATATATCTAATAAACAAACTAATGTGGAATTACTTACTACTACAGTGCCCAAGTTTTACACATATATTACACTTCAAGTTGAAAATTTTGATTTCAGTTTGTGTTCACACCCGTAATTCGTTCTATCCCTGCGAAATGTTTGTTTCTAAGCCTCTTTTAATTTATATCAAGGTGAAAATAATTATCATCTTTTATTCGCCTTTAAAATTATTATTTCTCCAGTTATCAAATATTAATTTTGCATACGTTGTAACTGTTTTCTAATCCTGTGCAATCTTGTCTCTAAGTCCCTTGTAATCTATATTCATACCTTCAAACTTTCATATCAAGTTGAAAATTATTATCACCTTCTTCGTTACTATGTAGAATTAAATAAATAATAATTGTATCCATGTAAACTAATCTATATGAATGAGACTGTACAGGTGCTTTTGAGAATGAAATCGCCGGAAAGATCGTCATCTTTGCTGAAGTTCTTGTTCTTTCCAATCTAATGTCCCGATGAGTATTTTCCACGATGTACAAATTAAGGATATCAAACCTCAGCCTTTGTCATGCTTATTATTAACTAATCTGTCCTCTCAAAAAATTCATTATTAGCGCAAGTTTCCTCTGATTTTCATCCCTATTTGTACCACGTGATTTAATTTTCTCATTCACAACAGCCTAACAAACAATTGAGAATTATAATTCCATATTAGATAAGTTCATTTTATTTAACGTAAACACACGGTAATACAGTGTTAACAACTGGATGACATTTTTGAGTACAATTCATTACTGCTCATGGTCATATTGATGTATTTCACACGACATCATATATTGCTTGATAAAGCCTTACTCTCTCCTATCTCTTTATCTCAATTTATCGTATATCCACGAATGTTGTTGCGTTATCTGCATAGCACGTATTTAGTGCTGATTCGATGAACAAAGATTCGGTGATTAACTTCTCCTATTCTGAAGCTAATTATAACAAATTTTAATACTTTTTAATACATTGGGCATAAGATTAGGCAAGTTCACCATCGAATTTCTAAACACACATAACCCCCCACCCACCCATAACACCATCTTAGTTAGGAGAATGGGCGAACAAACCTATGCGTAGTCTGATACTAGCTCATCTCGTCGACACGGAATATCAATTCGATACTCACAAAGTTTCTAAGGTTATTCATCGTATGTCATCCAACTTTCTGTATGATCTACAAGTCTGACTTTTACATAAAGCACAGGCGATCGGAATTCATCTCAATAATTCAGCCACTGGGACCCATGAATTCTAACTTTTAGCGCCATTGCGGAGTATATGTGCTCACTCCTGATCAGGTAGACCCCACTGGTCACGACTTCGCAATAGAACTCCAAGCACCTTCCTCCTGTAGAAGCCGGTTACTAGCTAGCAACAGATTAATTTTCAACAGTCTGTTTTTAGGGATCTGATTTTTTCCAAATTTGATAACAGGCTGATATCCGTTAGAGAACCATAGAAACCCAGGGAGCCCCATCCGGTCAGGACTGAGAACAGACACTCGCCGATGACACTGGCTTCTGATGGTGCTAAAGTCACAAATTGAAAAAAACTTAGAATTCATGGGCCGTTGAGTTGGATCCTAGTGGTTAAATGGTCTACAAGCATGCCTACTAACCAGAAGGCCAAGAGTTCGAACCCCGCCAAGACTCATACTGCCAATGAGTCCCAAATTAGGACCAGACAGCTATCCACTACTCTATGGTTTTCAATGGTTCAATAAATGATATCAGTCCGTATTCAAACTTTAAACATAACAAATTCCTAAAAGCTAACTGTTGAAAATTGATCTGAATAAGCTAAGTCTTTTTGTCAGAAAGGAATTCATGCAGCCTCCATATTTGCTATCACTGCCCATGAAAGATGCATACAGTCTTACAAAAGATGATTTTCCCGCAGTCCTTGTGACTATCATTTGAGTGTTGTCTTTTTATTATGAATACTAACTATTCTAGCTGGTTCAGTTAACGCATTTGTGTCACAGTCTTCTTACGTAATTCATTCATCTGTTATTCTTAATCACTATTATTATTTTACGAAATGTTGTGTAACAACTTATTGCCAACGTCTACAAATCGACTTATCTTGAATTTCGTAATCAACTAACTTCATTCTAGCAAAAATATTCATTCAGACATCTATAAAACATAAAATAATTGAGCAAAGAATATCCTTTTCGATAAATTCCTCTTCCGGCTCTACAATTATATATATATGTTTATATACACAGAATATTGTAAATTAGTAGTTAATAACAATATTTTTAATAAATTTCTAGTATTTTTAATATATTTGTACGTCGAAGTTTCTGTAGCAATTTGGTTAAGTTTTGGGGGTGAAGTTGCTAGCACCACGCCCCAACCTTCTCTCTTTATCCGGGCTTGGAACCGGCTAGAAAACTAGCGAGGTAGAAATCTAGGCGAAGTGTTTTTCAAATAATATCGATTCGTAAAGTAAGATCACAATGGAATCACCACAGTTCATTAAAGATGCTTAAATTATAATAATAATAAAGATATAATAGCGAATAGAATGTCAACTAAAATTAGGGAAATTTCACAAAAATTCAGGATCATTCAAACCTAGATGGCTAAGGTAAGGACAATGTCAGAACCAACCAACTTCTTTTGGATGCATAAATTAGGCTTATTAATATGGATCCAAACAGCCAGTCTCAGCAATGTTTAGTAATCGAACTCTTAAGGCGAAATTACGATTCGTTGGTATGCGGTAAATGAACCTGAAGCATGGTTAACGTCAATCTTGTGTTCTGTCTCCACAAGATGAGATAGAATAGCTCTGCGAATAGACTTTGTTTGTCCTTTACTTAACCAAGCACACAGGGTGATGTTCGGAAATTCGACGAGAAACACGCCTACGCAAGTAACTGGCTCTTTCCACAGGAGCAGTTAAACTGGTAGATGCACATGGAAGAGGCGAAATTAGGCAGTTTCTCTTTTATTCCCGAACTCAGAAGAGGGATGGTTTTGAAGACAGCGTAATTCAGCAGCAGAGAATGCTCTTTTTACCGCATTTCTAAGGCGCTGTGTTAGTATCTCACTGGTGTTGTCTCCTAGGAACTGCATCTGTAAAAACAAGGCCATTTTAGGAACTATTGGTAACTTGGGCTACTTTGGTTTCAGATTCAGATTCTTATCAGTAAAATTTTCAGGATAACTATTCTCACTGAGCAACCGTTTAATATTATTAAGGTCCCCGTCAAGACATTCGTCCGAGAAACTCTCTGTTGCTCTGTGGACCAAGCACTTTGTTCGATTGCGTTTGTATTTCAAGGGTACAAAGCTGAGAAAATGTTTGTACTGGTCCGTTGATGTAGGTTTTCTATAAACACCTTCATTCTTAGTAGTATCTTGAAACCGACAACTCTTATTGACAAACACATCAAGACATGGTTGGCACATTTTTACTGTGAAGCTACATACATGTATCAGTGTGGAGCTCTTTCGATGAGGAACTCATTGAACTCATCGCCTTCGATCTGAACTGATTTAATAAATTCTTGGAAGATTTTGTCCTGAGTGCCTGTCTTCCTAGATAATCATATCAGAAAGAGATAGAATTTATAGTTCATACTCCTGGTGACTGATTGGTAATATTCATGCCGTATAACTTGAAGTATTTGGCCTTGATCACAGGTTTGGTTGAAGAGTCCCAAACTAGGAAGAAACAGTCATTCAAAAACTTGGTGGTTAAATGTCAGTTTGAGGTGAAGTTCGTCTTGGAATCAACACTTGAAAGTTCAACTGTTCACCAGAAATTTATATTGTCATAAGCAGGAATTAGTGTAAGTCAGCAGCACTGCATTACTAGCTGATATAGGTGCAGGTTGGAAAAGAGTAAGTGGTGGCCAAACAAAAACATGGCCTCATCAATCCATGAAATCCTTGACAGTTAAACTGAGTCAGGTAGGGAGGGAGACGCAGACTCCTTCCGGGTTGGGGCCCTCGGGACTCCAAGAATCAATGGCTGGAGACAACAATAGGTGACATGGCTCAAAATCGTTGTCAATGGCTTACGCAGATGTATTCAGTCTCTGTAATCTTTCATATTCCTTTCTACCATTACTCATTCTGTTTCACTCTTATACTTGTCAAAACTCTATTGATTCTCTTCACTCATCATCTTCTTGTCTACCTTTGTGTGCTATTTGGAACGTGACAACTCGAACTTCTGCACTTCGGTGCCAAGTTCTATGTTGAATCCAGACAGACAGAGACAGCAGCACTGCAACAGACGGTTTCTTAATGAAGATAGTTATGAAGATGATCTATCTGTGATCAGGATTTTAACTTCAGTGACGAGTGACACAGTTTTTATCGTATGAAAAAAAAATCATTTCAGTTCACGTATTAGCTAAAGATTTGTAACTGTCTACCATACTCACGGTTGCCATTTGATTTCCGCCTAACGCACTATTAAACCTTACTTAGTTTAGTGATCTCAGTAGTGAACCTGGTAAAGAAGGAAAGTTGGTTGTAAGGTTAAAAACCTTGCCCAGTAAGAAACGTAACATCATCACTACTGACACTTCACACTTGGAATGTTTGGAATGAAAGAAAAACCTGAAAGTACAGTCCACCGCAGTGTTATTGCAATGTTCATTTCCACTGATTTATTAATTTTTACTGGTAACAGCATATATTGCACATGAAGACGTTATTGAGAAGAGCACTTTCACATAAGATCGGCCTAAAATATCATTTTTGGACGGCTTTACATGCCCAGCTTTCAACGAGTCGATCTTTTTCAAGAGTGCACATCGGTAAATTGAAACGGAAGTTGGTTTTATGCAACAGATGTAAAATTTTAGCTGACTAATCTTAACTGAGGAGTAGAAATCTTTACAAGGAAGGAAAACTGACTAACAAAAAAATGGAACATTAAATAACAAAATTATGATGGGACTATTAGCCTGGCTATCGTAAGGCAAGGAAAAGTACACCTCTTATATTTGGGCAGGGGAGGTCAGGTTTTTGAATTGCTAGGTACTCGACTATATATGGATGGCGTGAGTATTCGAAGTTCTCCAGTGTTATATTATAAGAGTCTGTACACCACTGATATAGATCTCATTTAAACACATTCAAAGTCCTTTCCACTATTTTTTGTCCGTTTCAAAATCATCTGCATTAAGTCAATTTTGCGTCTATTCAGCAATTGCAACCGCTGTTTTTTGATCTTCCTCAGTGCATGAACTGACAGTGTGGTGAGAGCTATCTACTAGCCAAATTGGTAGACAGTAATTTACGTCAATATTTACGTTCCCAAGATTTGTCGTGAGAAAATGTGAACAAAGATTGATTCAAAACCGACCACAGCATACTTTGCGTAGGCGGATGCAGTTAACATATAGAGGATTCGACATTCAAGAAACAGTCACAAATAGATGAAAGATTAACTTTACGTGAGAAACAACAATTGGAAGACTGTGTTTGTTTGTTTACATATCCATAGTAATGTACATGAAAACATATATAAATATGCGTTGATTTCCTTAATAAATGATCTGTTGCCTGACCCTTGCCTTCTGTTGTTACAACAGGAGTTAGAGAGCCATTGTAATTCATCAAGGAGTACTAGACTGCTGTTTCATTCTAGTCTTTGACTATTTGTCAGTGCATACTCATGAACAGTATATCAGTGAACGAACCCATGATCTTTAGGTTATGAGGCGAACCCATGACAACTGTAATAAACATTCAAACTAGCATAAAACAAACGTCCAGTACTTCTTGATAGCTTTCAGTAGTTGCCTTGTTTTTATTCTTTCACGTCCTCCAGTGGAACATAGGGCTTCAAGCTAGAAGCTTGAAGTTTCTGTAGCAGTGTTTATTTTTACAGGATGAGGCTGTGCGTCGGTGGCACAGTGGTTAGGACTCTCGCCGACCATGCACATGGTCAGAGGTTCGATCCCCTGCCGACGCACACCCGATATCTATGGTCGGCCTGCAAAATTTGGGCTACCGATATCCATGCTGAAAATTCCATACTTGTACTGAAAATACTGTGTGGAATGAAGCTGTAAATCAAAATAAAAAAAATAAATAAATAAAATAACCTCACGCCCGACCTTTCCTCTTTACCAGCTTTATTTCTGGCTTAGCGAGGTAAAGGAGTGTGTCAGTTGCCGGGGATCGAACCCTGGACCATGTGCATGGTCAGCGAGCATCCTAACCTCTGTGTCCCCGACACAATATTTCTCTAACTGATGCTGTCCCGTTATCTAACTTGAAACCAATAAAATCCCTGCAAACCAATAATTCAAAATTCCTAACTATAATCTGGGAATTTCTGAAGCAGGTAGAATATTTACAAAAAAATGAAAAATTTAAAAACAGTTCAACTCATCGCCAATAGCATCTCAGAGGACTACTGAAGATGCACACCTCCATCGCTGTCTCGACACTGAAAATCAGATGCCTAGTAGGTGAGGATAAACAACAAGAAAGTCTGACGGTGAGTATGTGAGCCAGAAAAATGTTCAGGAAGAAATGGAGATGGATGGATGGATATATCAGACCTAAACATCAAGGAGACATTCCAGTGATGCCACACACAAGATCCTTGATTGGAACATGAATGGAAAGCCATGAGTATGATGTAGAGGCAATCATTCGAGTAGAAAAAAAAGTGAAATCATGAATGACAGACAATCGAGTGAATCATACAGCTAAAAGTGATAGAGGATAAACGTTAGCTATGCAGATATACCTCCCAATGAAGTCTTTTCCCTCGACTACAAATACACGGAATGAAAAAGAATAGTCATCTGTTACAGTTATAAATTTATCTTATACAAACAAACAACCAAACATAAAGTACAACATTAAGTAAACAACAGTACTACTGATAAATAACGGTTTTTAAGTAGTATATACAAATACACAAAATTAAATCAGTTTACTTTCGAATCCTTTTACCTTCATTTTGACCGCTTGTATTCATTAAATGATTAACACTGTATAGACTGTGCTCATGTTTATAATAATCAAGCTTCTCTTCTCTCCATTGATAAATCAAATCCAATACAGGTCGTGTGAATGTACAATTGACAGTAATGTATATAGCCTGTAGACTATTCAACAGAGTGAAAACATGCCATAGTGCTATAGATGCTTGTATCAATGCTAGAAATGCAATAATCCAGACCAGTGTATGCGTGATAGTGAATTTTACAGTTATCCAAAATCTAGCACTGATATTTGTCGTTTTCCATAACAAGGAGAGATTATCCTCATCATCATCGTCACCGCTATCGTTCGTGTCGGTTGCGGCACGATCAGTAGTGTTATGATTGTCTTCAGAAGGCGTTGAACTGTCACCAACACCACCAATACCACCGGAATCATCATTACCACGTGTGTGATGTTTTCTAACATGAAGTAGTTTCATGATAACGAGTATACACACTAGTTGTAGTAATAATAGAATAAATAATAATGGGAAAAAAACATAGAAGTGTCCATAATTTGGGATGAGATTACACGAGACATCAGAGAACTCCTCATGATCCACTGTGATATAATGCGACGACTTGAAAAAGACAATATTCACGATGATCTCGATCAACGGGAGACCAATTATTACAATATATCCGATCACATGACAGCATCTTTTAGTGTCAGTCACCAGGACACTGCTCTCATTGCACAGTGAGCATAGTAATAACCCGCCGTCGGGACAACAGTCTTTTCGCTTCTTTGCATTCCACAACGAGTAGGTGATCACCAGTGACGACTTCAGATTCACTGTCATTGTTATCAGAATACAGTAGTCGGCGAAATAACTGAATATCAGGTGTGTAAAATGACTCTTGGGCAGAAAACATGTGATCAAAGTCATTAGATAGGAGGCTGAATAGAATAGACAGCATGTCATTATGCACAGACCATACAGGCGTCGAATACGCTGAAAGCAAAGAAATATCAGCACATGCAACAGTGTCGAGAATAAAGCCAGTGCGAAACAGATTTTTGTAATGGTATAGGTTTCCGAGTCAATTCGACTATCATTTGTCAGTGATGATGTAGATGTCTTGATTAGATGTTGGCTGCTTTGATTGCATACAGAATGCTTATCAGACGATATGCATAATGGAGATATTGTCGGTGGGTTTATTAGTTCGGTCATTTTTCGCGTGTTTACTTCATCTAATACTTTCTTTCTATGAAGTCGGAAGAACTAACATTCTCACACCTACTGTTTAAATAAATATCCAGGTAAATAGGTTGGGAACGCAATTTTGATAATATAACAATTATAGTAGTAACAGCAATAATGACAAGTGACTATCCCTTTCAAATGATCAATACTATCTGAAAGACAGCCAATCAGATTAATTTGGGTAGGAAAAGCAGGCAGGCATTTTTAAGCTTCCTTCTGATTGGCTAGTTCCGTTTAGTCAGGTGTGTTTTTGTTTTGATTGCTTTTTTTTCGTTTGTAATGAGGAAGGAGGAAGACAAGGAAGGTGGAGAATAAGAAAGAGATTATTTAACTTTAGAAGAAGCTATTTTACGATATTTTGTTGTTGTTGTTGTTTTTTATTGAGTATAGATGAAAATATTTTTAAATGTCGTCAGAATGTTGTGGTGAAAGGTGGGTTTGCGTGTGCATCTATACAAATTTAGTACATTTTCAGTAATCTGGTTGTGTGAGTGGGACTTGGGCTCTTTTTTCAATGTCGGATTTTTCAAATATAGTTTAGTGAGTGAAAAATGCGCATAAATACTCTGCCTTGTGATTGAAGAATGTTTTGATGTTTAGTTCTATTCCCGTGTTTTTGTCTGAACACTCATATTTTTCAATTATCTTAATGGACACGTTTGCATGTTATGAAATACTCAACATTTCTTCGAAACTTCAGCTAACCAAATCGATTATTTTCCGGAAAAAATTTTCATTTCAAATAATTTTGTAAACTTTTCAAAATAACTCCATATTAGTTTGTTTATTAGATGTATCACACAGTCAAAGAAACAGTATTATTTACTGGAAAAAGTTTCGAACAAAATTTATTGTTCATAATCATATCAATTGTAATCACACGACTTTGACACTTGAGTTTCATAGATTTCTTTGTCTTCTCCTATTTGTCGTAGGGGTAGGTGAGTCTAAGTGGTTTAATTTAATGCCCAAAACTAATAACCCCAGTAGGATGAATGGTGTTGTTAAAATTCATAAGTCAGGATACCCTATTAGACCTATAGTTGATTTTAGAAATTCACCTACTTATGAATTATCTAAATATTTAGCCGTGGTATTAAATCCCCTTAGAAGCCTTATTGATATAAGTATAAAACTTGGGCACTGTGGTAGAGTATAACTCCATAGTGGTTAGAAGCCACTCAAAATTTAGACTAACAAATTCTTATGATTTAAAACATAGATTAGTTAATTTAAAATCAGATAATGAAGAAAAAATGGTTAGTTTTGACATTGTCAGTTTATATATACACGTATACTAATAAATATGGCTATAGAGACGGTCAGAAACGAACTCATTTCTAACCAAGACCTGGAACGTAGGACGAAAGTGCCACTTGAGGACATAATGCTGGAAATGCGACTATGCCTAACTTCCATTGTATTTAAATTCCGGGGAAAAATATACAAACAAACTGAGGGAGTTGCCATGGGATCACCAATATCCCCAGTGGTAGCAGATATATTCATGGATAAGTGGGAAAGCATAGCGATTAAAACGTTCACCCCCACCCCAAAAGTATGGTGGAGGTACGTAGACGACACATTCACTGTACTTAGAACACAAGATATAGATAGGTTTTTCGAACATATCAACTCGAAGGTTGAAGCAATTCAATTCACTTATGAATTGGAAAATCAGGAAGGGGAGTTCCCAATGTTAGATTGTAACGTAAAGAGGAAAGAAGATAAGAAGTTAAACGCTAGTATTTACAGGAAACCCACACATTCAAACAAATATTTGGACTTCCGATCATCCCATCAGTGAAAATAGGATTGGTGAAATGTTTAAGTGACAGAGCACAGAAACTAAGTAGTACCAAGGAAAATCTAAAACAGGAACTGATGCACATAAAAGAAGCTTTGAAACTTAATATAAACCCGGATAAATTGGTCAGGAAATATGTAAGGAAATGTAAAAATAAAATAAAGAGTGATAGTAACGATAGTGATAATAATAATAATGACAACACCAACAATAAGGAATCTAAATCACCAGTAGTAATTCCATACAAGGAAGGAACCTTGTAAAACTTACGCAGAATTCTTAACAATGCTGGCAGGAACTAAAGTGGCTGGCATTCACTTACCCACAAACTCAAATAGAAACAAGCTTTGTCGGTTAGAGGATCATTCCTGTGGAGCCTTTAAAACAAAGCAATTTAGTTTATCTAATGTCAGGTCAAATACATAGGTCAAACTAGTAGAACAGGGGCAGTCAGACTAGCTGAACATAAAAACCTAGCAGCAAAATCTAGATTGGTTGACCCGAATAAGATACGAAATCTAGAGAATAGTTCAGCTATAGCACTACTTGCAGTTACACACAACCATACAATAGAATGGGATAAGATGAGTTTTAAAATCTAATGTAACAGGGTATTGGGAGAGATTAATAACGGAAGCTTTGTTTATCGAATCAACTACAAATACATGTAATAGGAATGATTCATCACCTATCCCCGATATCTGGAAAATTCTACTACCCCTACGACAAATAGGAGAAAAAAAAGAAAACTATAAAACTTAAGTTTCGAAGTCGTGTGATTATAATTGATGAAGTGATTATGAACAATAAATTTTGTTCGAAACCTTGTCATCCAGTAAATAATACTGTTTCATTGTGTGATATATCTAATAAACAAACTAATATGGAATTACTTACTACCACAGTGCCCAAGTTTTACACATATATGTTCAAAGTAACTTTATGAGATCCAGATATATACTACTGATAGATTTAAATGAGTAGTTGGAAGCCGCACACACGTGTCAAACAGTAGCTCTTGCTAGGTAGACCAAAGCAAGCAAAACAACGAATGGCTGATTCAATTTTTCTCAGCTTGAACTCAAAATTGGTGTACCTGGATTGACTCAGTTTACAATAAACTATTTTTATTCTTTCTTATGGAGAATAGGCCTTCCGTAGCATATCTGTTTTGCGCTAAGTCTCTGCTGTCTTTTTCACCTGACTCCAAGACTGTACACAGGATGTGATTTCTTCTTGACACAATTTCCTCCGTGTCACACTTTCTACTCACTCCGGCAGTTCGGGTTCCCCTGAGGGCCTACTTATCGAGTGATATCACTCAGCGATCGGTGGCACAGTAGTTAGGACTCTCGCCGACGATTCACATGGTTCGGGGTTCGATCCCCTGCTGACGCACGCCCGATATCAATGGTCAGCCTGCAAAATTTGGGCTACCGATACCCATGCTGAAAATTCCATACTTGTACCAAAAAGTACGGTGTGGAATCCAGCTTAAGTAAAAAAAAGTGTATGTCTAATTGGTCAATTTCCATATTCTTTAGCATATTTTATGGTGGATGGGGTGATGATCGCTCCGCTGCTTGCCAGAGCTGCTTAATGGTTATCATTTAATACCAGGCAGCCAAATGATCTTAAGTGTAGAGGCAGCAAATGTTGTAAGTTTTGATGGTTGTGTTCAGTAGCCTATTTCAAATTGCTTTTGGTGACTCACGTGCCAAGGTTCTGAATCATTCAGCAGCACCCATTGGCTTGAGATTAGTGTTCAGCAATATTCGAATCTAGTTCCTTGTGCTAATTAAGTGCTGTGGATCTCCACACATATAATAGACGTGGTAGTTAAGAGAAAGTTAGATTTCCATTATCAGATAGTGAACCATTGGAAATCAAGTCAGAAAACAGCTTCATATTTACTAAAGGCTGTATAAGAGTACACATTCAAGACTCAATAAGAATCACGGAATATACACACTGGATCATAGGAAGAACATTTTCTTTTTGACGAAGTCATCAACTAGGCTGTACATTCATGTATTTATAATAAATGGGTGAGAAAGTTCCAGAATAATTTCCGGTCAATGATCAAATTAGTAAAATTACAATTAGAAATTAAAATGCCATAATAAATAGGGGGACGGAATAGAAACTCAAACAAAGTAGTATCATAATTACTGAGAAGATTGACGTATTGTGTAATTAGGGGTTAGAAATGTAGAAATAATAAAAGTCGAAAGGATGTTTGGATAAAAAATCTAGTGGGATCATTACTAATGTGACGAATAATTGTTTATGCAATCAGGGATAAATATGTAGAAATAATAAAATGGCAAAATAGACAGTAAGTTCGGATACGACAATATGGTAGTGTAAATAGGGATTAAGAAAAACTTTAAATAACATGAATAAACAGGAAGTTTGGATAAGAAAGGCAATGAGATAGTCACTATTAGAAGAATTACTTGTTTATGGTGGCCACCGCAGAGACAAGGGTTGAACGTATTTCTTCTGGATACATAGCGTGGATAGTTAGTGCCTCGGCTATGCCCAGATGTCTTGATTTTACTCCCTTTGATAGGTTTGATCGAATATTGTATATTATTTTGAAGGATTTTTCGAATGGCGCTGAATGTCCTGAATTGAGCAGATGTTCTGTCACTGAACTATATACACGTTTACGTTCTCATTTTACTAGCCAGGCTGGATGGTGTTCACGAGCGCGTTTTTCAAGTTGGCGCATGGTGCGGCCGATCTACTCTGCTTTACATGGATTATTATGAGTACTCTAAGAAACCTCAAGAAATAGTACTATGTAATAATAATGGACTGGAATGTGTAGTTGGATGTCGTCCACATATCGACCAGTAGTGCTTGCTAACCATTCCTAGTCACTTCAAACTGCATAAATCAGTTTGAGTGTGTTTGTGGAAGCAAATACACAGGTCTTACAGAAAGGGGATTGTCTAGTTGCATGATGGTGCATTTGTTAAAGTGGCTGAAAACAGCTGAAGTCAAAGTTCTAAACAGTTCAGTAACAAAGTACCTCATGGACTACGGATATAATATTGATACTGTTGTCAAGTCATTCAATGTTATTGTCAGCAGACAAGGACACATTGGAGGCTCGTGCAATTATAGCTAATAAAGCAGGTCTCTAATCTATTTGAACATGACCAGAAAAACACCAAAAAACACCTGTGTTTTTGCATGATTTATTCAATGCACTTTATTTGCTCATCAATTTTAAATCTCCCAATGCAATTCTAATTGTATATATACCCCTGTGTATAGAGTATTCAGCTGAAGGATTCTACCGAAATTCAGTGAATCCATTAAATCTCATTTTATTAACCTTTATTGCTTATTTTATAAATTCATGTGAGGAGATAAATGTTTCCGAATGGAAGTGATCGAAACACAAGATGAAAATTTCACCATTTTGGGGTTAGCCTCGTCAATATGGCACCCAATTTTGACTGAGCTCATTCAGAAAGTGTTGAATCAGTTTAAAGTGCAGGTGTGATACCACCTGGGGTCCAACCTAGGACCTTCACGTTATGAGGTGTACCTGTTGGCCATTCACTCAGTGAGACGGAATCCAATAGCTAGACCGCGAATTCTTACTTCTGTCAGCATCCAGGAATATATGTCCTTACATCTGACTAAGGGGACCCCAGTGATCACGACTTTTCACCATTACATCAGGTCACTTCATCCAGTAGTCAATAATTCGGATGCATTGGATAGACTTTCAATTGTTATTCTGCAGGGATTGATTGGTGTTTCTAGTTAGTTCACAAACAGACAACAGCTCGACTATTGAATTTCCAGACCACTAATTTGAAGGGGGTTGGTTCGAACCTGGCATTATAATAATTATTATTTCCTTTAATTCCTACAGGAACATACGGCTTCAGCTGTGCGTCTCCATTGCGTTCGATTCTCTGCTAGAGTTTTCACCTGGCTCCACGTCTGCCTATACGCCTTCATCTCCTCTTCATATAACCTCCCCCAAGTCACCCTGACACTGACGACCAACTCGCTGTTTCCCTTTCGGGTTCCACTCGAGCGATGGCTTGTCTAGTGATGTCACTCACTTGATGGTTTCCTCAGAGTATGGCCAATCCATCTCCATTTGTTTCACAATTGGGTCCAGGTTGGTTCACTCCCAGACATCCTACCCTGTTGCTGATGTTTTCTGGCTGGCCATCTGATATTGAGTATTGAGCGAAGACAATTGGCTGTTAATGAAGGTCTGTAGTTTGTTTGAGATGCTCTTTATGACGCGATGGCCAAGTCTCTGATCCGTATGTTGAGTAGCACTGACTTCACATTGTAGTTGAAAATCCGGATCTTATTTCCATTTTCATGCTGAGTGCTGTTGACATCCACACTGACTTGAGAGTAGTGAAAGTTTGTCTTGCTTTCCCGATCCTTGCTTTGATATCCTCTTCAGTTCCGTCCGCCTGTAGTTGAAACGATGCTTCCCAGGTCGGTAGGTAAAGGAGGTTGTTTCTTTCAGGTTCTTCCCATTTATGCTGATTGTTGTAAGTTGCTGTTGTTGCTGTTGGTGGTGTTGCCCAGGAATCTTCATCACCCATAGCTGTTTTCTCTATGTTCATCTGAAGTTCTATCTTTGATGCATCTTCTGCCATCTTGTTGCTTTTCGCTTGCATATCTTCCAGTTTGTGGGAAATCAGACATATATCATCGGCGAAGTCCAGATCCTCCAAGTTCTTTTTTTGTGTGAGTCCATTTTATGCCTGTTTCCTCATTGCCCACTGTTTGTCGCATTATACAATCTACTGCAATCAGGAAAATCATTGGCGATAGTAGGCAGCCAGCTTGTCTTACTCCTGTCCTCACTTCGAAGGATTCCGTAAGTTTCCCATCGTGGATTACTTGGCATGCAGCATTGTCGTACAGCCGTTGGATGAGATGTATAATTTTCGGTGGCACCCCTTGGCGGTAGCGAAGTAGTTGCCAAAACACATCTCGATCGACGCTGTTGAAGGCCTTTTCAAAGTCGATGAGGTTGAGATAGAGAGGTGACTGCCATTCCAAGCTTTGTTCAATGATGATCCGTAATTTGGCGATCTGATCAATGCATGACTTGTTTCTCCTGAATCCAGCCTGTTCCGGTCGAAGTTTTTCATCCAGATGGGCATGTTTGATTCTCTCCAGGATGATGCGGCTTACAAATTAATTAAGAAGCAATTAAGGAAACAAATAATGACATTAGAATCGGATTATAAGAAAAAGCTTGTCGACCAAATTGATTTACTAAATTCTACAGAAAGTAATATTTATACAAATGTCTGCCAATTAAATACTGTTAATATCGAAAATGCACGACTAAATGGGGTAAGTAAGCAGAGTGGTGAATACAATTCATGTTAATCTTTATATCATCTTCTTATTCTGTTCTGATTGTATTTTGCCCATATTAACAGCTTAAGGTTTTTTAACCAAATTAACCGTAAACAGGAAGATAAGCAAGTCAGAAACTAGAGAAAAAATGTAGTTAGTTGTAATGAAAGACCAGGTGTGAAGACGATAGGACTGGGAAGATTAGCATCTGTGCTTCAGACGTTGACTGGGACACTCTCCATACCGCAGGTTCCTCTTATTTAATCTAGTGTTTTTCGGGATATCATTATTGTTCATTTCCAACACTTCATAAGCACATCTCGACTGTTCTCTACTCTCTGAAGTCTTTTTTAGTTGATTCCAAGACTTTCCACAAGCTTTCATTTACTGTTCTATCCTCTTCTCCATGCCACCCTTGGACCCATACGGAGCCTGTCGATTCCCATCAAGTTTCCACTGACGTGTGATGTCCCTTGAATATCTCCTCAGCGCAAGTTCAATTCAGAAAGTGTCGAATCAGTTTAAACCATAGCCAAGCTCTAGCTCTGACTAACCAACTATTCGAACCAGTAAAACATCGAATCGAATTCGGAATTTACAAATTAATTCACGATTTCCAATTTTTCAGCAACTCTAGGAGATATTTACTATAGTTTTCTTTCAAAGCAGAAATTATTCAGATACGCCTATAAGTGATCTGTTTTACACCAAATATGAACACCATCAGAACAGTAAGCATAAATTCATGATGTTACATACAACATCCTGACTCACTGATATAAGCAGTCGGTTACCATCTCTAACTGTACAATTCGCGAATAAAATCGTGAATTTGATTGAAACCTACGGTAAGTCATTCTTTTTATGTATCTCGGAGGCTTCGTCTCAGATACAAGCCACACAGACGAGGCTGTCATGATCAACCAGAATCAGGAAAGCAGGACAGGTACTTGCTAATTTGAAATTTATGTAAACAACAGCACTGACTCAGCGCAAAGAACAAGATTCAAACATTCAAGAGCAATGTAAAGTCAATCGTCATGCATCACCAAAAATGTTTCCAACAGGACACAGCAAACTTTCATCAATCGTCACCTGGCCTACTTAGATAGTGAAGACCAGACGGTCGGCCAGAAAAGTTAAACAACACGGGACTCTAACAATGAACCAATCAGCAACCTATTGGCCGACAAATACGCAAAAGAAAGTAAAGATAATTTGGACACACATACTGAGGATATATCCACACTTCAGACAGGTTGCCGAATGTAACCCGTATGGGCAGCAATTAATTGCACATGAGTCGAAATCTGATATCGTTAAGATGATGTGTGAAAAGGGGATTAAAGCTTTTGGGCCAGCAGTCATACAGCCAGTTGAAAGTTATGGTGGAAAACTGAGCGGAATAGGGATGTAAACTGCTGCTGAACTACGACTAACCTTCTCCACAAAACCTATGATTCATGTGAATGGGAAGGATAAGCTATCACTGCCGGCCTCATGAATGTGTATTTATCAATTCACCTGCTCGTGTGGAGCCAGTTATTTCGGCAGTACCCAGCACTCGCTTTCCAAACGTATCACCGAACACTTACCAACATGGTTTTACAAAGGAGAAAATCGGTGACCCCGCAGTTCCATCTTAGAACATCTGATAGAATCCGGACACCAAGCTACACCACAAACAAACTTCAAAGTCGTCTGCAGAGTAAGGAGTAGTCTTCCTAAAGGTGTACGAATCAGACTTCTTCAAAGTGCAGAAGCAATGGCGATTCACTTGCTAAGTCCTGAACTATGCATACAGAAGAAGTTCGTTCAATCGCTACACTTGCAATGGACATAATCTATCTCATTACCAGACAAGTAAATTCTACCTAATCTTTTTTCTCGTCTGTCACTTCATTAGTATTATTTTGTATTCTCGATTGTAATATTTTAGATTTTCAACCTTCTTGTTCTCTACCCCCACCCGATTTAATTTCTACACCTCATTACCACTGTTACTGACTTGACCAACGCTCAATTTCTAGTCATTTATGTTACGTCATCCAACTTATTTGCTCAATTTTAGTTCTAATTTAAATGGCGTTATTCTCTACTCCACCTCTACTTAGTTTCTATCTGTAATTACCTCTGTTGCTACTCTGACCTAAGTTGAAACATTTTTGTCAATTATATTATGTCATCTAACTTAATCTTACTTTAGTTGCTGTATGATTAAGCTTGTTTCTACATTAGATCATTCTTGTTTTACCTGATTAATTATCTAAACTTGACAAACGTGATGTACACACACACAAATAATTAAATATAAATGCGATTGTACAGCTATGTGAATGAATTCGCCGCCGAAAAGAGTCTCTTCGCTGAACGTCTTCTCTTTTCCAACTGCTGATTTTTTTATATTCTCCTAGGAACACAAAATAAAAATCCTCAGTAATCACACATTAGCAAAATTTTCACTGTCCACTTCTCTTCTATCTACCGTTTTCATCATCATTTCAAAATTGAATTAAGGACGAGGCATCTTTGGCATGAAACAAATTGTTCTATACTTATTCATTTCAACTTGATACATCACTGTAGGAAATACAAGTCGGCAAAACATAAATTTCTGTATCGAAAACTTTCTTTCTCTTTTTTCCTATCTCTTAGTAACTTTACACTATTTCTCTCAATGCTCATTTATCACGAAACAAGGCCAATTTTTTAGAATTTATTCGTGGGAAACGAAAAAGAATGTATAACAAATAGAGCGGGAAAGGTTAAAACGTTTATACTATTCATTGAAATTTGAACTGAACACATAAGAAACAACTATTGTAGGAAGGGACGGTTGGGTAGTTCTCGAAAAAAACACTCTTCAGAGCAGGGTTTTGCTATTGAACAATCTATCTTCACTTATTTTATATAATATTCTTGCCTTAAACGTTGAATATTTCTGTTAACGATAGTGGCAGCTGAGACTATTAACTGAAGTGAACAAATCAACACTTGAATATCAATGAGATGCTCACTGGCGACTCGCCCTATTCAGGTGGGTAGTTACCAGGGGTTCTAGTGAGAAGTCGTGACCAGTAGGGTGCAGCAGGTCGGTTGTGAGGACAAATACTCGCCGAATACATTGGCTAGCGGTCACGCTATGTCGTGAATTGGCAGAAGTTAGAATTCATGGGCCATTGGATCGGGTCCCAGTGGCTTAATGGTATACGAGCTCGCCTTGTAACCAGAAGGTCCTGGGTTCGAACCCTGTTGGTGGGTGCGTACTACTGAAGAGTCCCTAACTAGGACGAATCAGCTGTCCAGTACTCCCTGCAGGTTTTTCAATGGTTCTCTAACTGATGTCAGCTCATGATGAAATCCTCCATACAATTAAACAAAATCCCTACAAACCAACACTTGAAGTGAATTTTGTAAGATAATTTCACATTACAGTAATAAATAAATAGGGAATGATAATTTCCACATTGGAACTGACAGTCAACAACTGCTGTCCTTACTGGTAACGTAAAATACACTCACTAGGTCAGTGGGGTGTGACAGGTCACCTCCTGAGTATCATGACCGTTATTATCATTATTTTCCGTTCTTTGTTCGCCAGGTGGAATATAGGTGATCAGTGAAACCTACAGTCTGTTCTCCGTCATCACTTATAGTTACCTCCAAGAATGCTCACACATATTTTCATGCTTTTATATGATCTCTTCTATGTCAGCCTTAAACTCCTCACAGAAATTGTAGGTTCCTATTCTAGCCTCTGGTGTGTAATGTTGCCTAAAGGTTTACTTAACGTGTAAGTAGGTCGTGAAAGATAGGACTTCAGGTGAACAAAAGAAAACAGAGGTGATGAAGATTCCTGGACAACACCAACAGATACAACAACAACAGACAACAGTCAACATAAATGGAAGGAATCTGAAAGAAACAACCTCCTTTACCTGTCTGGAAAGCATTGTTTCAACTACAGGCGGAACTGATGAGGATATCAAAGCAAGGAGGGAACCAACCCAGCAGGAACCGATTGTGCGACAAATAGGCAGGAAGAAATGGAGATGGATGGGATTGGCCATACTCTCAGGAAACAAACCATCAAGTGACATCATTAGACAAGCCATTGCTCGAGTGGAACCCGAAAGGGAAGCGGCGAGTTGGTCGTCAGTGCAAGGGTGACTTGGAGGAGGTCATGTGAAGAGGAGATGAAAGCGTGTGGGCAGACTTGGAGCCAGGTGGAGACTCTAGCAGAGAACCGAACGCAATAGAGACGCACGGCTGAAGCCCTATGTTCCTCTAGGAATTAAAGGAAATAATAATAATTATAACGTGTAAGTTCAGGGCATCTGGTTCGCCACCACAGCACTTCCAGATGCTTATCTTTCCTGGCAATGTAATCTTTAGTTCCGAGACAGATAAAGTACGACAGGTGTTGATGAAGGTTTACAGTAGCTTGTTTGAAATGTTTCCGGTGACATGCACACAAAGTCTGACAACTATATAGAAGAAGCTAATTACCTGAAATTAGTATTGCGAATTCGGATCTTGTTGCTTGAGCTGATTGAGTGAGTGCTTTAGATATCTCTACAGTGATTTCAAAGTAATGAGCGTCTAGTCACTTAAAGTCCTGTTTTCGGTGCCTCTTTTTACCAGCTTGTAGGTTTTCGCCTGTACATCTTCCTTTTTTTGTAGGACATGAGACATACATCATCTCGGAAATCCAGCTTTTCTAGTTTATCTCCATTTTCGGCCAATGTATGTGCAGCTTCTCATTCTCCATGGCCTGCTGTATGATACAGTTTACTCTAATCAGGAATACTGTTGCTAATAATAGCTCTTTATCAGTAGGTTGGAAACCATTATTATTATGATTATTATTGACTTCACAGAAATAACGAAATCGTTTTATTTTTAAAAATGTAAGCGATCTAATTAATTCGATTCACTCTTCATTTTTAAATTTACTAAACTGCTGGATCTTATGATTTCGCAACACGTTTTTATTGTGAAAACTCGTCTTGTGTCCTCCAAGACAATCAAAAGAGAATCTTAGCAGTATTATTATTATTGATATTAACATTATTGTTATTCCAAGTTGGAACTTAAACAGTGATCAGTTAGAGGACCAGTGACATCCAAAAGGGAGCACTTGACAGCCAGCTGTTTCGTTCCAGTTTAGAACTTTTCATCAGTTAGCACCCATCAAGCCACTAGGGATCGAACCCAGGACCTCCATGTCACGAGGCAATCCCATTAAACATTCAGCCACTGGGTTGCCATACAATAGCTCATAAATTCCAGCTATTGTCAGCTTGCGATTTATGGTACCACTGCTATCGGCAAGAGCTTGATGAACCCCACTGGTCACAAATTCTCAGTAGAATTTCAGGCAACTTTGCCTTGTAGTCTGTCAATAGTTAGCACAAGACTGATTTTTTTAAGTGTTAGTTTCAGATGTGATCGCCGACTAGAAATATTAATATAGTCAGATTCCTGGAGGAATACCCAACTGAGGAAAGCTTTAATGCTAGGCATAAGTCTAGCCAAAAAGTTTGCAGAAGGTTGTTGTGTGGTTGCATGTAATCAGGAGGGAGATCTAGACACCTTTAAGTTTAATGTTCATCAGCCACGTGTATCTGTAGCCTAGAGGGAAGTGATTACTCCGTAGAGGGCTGGAACCCGCGTCATCCGATGCTTTAGTCTGAGATGTCATTACTAAGTTATTCAAGTAGTTGATTGACCTCCCATAGAAATATAATCAAAACGTTCGCTAGTCACTAGGGTGCTTGGTTTTTTGCTAAATGACACAATTTAGTTCAAATATAAAAGGAGATGTCAGTCACTTTCATCAAGGTTGAAGGTGTGGCACGCTGATAAGTGACAAAAAATTAACGCATATAATCTTTCTAACATGTATAATATACGTCATTATACACCACTGAACGCACCTTTATTCCAACTATTCATTTTTAAACAGTTTAATAACAGTGAAACTGCACAGAAGATTTCTAAGCATACTTGACCAGTACTTATTTTTGGCCGTTTGTAACATCTAATAAAGTTCTATTTGTTGAGACTGGACCTATATTATAATTATCCTGTTGGGTGCCGAGTAGAACATAGGGCTTCAATAAGACAGTTCCATCGCATCCTGTTCTCTGGAGTCTTTATTTAGCTGACTCCACTGTTTCCCACAAGTTTTCACCTCCCCAAGTGATCCTTGAAAACCCAACCCGTCATTTGTCATTCGAGTTCCACTTGAGGGCCTGGCGTCTAATATCATTCAACGGTTTCCTTAGCGTATGTCCAATGAATTTGTTGCTGATGTGTTTCTTAACCAGAAGTAATAATGTACTGCAGGATGGAACTGCTGACTGTCCTGATTTCTCTTTTCGACAATCACACGCTGGTAGCTACTCATGAGCGCATCAAAAAGTTTCTGATTTCCCTTCCTTTTGCTTAAGAAACCCCCCCCCCAGTATGGCTAAGTAAAGGTGTAGTGAAAACCATCAACAGTCCGATATTAGACCATCTGGTCCAAACCGGCCGACCACAAAGCCAGCACTGAAGAATCCTTCTCTATCATCTACCGAGTGCCAAATAAATTGCCAAAGACATTGAAGTACTGAATGCTCCAAACAGCTGAGACTATCGCAATTCGTGTGAAATAATCAGTGCTTTGTGTGCAAAAGAAGCAAGTCCAGCTAGACACCACTAATGCCCTCGCCGGCCTTCAGTAGAGACTAGAAATTCATGAATTTGCATTATTATCTTTCCTAATTTTTCTGACATTCAGTGTGTATTGTTATGTTGATGCTATTGAGCTGTAATCTATTCATATTATTGATTCGATGTTATTTGAACAACATTAATGTTGTGTTTCATAACACTAATTCATTCACAATAATGTATGTATAACTGTAGAACCTGATGATGAAGTTATCGAAAAGAGTATTCTTTGTTCAGTATCCTTTTTTTGTAAATTTTAATGGGCATTTTTAATCTGTTAAAACTTCTTATCCCAGTGTATATTTCAGTGTGAAACAGAATCAGTAAGAGAAACACTGAAAACCACTGAACAGTTATTTCGTCCAAGTTTGATACTGACTTTTCAATCGTCCACACCCATGATCCTTAAATGTATCAAAGTTCTGACCGTTAGATTATAAGGCAAGTTTTCAGAAAGTAAAATTCATAGATCTCTACTTTCCCTTCCAAAGTGACTGAATGACTGGCAGGCTTGACTGAGCTCGTGATGGGTCATGGATGTCCACTGCTGAGGAGCTGGAAAACCAGGACAAAACAGATATATAGTTTTCAAGTATTGGTTTTGTAGGGATTTTGTTTGATTGCGTGGAGGATTTAATCATGAACTGACATCAGTTAGAGAACCACTGGAAAACCTGCAGGGACTACTGGACAGCTGTTTCCTCCATCCTAGTTTGGAACTCTTCATCAGTACGCACCCATTGAGGCTCGAACACAGGACCTCCTGGTTACAAGGAGAGCTCGTAGACCATTCAGCCACTGGGACCCGATCTAATGGCCAGCGATTGAATTCTAACTTCTGCCAATTCACGACATAGTGCGACCATTTCGCAATATCTTCTCCGATGAGTTACTGGCTCATCTTCAACTTGCTGTACCCTACTGGTCACGGCTTTCCATTGGAACCCAGGTTAACTGCCTGAATAGGGCCAGTCACTAGTGAGCATCAAATTAATGATGAAATCCTCCATGCAATCAAACAAAAATCCCTACAAAACCAATACTTGAAAATTTGCAATTTACAAAATTATCATTCAAATCTGCTTGATATGTGCTGTAAATTGCAATTACCAAAATAAAGTAAGCACTAATAATATATCAACGCTATATATACCACTGATGAGATTTCACGTCGAAAAATGTGTAATTTGCAAATTGTGGATTTAAATTATGTGCCGTTTTTTTCTCACCACTAACAACAAATGGTTCGTTATAGCATCAAGTAAATTCGTGCACTTTCTCTTGTTCATTCTGTCTGAATGCTAATGTTTGTTTGTCTGTGTGTGATGTTACGCAATTTCTTTTTTTATAGGTAGACTAATTGGAACACATGAAAAAAAGTCAATTTCAGTACTGCACACCTCCATTGCATCTGTGTGTGTATGTGTGCTTGCACATATCCTAAGACTCTAAGAATTCTATAAATAGATTCAAGGTTGAATTTTGTATTTTTTTTAATAGAATTACTTCACCTGCACATCCCCACTGATTGATCATTAGTGGACAGAAATGTTCAGTCGTTGTTTGCATTTTTGGCTTTTATTAGCGAGCCTTCAGTGCTGCCTGACGATTAACATGATTTTGTTGGGCAGTTGGTGGTGGCCGCTGACAGTGTTACCTAGGAGACTAAAAATTTCGATCAATCAACGGGAAATTCAAGGAGTATACGAAGAACACTTTACGCAGCACACTTATGTTTGTTATTTTCTAGCCGACGAATGATTGGGACGCAAACGAAGGATAAGCTTGATAGTTTTGCCACATCTATGTACATTTATCAATTCAACAGCACCTGCGGTGACAGTTATATTGGGCGTACTACTAGACACCTTAGCCAAGCAATGTTTCTGAACACCTCCCATCGTGGTTTGGCAAAGGACAGACAAAAACAATTCGTAGCTCAATTTTATCACGCTTAATTGATAGTGGTCATGTAGTGGAGAAAACGAGAGCCTTCAAAGTAATTCATCGTATCCCACCGAATCTTTCCAATAGACTTCGTATTCATTTACTGCACACAGCTGAGACGATAGGCATTCGAACTATTAAACCTAACCTATGCCTTCATTCAAAAGAAGTTCGTACAGCCATTATCCCTCCCTTGGCCTATTAAGATATAACCAACTAGTAACTTCTACACCACCCCTTGTTTATATTTTCAACCCCTTTCTTATCATCCCTTAATCTTATCACATCTTCATTATAAACGTGTTTCATTTACTTCCCTTACAATCTAACATTACTTAATCGGTTCATTCATTTTTACTAGCCTTTATCGACTACTTCCATCTGAACAGTTGTTTGTTTAATCATGCTGTTTTTCGTTATTCGTGTTATCACATATTGCCTCACTTTTTTATCCTTATTATTGATAAGACCATTATTATTATTATTGCTATTATTATTATTATAATCATTACTACTATTATGACTAATTGCACAATTTATATTCACCATGGTATTATCCTATAGACAAAACACCATGATTGGTTTATATTTGAATTTTTATTTGTAAACTTATGTATATTAGAGTTAAGCCTGATGAAATCTATTGATATAAGTATATCATATCAACTTGATATGATTATGAGCAATAGTTTGTGCTCGAAACGTCATCAGTTAATATAACTGTACAATACTGTGTGATTTATCAAAATAAAATCTTATCCATAATAAAGTTATGCTCTACCACAGTGCCCAAGTTTTATACTTGTGTCTCCAGGATAAGTTGGTTTCTGTTGCTACAGATATGAACATATTACAGAGAATACTGCTAAAAAACTGCACTTCGGAGTATTGTTTCATTTAGATGATCCAACTGAAATATTGCGTGTCGTCGTAGAACACAGTATAGAATGGTGTCCAACCATTTACTTCACTTTTATCGACTTTACAGTGGAATTCGGCAGTGTGATTTGGAAACTGTCTCAGTACTACGGCGTACTTCAAACCTTTATAAGATTCACTAAACGGTTACATGATAATATCAGATACCAAAAGATTCACTCGAGAAAACTCCTCGAAGCCTTTGAAGTAAATACAGGAGTGGATAAGACTGCCTACTAACACAAATGATATTCCTGACTGTGGTGGACTGGATCATGCGGTAAACCTTGGGAAGTGAGAAGAGAGGTGTACGTTAGACTGAACGAAAGACACTGAGAGAAATTGAATTTGTGAATGATATATTTTATTACGGGTAAAATTTATTTTGATAGAGTCTCACAGTGTTATACAGTAATATTTACTGATGGGACCACGTTTCGTGCACAATTTATTACTACTGTCCATAATCATTACATCAAGGCACTACTCACACAACTTTCTAACCTCGTTTATATAATTCCGTTATTCTTCATCGCTTGACTTGATTGGTAGTAGTATTTTGCATATTTCCGATATGAATGATGAGTCATTCCTATTGCACATGTTGTGTTGGGTGTAGACTCGATGAACCAGGATTCAGCAATCATTCTCTCTCTATCTCCACCTACATAGATTCCTTCTTAAAATTTCAACCTTCTCCCACCCTATTGTGTGGTTGTGTGTTAGTCCATGTAGTGTGATTGCTGAGTGCTATTTTCCAAATTACTTATCTTCACGGGTGGGGTCAACCATTCTTACCTTATCCAAATTCTTATGTTTCGACAATCTGACTACTCCCGACCTACTAGTTTGACTGACCTACGTAGTTGACCTTACTCACAGTCATTGCAAGGTATTTTGTAAATTATACTATTTTGTTTAATTGGGTCCACCGACAAGATCCTTTAACCTACAGAGATTGTCCCTGAGTGATTTTGTAGGTTTAAAAAGTAATCTAGATAGGTGGAGATAGAGAGAGATTGATTACTGAATCCTTGCTCATCGAGTATTCTACACTCAACACATGCAATATGAATGACTCATCACTCATACCGGAAATATGGAAAATACTACAACTATCAATCAAGTCAAGCGATGAGGAATAATGGAATTATATAAAGGAAGTTAGAAAGTTGGGTGAGTAGTGCCTTGATATGACTATGATCAATAAATTGTGCTCGAAATGTGGTCATCAGTAAATACTACTGTATAACACTGTGAGACTTTAACAAAATAAATTTTACCCACAATGGGATGATTTATGTTTCGTGTCTCACAGACACAAAGATTCTCAAGTGAAAACCTACAGGTAGGCAGAAGATGCAACGAATAAAGGAATTCAGATGAAAATATATTAGGCAGGAGTGATGAAAGTGCTCAAACAAGCAGCAACAAATATCAACTACAAGCAGAAGCAGAAATCCAAATGAAGTTGTCTCTTTCACTTAACTGAGTAGAGTTGTTCCAACTGCATGTTACCTGGATGAGGATATAAAAGCTGGCCACGACCGAGGCGGTGACACAGGCGATTTACAACAGCCGGTACAAGAAATAACACTTTTTTCAAATACGTGAGTACTTCCATTTAGTTGAAGAACTTGGTGCACTTATTACGAAAAGCAAATTGTCATCAACACACTACTACTACCTTCGATGCCTCCATTCTGAGGATCAAGTAGCCAATCAGTGAGAAAGAATAAGTAAGCAAGAAGGAAGTCTGTCAGCACGAGAACCAGCCAACAAATATTATTTAGATTAGAGTATGTAAACCAGTAAACCAGTATGTAAAGCAAGGATCGGAAAAGCAAGACAAGCTTTCACTACTCTCAAGTCTGTGTGGAGGTCAACACTCAGCACTTAGCATGAAAAATAAGATCCGGATTTTCAACTCCAATGTGAAGTCAGTCAGTGCTACTTACCATTAGGGATCAGAGACTTGGCGCGTCTCAAACAAACTACAGACCTTCATCAATAGCTAGTTTTCTTCGCTCAATACCACTCAAGATCAGGTGGCCAGATAAGATCATCAACAGGGATCTCTGGGAGAGAACCAACCCAGCAGGAACCGATTGTGCGACAAATAGGCAGGAAGAAATGGATATGGACTGGCCATACTCTGAGGAAACCATCAAGTGACATCATTAGACAAGCCATTGCTCGAGTGGAACCCGAAAGGGAAGCGACGAGTTGGTCGTCAGTGTGAGGGTGACTTGGAGGAGGTGATGTGAAGAAGAGATGAAAGCGTGTGGGCAGACATGGAGCCAGGTGAAGACTCTCGCAGAGAACGGAACGCAATAGAGACGCACGGCTGAAGCCCTATGTTCCTCTAGGAATCAAAGGATACAATAATAATAATATTAATAATAATAATAATGTAAACCAGACAACGCATGGCATTTCTAATAACATTTGAAACAATTAGTCCCTTTAATAAGTTTGAACAGCGTTAAAGACAGAGTTCATCTGAAAAATATGATGTGCTTGCGCAATACATTCCGAACAATTTTACCAAACACCAAATGAAGTTTAAGGATACGAAGGATAATAATTAAATTTTATCATATTTTATTAAAAGTTGTGTTAATTAGTCTTATTCTTAAATATCTTCTCATTTTTGTTAATTTAAATCGGCCTTTAGTTTTTTAATATACATTGATTTGACAAGTACATGTGTGTGTATAAGTGGTCAGATTGTTAGAAATGTATTGCGCAAATACATTAGATTTTCCAGATAAACTGTCTTCTAAGAACACGGTTCAAACCTTAAGTAATAATGAGGATACTAGGCAGATTTCAACAAGAGTCTGCATGAACTAGGGAAAAATTCGGAAACAGCGATTCTTATGTGTCTCTCCTGGTTTTCCGACTTTTCATCACCCTCAAGCAAATCTGGGGTAGGAGCTGGCTAGGGCTTTCATATTACTTGGCGAATCTACTGACCATCCTGCAACCTACTGGATTATTATTATTAGAGGCGCCATTTTTCATGGCCTGCTTAAATCACTCGGCCACTATAACTTCCATCAGGTGTGTAATGTATCTTCGAATCGTTTCCTTTGGCTGCAACATAAACTCAGGCAAATTTTTAATCAGTTTCCGGCCTATCCCTGTGCACTCTAGGAAGAAAACGGAGGGAAAATCGCGTAAAGGTCAAGGTCTTGTTTCAGTTAGAATAATATTGCGTCGTTCAAGATATTCTGTAGATATCTTGCTTGGAGATTCTATTCGCGCCGGCGGGAGGGAGAGGACAGTGTAAGTGCTTTTCAAGAAAGGTGATGCTGACAATTCTATACTGTATGTTAACATAATTTCTAGAATGAAACTGATATTATTATTATTATTATTAAGTGAGAATCAAATAAAGTGTAATTATATTTCAATAGTTTGCACACAATGATAAGTTTTGTTATTGGTAATATTTATAGGAAGATAATGGCCAAAAAGACAGAACACAGTTATCCGTAGAAGAGATAATAAAAGGTGTGAAGTTTTGTCTGACAACAACATATTTCACATTCGAAAGGAAAATATACCAACAAAATGAAGGAGTAGCCGTGGGATCGCCTATCTCACCAATAATAGCTGACATATTCATGGATTATTGGGAAGAGAATGCCCTTACACCATTCAGGTCATCACTAAAATGTTGGTGGAGATATGTAGACGACACACTAGTAATAGTGAAAAAGAACGATATTGAGAAACTCTTCTCACACATAAACAGCCATGTCGACTCAATAAAATTCACTATGGCAGTAGAGAGTGAAATTGGGAACTACCTATGTTAGACTGCAAAATACAAAAGAATAACAGATGGTAGCATTAAAACGACGCTATATAGAAAAACCACACACTCTGGAAGATTCCATGATTATCACTCAGCTCATCCACTCACGGTAAAACGAGGATTAATACAAGGTCTTGCAGATAGAATAACTAGACTTACAACAACGCCAGATGACCAGTGTAAAGAAATAAACGTCCTATTCAAAATGCTACTCGAAAATAACAACCCTAAAGAATTTATAAAAGATAATATAAAAAAGAGAAAAAAGAGGGTGAAAACGGAGAATAACAAGATGGAAGAATTCAAAAAAAAAACAGTTACAATACCATATAAAAATGGTACATCAGAGGAAATTCAAAGAAACCTCAAAAATATCGGCATTCGGACAACTTTTAAACCGGCAAATCTAATCAAAAATAAAATAAATCAACTGAAAAATCCCATAAAAATGATGGATAAAAACAACTTGATTTACAAAATATCTTGTGCTGACTGTCCAACTAAATATGTGGGGCAAACGTCCAGATCACTCAAAATAAGAGTGAATGAACATAAACGCCTAACCAAAGGTCAACTAACAGGAACACAAGCCTACAAAAATCTTGAAAAAAATTCATCGATAGCTGCACATGCATGGGGAAAAAAACCACAATATCGATTGGAACAATGTGTGTATTCTAAAAACTAATATGAACAAATGGAAAGAAAGGCTTATAACAGAATCGATATTCAATAAAGTCACACCGGGTACATGTAACAAGGATGACTCAGTACAACTATTAACAATATATATATATATATATCCTTTATTTGATCTAATCCACAATGCTAAAACTTTTTACTGATATTAAGTGAGAATCATTTAAGAGCTCATTAAAAGTTGATACTGCTTTGGAGACATCAAGCCTTTTAGGTCTGTCTACATAAAATGCCAGATGGCCGACCTTTACAACTGACTTAACAGAATATTGCGGATTAAGTAGAATATTCCGCCAAACAGACGCAAAATTCAAATTCGAAATTTAGACACATTTTGAGAAGAGGAATCAGCACAGTTTCCTTTAGAGACCGAGATTACTCACACAGTGCGTGGGATCCGATACACAACGTAAATGTTAACCGAGAAAGAAAACGTCAATTTGTGATGGTTTACACTTCTGAATGATTCACAAATAGTAAGTGGATAGCAGTCGCATCGGTCAGTGAGTAATCTGAGAATTTCATCTAATGCATTACCGCTTCTCTGAAGTAGCTAACTAGATTTCGAGTAGTTTGAAATGATTAATCTTTCTTAGCTGAATTAAACTGAATACACCTCGGATGAGCTCAGCTCGAAACGACCGTCTGGTGTTAGGTCACCTAGATCTGGACAGCAAGTACTACCGGTTGATGTACGAGTCGCATCCAACTACGCATATCAACCGATCAGTAATATATACAATCTCGCACTTATCATTATTTCCTTTAATTCCTAGAGGAACATAGTGATTCAGCCGTGCGTCTCCATTGCGTTCGGTTCTCTGCTAGAGTCTTCACCTGACTCCAAGTCTGCCCACACGTTTTCATCTCCTCTTCACATGACCTCCTCCAAGTCACTCTCACACTGACGACCGACTCGCTGCTTCCCTTTCGGGTTCCACTCGAGCAATGGCTTGTCTAGTGATGTTACTTGATGGTTTGTTTTCTCAGAGTATGGCCAGTCCATATCCATTTCTTCCTGCCTATTTGTCGCACAATCGGTTCCTGCTGGGTTGGTTGGCTCCCAGAGGTCTCCGTTGCTGATGTTTTCTGGCCATCTGATCTTCAGTGGTATTGAGCGAAGACAACTAGCTGTTGATGAAGGTCTGTAGTTCGTTTGAGAAGCTCTTTATGACGCGCAACGCAAGTCTCTGATCCGTATGTTGAGTAGCACTGACTTCACATTGGAGTTGAAAATCCGGATCTTATTTCCATTTTCATGCTGAGTGCTGTTGACATCCACACTGACTTTAGAGTAGTGAAAGCTTGTCTTGCTTTTCCGATCCTTGCTTTGATATCCTCATCTCGCACTCATACTTGCTTTTTCGAGAAGACAAATCCAACTGACGAATGATGAGATTATTATGTGAGCATTGGGTAGATGAAACAATTCACGGAATTAGTCTTATGAGTTATATTTATTAGGTCCTTTAGCTAACACTGTTCAGCATGTTATATACTCCTAATTATACCTTATAAGATTCATTTGACCTTACTGCAACTAATGAAACTAGTTATTCAGTAGTGCTTATATACATATAATGTATATTTTGTGTAATAAAAATCACTTATTCCCATGGGCCTGGACTAGTCTTCTCTTCGGGCCTTTCTGCGAACTCAGGGCAGCAGAAGGTAGTTCAAGCAGTACAGAACAAAACACTGGTGTATTCAATATTCAGTTGATTTCACCTACTGTCTATGAAACTCAGTATCGATCCCAAATTACTGTTTAAGGTCTATTGGTAAAGACAGAATTTAATTAAATCCCTTGCCACTTGCATCCAACGCATTTGTAGTTCCGACGGTCTAGAAACAGAATTAGATCTTTTGGAAGAAATCTTCATCCAAAATGGATACCAACCAAGATTTCTAGACAAGAATATCAAACCAGAAGTTTGGAGAAATGAAAATTCACTTGCACCGAAAAAGAAACTCTACTACATGAACTTGAATTTCAAGGGAGATTTAGGAAGCGATAATCTCAAGAGAAGGATCGCATCATCTCTGAGAGGAACATTTTTTTTGCAGCAACACCAAGAATAGTGTTCTCCAGTCGCTCGCTGATCTGCAAAAGCCTCAAGGACAAGGTCCCGCATCTGACCACTTCTATGTGCATATATCAGTTCACCTGCTGCTGTGGAGCCAGTCAGGTACATCAGTCATTCGACGCGCACTTTGTCCAGCATGGTTGCGAAAAGGCAATACTGGTGCAATAAGGAGTGCGATAATTGAACACCTGTTTAACACTGATCATTCCATTTCAACAAACGCCCTCTGCTTCAAAGTAATTAATCTACAGAGTCAAGAATAACCTACCAAAGGCAACATGGTTTCGTCTTCTTTGTATCTCTGAAGCTCTGACCATTCACACAGAAAAACGGAAGCTGTGCATACATAAGAGAATCATTCGACCACTTCTACTACCATGGTAACAACTTTTCTGGTTTTTGATGACTTAATTCTGTTTCTTTGTTCCCTTGTTTCTTAAATTGCTTATAATTCTTGTATTCATTTAGAACTCTTACGTAACTTCGTATACTCTACTTTGCTTCTATGTGCACCCTGAGAACAACTCAATCATCAAAATATTCATATTATTACATAACTTCTTTTTAACAACTGTTTGTGATAACTCACCAATTTTGTTGCTACCCTAGTTTCATTGACACCCAATTATCTTGACCGTTTCTGTATTACATAACTCCACCCAAACCCTACTAATTCTCACCTGTTTAGTTAGAATAACCATAACCAACAATTGTATTTTGTTTGACAAAATTGATGCATACATGGTAATTAGATCCCAGTGGCTGAGTAGTATACGAGCCTAGCTAGCCTTGTAACTGGAAGGTCCTGGGTTCGCGAACCTCAGTGAGTGCGTATTGCCGATGATTCCCAAACTAGGCTGATGAAACAGCAGCTGTCCAGTACTCCCTGGTTTTCAATGGTTCTCTAACTAATTTCAGTCCGTGGTCTAACCCGAAAAGCAAATCAAACTTGGGCACTGTGGTAGAGTATAACTCAATTTGCAATTAAAAGTGTTCTCTGAGCTGGTTGGTTTAGTTGCGGAGCTTTCGTCGTCCTTCTGGACAACATCTTCAGCGCCATATTTAGCACAAAGTGAAATGATTTAAATTTCTTCATGCGTGATGTAATTGCGTCTCCTGGTTACTATCTTTACATATGTATTGACCATTTTCTATTGACTTGGATTTTAAACTTTTTGGTCACCTGATTTACTTTTTATTAGTTGGTATATTTCGTATATATTAACGTGTTTGTTAATTGCATTTTCGTTTGAGTACCAGGCTTCTAGGAATTCCTCGGCACTTTTCATGTTTCCTCTGTGTAAGATTTTGACATGATCCCAATCAAATTGATATAGATATAGCACACAAACCAGTAAAATCGCTTAATTCGATATTATGCAAACCAAAAGATCCAACAGAAAAAGGGGATAAAATTAATACCATTTACAAAATAAATTGTATGAACTGCAACAAACATTACATCGGCCAAAGTGGGCGTCCCCTTCGAATCAGAATACAAGAACATAAATCAGCCGTGAAAAGACATGATATGTATTCTTTAGTATCAATGCATACAGACAATTATGGTCATCAATTTGATTGGGATAATGTCAAAATCTTAAACAGAGGAAACACTAAAAGTGCCTAGGAATTCCTAGAAGCCTGGTACTCAAACGAAAATGCAATTAACAAACACGTTAATATATACGAAATATACCAACTAATAAAAAGTAAATCAGGTGACCAAAAAGTTTAAAATCCAAGTCAATAGAAAATGGTCAATACATATGTAAAGATAGTTACCAGGAGACGCAATTATATCACTCATGAAGAAATTTAAATCATTTCATTTTGTGCTAAATATGGCGCTGAAAAGGGATGTTGTCCAGCAGGGGGACGACGAAAGCTTCGCAACTAAACCAATCAGCTCAGAGAACACTTTTAATTGCAAATCATCCACCTGAGCTACAAATCTTCTCTAGTATAACTCAATTATAATGGAGTTACAAATCCTTACAAATCAACTACTGAGAAATTAACCTATAAATACATATATATATCGGTTAAAACCAAAAGTATTTTTTACCCAATGCAGATATATGTTCCTTAAAAAAAATTCCTTTTGTCCATAAACCAAAAAAGCATACAAGATGCATGCGTAGGCATACAGAAATCCAAAGAGATAAAGAAATAAAGAAGGAAAAGAAGAAGCTTGGAATTGTAGACTATACTGTTCCGTTGGAAAGAATTAACCAAGTGGAACAAGAGGACACTTTTGAACAACTTCAAACAAACAAAAGTGGAAAGTTGTCAAAGGCATAGGAGATGAGCAAAAAAAAGAGAAAACATAATAAATAAGAAAGAAAGGAAGGAATATAGTAGTAAACCCACACCATATACACACACGAAGGTTATACTGAATTCAATTGTAAAAATAAGCATAATGTAATCAGTTTATATAGGCACCAGAAAAATAGACATGCGTCTTGTTTGTTTGCAATTGCAAACTGCACACACTGCAACAATATTGGCATATAGTGAGAAGAGCATTTTAAGATTTCTCTAGCTCAGCGGCCAACTCTTCAGTCTTTTCTCTGCATTCACTGAAATAGTTTCTCTGTGCAGCTATCAGCTCTTTTATTGCCACCAAATTGGACTGCTGTGAACAAAACCGATAGATTAAGTTGAAAAAAAAGAGTTAACATGGAGTAAGAAGCAAATTAATATCTTAGAATCTTACCTTAAAAAAATCACCCTTAAGGATTTCGATAGAAGAAAATCCTCTCTTTCTGTGACAATTTCATCTTCTATAGTTTGGTTTGTAAGGATTAGTTATGTTTTACGAGTTGATAACGGACTGATATCAGTTAGAGAACCATTGAAAACCAGGGAGTACTGGACAGCTGCTGTTTCATCAGCATAGTTTGGGAATCATCGGCAGTACGCACCCACTACACGGGTTCGAACCCAGGACCTTCCGGTTACAAGCCAGCAAGCTCGTATACCATTCAGCCACTGGGACCCGATTCAATGGCTCATGAATTTTAACTTCTATCAATTCGTGAGTTTAGCGCGACCCCAACCATTGTCGTTGGTGGGACATCCATCCACACACGTGACATCTAATTGGACCTCACTGGTCACAACTTCTCAATAGAACTTCAAGAAGCTCCAACCTGTAGCAAGTCACTAGCGAGCATCAGATTAATTTTCTATCGTTTGGTTTTTAAGGATAAGTTTCATTTTCGTAGCTTAACAAAACTGTATTTCAATATATAGAAAAAAAATCCCCATTTAGACATTTTTAGAAAACAGAAAGATTGAGTGAAGAAATATTTACTCTTTTCAATTAGATCCTCATCTCACTCTGGCTCTACTCTAATATATTCTGATTAGTAGTTTTATTACAATACACAGCAGTTTACCAAACAAGTGGCACTGATATGTTTGTTAACAATAATTAAACAGTGTTATCTTTGATTACGTATTATCCTTGTAAAATTAATTTATTCTAACCACTTCTACCTTTTAATTGTGTGTATTTATTTTCTTCGTTAATTATCACCCCATTGACATTTTGACACTGACTAATTATTGTTAACAAACATATCAGTGCTACTTGATTGGTAAATTGTTGTGTATTGTAATAAAAATGCTATACAGAATATCTTAGAGTAGAGCCAGAGATGAGGATCTTATTGGAAAGTAAATACTTCTTCGCCCAATCTTTCTGTTTTCTAAAACTGGATTTATGTATTTATAGATTATAATAGACAACAACGAGTAGTTTTGTTTTTTGTGTCTGTATATGTTCTGTTTGGGTCCTTGTGGCTGATTGTGTGAGTCGGTGGCACAGCAGTAGAGTGCTCACCGACCACGTAGGTGGTTCGGGATTGGATCCCCGGCCACCGATGCACTCCTTTATCTCGCTAAACAGGCAGTAAAACTGGTAAAGAGGGAAGGTTGGACATGAGGTGGCAAGCAACCCCATCCCGTAAAAATAATCGCCATTGCTACAGAAACTTCAAGCTTCTAGCTTGAAGCCCTATGTTCCACTGGGAACATAAAGGAATGAAAAAAATATATATTCTGTTTAAGAGTTGAATCTATGTGGATCTGCTGTTTCACATGCTCCTGTGGAGTTGATTACTTAGAAAGTTCCACATAATACACAGTACCAATGCGTATTATATACAGTAAGCTTATCCAATGTGGTATTCTATTCGATTACCACGGTGCTTTTTATTCCTTTACATTCCCAGGTTTCAAGCTACAGCTTTGATGTTTCGGTAGCAGTGGTGTTTATTTTTACGAGGTGGGGACGCTAGCCTCATGCTCAACCCTCCCTCTTTGCCAGCCTTACTACTGGCTTAGCGAGGTGAAGGAGTGCGTCGGTGGCCGGAGATCGAACCCCGAACCACGTGAGTGGTTGGCGAGCATTCTACCGCTGTGTCCCCAACACACAGCATAGTCTGGTTTAGAACTTCTGATTGAGTCGCCACGTTAGGTTGTGCTCGAGTCGTAGCCTAATGATATATACGCATATACAGATATTCGATTACACAGAGTCTGAATTCTACTCCTACATTACATTGGACATTGTAAGCCTATGTTCTGCAGAAATGCATAGCTCAATCCTATCCAGTTTATTTGATGAAAAGCAGATACACACAATGACGAAGTCTTCTTGAATCAGGTCAATTAGCCTCTTGTGATATACCCTTTAGAGTTTTTTGTATAGGGCTAAATCAATCACTCCAAATAATTACCTTATCTCCACTTCATGTGTAGCCGAAGCTATACCTATGCATGAATAATTACCTAAATTATGTATTCAAAAGCTATTATGCTAAAGCCCTTTTGTGTTTGCTATGGTCACAGTAATGTTCTATTCTGTTTTACCACTTTGCTTGCTTTAATGTTATCCTTACCATTGCAATTTTTGTTTATTTTTTGGAAACACTTGACCTACTTTCTAAAATCCCAATATCGATCTCCCTTATTTAATAATAATCTGTAAACTTTTGTAATTCATCCACTTTAACGCTAACCTCTTAAAAAGCCTGTTGATTATCTTCATTCTTGTCATATATATGTATACTGAGTGAGCAAAGTTTTAGTGTCAGTTAATATCTGTCCTCCAAAGTATGCATACGAATGTACGGCTGGTTGTAAATATAAAGTCATTGCAGAGAAATTCTCTCTCTTCAATCTGAAAAATTTCTGTGTGATTTTCAGTATTAAGAGTGGTCTATTGGTGGACAGATTTGCAACTAAAGTTTCGTACTTTGTTCGTACTCATCAGTAAAACGTTTGTGCAATACGTTTCAATACTAGTCACCATGTTGACTTGAGAGATTTGAATGAAGAATCTTACTGGGACGAATCATTCCAGTCTACGCTGACTTCTATTGTTCCGGTAATCCGACTGCACTTGATCTACTGGTCTAATCTATGTGGTCGACCTAGAAGTCATTACATGGCAATTAGTAAATTATATTATTATTCTTAATTGGATCTGTTGGGTCTTTAGTCTATGAATTACAAATTAGGAAGGGTGTACTGGGAAACGCTGTAACTTTCCGTCTGCTTTGGTGATATTCACGTCGGTGGTAATGAGAGTAGTTATGTAAATCGCCCCTCCCCCACTACCTGCAGATGTCTAAGGTGAAATCGATGGGTGAATATTCGCTTTCAAGAGCTACCAATGTAAAATGGGCATTTCGCTCATAAAAAAATACAATCAGTCAACAAGGAATTGAAAATTAACATATAAGAGCAAATAGTGACTGATACCCTGTTACCCAACAGGTGACTGTCGCAGCTTACTGGCCAAATGGGAGCGTTTTAAACGGTAACTGCAGAGGTTTCGAGTCTCAGGCAGGTACGTTGGTGTATGACGAGTCCCAAATGGAACTAAATGCGGATCGTGGAGTTCATTGCTAACAGTCATTATGAACCAAAATATACACACATGTTGTACACGTGTGCTTTAAACTGACTTATAATTTCACGCTTACACTATTAGATAATAGCCAGCTGCCGTGCAAGATACATTCCTAATAGCATATAATATAAGATATATTCCCTAACCTCCTGGCTCAGAATAGGATCAACAATTACAATAAAATGACATTCATTTGATAACTTACATTCACTGTCTTTATTCTCTCTAATTTAGCTCTTGTCACTTCCAGCTGTTTGTCAAGAACACCTTTAGCTTTCTCCATGTTTGCCAGAGTCTGTTTGTTTAAATACACAAATAAATAGTGCACATTAATAACATGGGATAGAGGAAATATGTGTACACATATGATAATTTGATAAGTGGTGTTGGTTGTAACACAAGCACACACACACAAAATAATTTTCTAATGCATTTAGTCACTTAAATCTTGCAGAGAAGTCATTTATCCCGAAACAGATTTTTTGTGTATCAGGCTAACAACCATATTTATTGTGTGTGTGTGGGTGTGTTATTTAAGTAGGTGGAGCGGGACTCGAATTACATATTGGCTAAAAACCCCATGAAACACATCCGTTCACATTTGGCAAATATTTGTACAGTTTTGAATGGTAAAAGTGCCTGGTCTCTTTTAGCACACATACTTCGCCGATTCCTTGAAGTAAACATGATGTTATTGGGTCTATGCTGATTAACACACTGAAGTCTAGCACCTGAGTTTTATGCTATTTGAGACCACAGATGAGTACTGTTGACATTCAGCGCAGAGTTTAAGGTGAAGGAGAGTAGTCAATTGATGAAGTTGTGTTCCTGAAAACCTTTTGAATTTCCAGTGGCGATAGTGTATTCGTTTATCTTTGCGAGTTTGCAATTGCTGGCCTTACGCCCAGACGTCCATTTTATTTGGGCTTTTTGTCGATGACTAGTTAATTAGGCGAGGTTTAGCAGTGTGTCTGATGGTGGTCAAAGCTTGATATCTGCGTGGGGGCTGAAAAACATTCTACCACTAGACCACTGACTCATCGACCCTACTGTTAAGAAAGTGAAGTAAATGTGGTACAAAAAGAAGAAAACTAATCCTACTCTGCTTGTCACGTGGAAATATTGGAAATTCATCCAGTCACATTTTATTTTTAAAAATTGAACTACTTACTAAAATACTAAGTAGTATAAATTGGTCAGTAGAATTTTCAGGTGACAGGAGAATAGGTAAGCTCCTAAAACAAATGCCAATTGAAGTCAATAAAATCTCCCTATGAATAGAACAGTGATGAATATAAATCCACGGTACGATTGGCGAACAGCTTTTAGAGGGGCATCTTTAATTCCAAATAAGAAGTTATGAAGGATGTGATCTACTGAAATTAGTGGAAGGAGAGTTAATCACTAATGTCACCATTTCTAGTGATGTATGGTGACAGTGCTGGGATTTTGCAAATTGACAGAGGTGAGCATTTATTATCATTATTCCCTTGGGTTCCGAGTGGAACACAGTAGCGCATCACCATCTTATTCTGTTTTATGTAATACTTTCTATCAAGTCAACGACAGGTAGCTGTTGATGAAAGTGTGCATTTGGAGATGCTTGACAATAGTACGGAAAATTAGTATTTTGTTTCTTATGCTGTTTGCAGTAGATTTTCAAGCTGATTCCGGAATAATGATGGTCTGTTTTGTTTTCCCGACACTGCCTTTGACGTCATCAGCCTGTAGTTTAAACGACGCTAATCAGACTGAGTAAGTGAAGGAGACGACGCCCTCACGATGCCTCCCACTGATGGTGATTGGTGCATGTTGTTGTTTTATTTTGGGTCATCGTGTATCTTCACCATCTTTGTTTTTCACACATTCATCTGAAGTCTTTACTTCTCTGCCTCTTCTACCAACTTGGCGGTTTCCAACTGTAGATCTTCCCAATTTATGAGACTTGAAACACATCTGGGAAGTCCATATCTTTAAGGTTCTTCTATCAGTTCTACGCATGTCCTCCACCTTACTTCCGACGATCTACCATATGATCCAGTTCACTACAATCAGGAATACCGTCGGTGATAATGGACAGCCTTGTTTTACTCCTGTCTTCACTCCAGACGCACCCTTAAGCTTTCCTTTGTGAATCACTTGGCATGTGGCGTTATCAGATAGCTGTTAGATTATTTTTTTAAATGAAGCTTTGAAGCGCTCCGTAGTGTTGAAAGATTTCAAAGTATCTATTGAAACCCTTATTACTTGTTGCTGAATTCAAATCTCTCTAGGGACATACGATCACTCACTCAGTGTTTGTGTGTGTGTATGTTGCAGTTACTTCGTTTAACAAATGTAACTTAAGTGAGACGAAACGCGCATACTGGATTCCACTGTCAATAGACACCACTCATTAACTAAACAGCATCACTGTTAACCTAAAAGTATCGTCAAACCATTGGTAATCGGGGCAGGGAACATGTGCAGGTGAATATAAAACTTGGGCACTGTGGTAGAGCATAACTCCATTATGGGTAAGATTTTATTTTCATAAATCACACAGTGTTGTACAGTAAGTAATATTAACTGATGACCACGTTTCGAGAACAAACTATTGCTCATAATCATATCAAGTCACTCACTCACACAACTTTTTTCCTTCATTTATATAAATGAGTGGAATTGATGATTAAATATTTGAATAAAAATGAATATAGGATAATGTACATTCAGAAATAACTATATGAGTGTTATTGATCAATTACAATCAGATGGGAAATGAGACGAATGTTTTTATAGTCAAAATAAGTAAGTCACTTGTTAGAATGTTGCGATGTGCTTGAATTGAAATAGAATTTTAAGATTATTTTATTATCCTCTTCTGATTGGACTGGTGGTAATAATATCTTCCATACATATCTGTGGTATTTGCATTGAGTCATTTCTGTTGCATGTGTTGGGTGTAGACTACTCGATGAAACAGGCCGGATTCAGTAATCAGTCTCTCTGGGAGATGGTTGAAATTCTAAGAAGTAATATAGGTAGCTGGAGAGAGATTGATTACTGAATCCTGCTTGGTTCATCGAGTAGTCTACACCCAACACATGCAACAGAAGTGACTCAAAGCAAATACCAGATATATGGAAGATATTATTACCACCAGTCAGTCAGTCAAATCAGAAGAGGATAATAAGTAATCTTAAAATTATATTTCAATTCAAGCATATCACAACATTCTAAGAAGTTACTTATTATGACTATAAAAACACTCGTCTTATTTCCCATATGATTGTATTTGATGAATAACACTCAAATTATTATTATTTCTGAATGTACAAAATCCCATATTGATTTCTATTCAAATGTCTAATCATCAGTTCCACTGATGTATATAAATGAAGCAAGAAAGTTTATGTGAGTGACTTGATATGATTATGAGTGGCAATAATTTGTGCTCGAAACGTGTGGTCATCAGTTAATATTACTGTACAACCAACACTGTGTGATTTATGAAAACAAAATCTTATCCATAATGGAGTTATGCACAGGTGAACACTAACAAGATAGTTTCGACCCAGTAAAATCAATCAGTTCACGGGGGATCTCAAAAGAATGATGATTTCAGTAAACAACAATAATAGTAATAATAATGACAGCAGCTGCAGCAGCCATAGCAACAACAGCTGATATCTCTTGTGTAACAGGTGGTTCTTGTCCCCCAGTAACTCTGTGACTGGTCTAGTGGATACCGTTTTGAAACTATGGGTTTCATAAAAAAACACAAAAGCATCTGGAGTAAAGAATTCAACACACACACACACACACACACACACGGAATACTAGTTTACACAAATGCGTCTAGTGTATAAACACTGAGTGAAGCGAATGACTATTTTTTTTCTCAGTAGACTGCTAAATCAATAAGTGTAGTGTTCACCTTGACCTCGGACTATAAATAAAGAAAAAGGTGTGGAACCTAGACTATGCATTGAATAACTTACAGGTATGATATCACACACACTACTGATCGACTGATGTGAGCACCCATGTTAAGGGTGCTTTCCAACTAAAGGAAACAATAATATTTATAATATATTCCGTCGTCCTTTATGGCTGTGAGACCTGGCCATTGAGAGTGGAAGATGTGTCTGCGTTCTATCTCCCGTGTGAAGTGGTATAATAAGGTGAGCAATATTGAGGTAAGGCATCGGTCGAATGCTAGGTAAGGAGGGGAAATCAATCGACGAGGCTGTGAAATTACATCGACTGAGATGGTTAGGACATGTGTTACGTATGCCTAGCAATTCATCGCCTTCCTCGACGGGCAATGTTAGTCAGCTGACATAGGGTCAGGCTGGAAAAGAGCTAGCGGCGGTCAAACCAAAACATGGTACCAGTCAACGAAATCTACAACAGTTAGTCTAAGCCATCCACGTAGTAAGGTGTAGACAGGCTTCCTGGTTGAGGTCCTCGAGACGGTAAAAACCAGTAGTTGGAAACAATTGGTGACATGGCTCAAAGTGATCGTCCTCAATGGCTGGCGCAGATGCATCCACTCCTTGTGACTTATGATTTCCAATGAAGCTGTTTTGTTCTTCGTTATTACTATTCCTTTGTGTCACACCAATGTTTACTGTCTATATTATGCATTTCTCCTACTTTCTTCTCTTGCTTTGTGTGCTACAAAGAGGGAGTGTGGCAACTTGAAATGCCTCACATATGTGCAAAGTTCTATGTCGAAAACAGACAGACGACTGGATTAAAACAGTACCAAGTGTGCCTTAGACAAGTCTAAGTTTTGGTGTTAACTGGCCCTCATCAGTCAGTAAAGGAGCTAATTGATATCCTCCACAATGACTGTAACCCGTATATTGAACATTCGCTTAAAGTTAGTGGGTTTGTGTCAAAAAATTTACTAAAATAAAACACAATTTTCTTAATTTAATTCTCAGATATTGTAGTGTAGGCTTCTGCACGTGAAATAACAATCTACTGATATCGACTAGGTGTGTGTGGGTGTGTATCACATCTCCTATTGCTGTTAATGTCTACACAGAGATAAATTAGTGCATACTTTAGAAACAAAGTGAGAGAGAGGGAATATGATTAGCCAAATGCATTCCGTGTGTGCATGATGAGTGCCTGCAGAGATTACCTCTTCTGAGAGGTGACAATTAATTCACTGAGAGCTATTCAATCACACACACAAACACACAGGCAGACTTGAAAATATACACAAATGCCTGATAGTAATTTTGATGAAATGTGCAGCTCTATCTTTTTGCCATTCAGAATACAAAGATGGAATGAACAACTGTGACTACTGCGTAATAATTGTGTTTTGATAAATAGATATATATTTCTGTGTTTCTGTGTAAGTCACGTGATGCTATAGCTATGCGTTTTTTTTGATGAATCATTCAACGACATTTGAAAATCAAAGGTGTATGCCGAAGGTAAATACACAAAGCGAATTTATACTGTTTTCTGAAACTTTTCCAAAAATAGCAAGTACTTTGGTATTTCGGTAATCCCTTTTGTCTCAAAACATACTAAATATTCTCAAGTGTTGGTTTGTAGGGATTTGATTTGGTTACAGGATTTCATCATGAGCTGACATTAGTTAGAGAACCATTGGAAAACCTGGGAGTAATGGACAGCTGTTTCGTCCTAGTCTGGGACTCTTTATCATTACGCACCCACCAGGCTTCGAACCCAGGACCTTCTGGTTACAAGGAGAGCTCGTATACCATTTATCCACTGGCACCCGATCCAATGGCCCATGAATTCTAACTTCTGCCAATGCACGACATAGCGCGACCCCTAGCCAATGTCTTCGGCGAGTATTTGTCCTCACGCCCAACCTGCTGCACCCTACTTCATTCATTTGCGTTCTGAATAGAATATAAGGCTCCAAGCTTTAAACTTTGAACAGTAGCGTTGGGGACGTTACCACTCTCCTACTTCCAGGCTTCCCATTTCCCTTCGGCTTTATTAGCTGGCTAGTAAGTAAACTGGACGAAACTTTGCGGAGTGTGTGCTTCTGGGACTGAGAATTGAACCTAGACCTCCAGTTTGGCAGTTGGTGAGCATTCCATGCACAGCGCTGTTATTGTCGATGCTGCGATTCGAATGTTAGTGTGGTAAAAAAGAACAATGTCCATAGGGTCTAGCACAGTAACTAGACATGCAATTCTTGATGACAATAATTTTTATTATAATAGCATGCTGGCAGATTTTCTCAAAATAAAAAAATGTAGCACTGCAAACGTAGTGTTGCCTTGCATACCTGAGCGGTCACATGAACTTTGATTAGTGTGTAGGCACTGTGGTATTAAGTAATTCCATATTAGTTTGTTTATTAGATGTATCAAAGAAAAAGTATCATTTACTGGATGACGTTTCGAACAAAATTTATTGTTCATAATCATATCCCCAATTATAATCACACGACTTCGCAACTTGAGTTTTATAGTTTTCTTTGTCCTCTCCTATTTGTCGTCGTTGGGGTAGTAGCATTTTGCAGATATCTGGGTGGATATGTGTTGAATCATTCCTATTACATGTATTTGCAGTTGATTCGATAAACAAAGCTTCTGTTAGTAAGTTCTGAGGTCTTCCTTCCATTGAATACTGTGGTCGGTTACTATGCAGTGACTGGTTTGTTCACTTAATCTTGAAATTCACCACAGTAGAGTGAAGATTTTTAATCATTAAATTTTTATGTATGAGGGAAATCAAACATCACTGCGAAGGTGTTTCGTCACATTTTGCGACTCTTCAATAGTGCACAGTTAAGAATTAAATATGGAATCAGACCTAGGAGCTTTAAGTTATTGGAATCACTCCTTTTGGGTAATTGGGCACATTTTCACCTGGTTACTGGTTTCACTACCTGAGGAGGTAACAGACAAACCCTGATGAAGAGTCTCAGGCTAGAACGAAACAGATGTCAAGTGTGCTCCTTAATTTCTATTTATCTTTAAGGGATATAGGTTCATGGCGAAGTGGACAAAACTTAAAACCTGAACAGGAAAATACAGCTTGCTGGTGACTTTATTATCAAGCAACCACACGTGTCTGCATATTACGTTTTCTTCATTCATTAATAAACAGATACGCTAGATCATTTGAATTTTATTTACTTCCTATCTCTCCCTACTTTCACCTTTTATTTGTACTTCAAGCGCACTTTTTACAGAAGTAAAGTTATTTGCTGGCTTATCTGATAGTATTACTATTAACACTGTTATTCATTACTTCCGTTCCTTTATTTCACTCGCTAATCTGCTATCACTTTCAGCCTGGCTCCTAAACTGTCTACGAGCTTCCATTTCCCTCCGTTCGAATGGTGGGTGTTCGCCATCTCATAATCGGACGCACACCCAACTATCTTTACTTCTTATTCGAGCTCCACTAGATGATGGCCTGTCTAGCGTGTTATGTCATTGGAATATTTCCTCAACCCAGGGTATGATGCTCAATCCTTTCATCTGCATTTCCGTCTGCAAATCTGTTGGCTAGATAATAATTTCTTGGATGAGTCGCTTTTAGGCATGTTAAAGATACAATTCACAATCAGGGGAGAAGTCCTATGCTCCATTGTTGGTGCTATTTAATGCATATCCGAACCCCGGGACCTGTATTAACCCGGATACCACCAACCAAGAGACAATAAAGCCGTAACTGAAATTCACCAAAAAGAGATTCTAAAAATAAAAGAGAGGCAAAACTTACAGTGGCATCTGGATTTTCACTGTTCTTCACTTTACTTCTTAATTTGTCATAGTCCAAACGATATGACTCTAAATGGCCACGTTCCTTCTGCAGAGAAAGAAGAAAAGAGAAAAGCACAGAATTTTCATGTGTTAGCTGAATCGATGAGGCTGTGAAATTAGATTGACTGAGATGGTTAGCACATGTGTCACGTATGCCTAGTCATCTCCTTCCTCGACGGGCAATGTTAGCTGACATAGCGTCGGGCTGGAAAAGAGCTAGCAGTGGTCAAACGAAAACATGGCACCAATCAATGAAATCAACAACAATTAGTCTAAGCCACGTAGGAAGGTGTAGACTTCAAGGTTGGGGTCCTCGGGATGGTAAAATCCAATGACGGCTGGAAACAATTGGTGACATGGCTCAAAATCGTTCTCAATGGCGCAGATGCATCCACTCCTTGTGACTTATGATTTCCAATTAAACTGTTTTGTTCTTCGGCATTATTATACTTTTGTCTCACACTTCTGTTTACTGTCTTTATTATGCATTTCTCCTCTTGCTTTGTGTGCTACATGGAGTGTGGCGACTTGAACTGCCGCACATATGTGCAAAGTTCTATGTCGAAAACAGACAGACAGGTGTTAGCTTGCGCGGCTTTAACTGATTCAAGGTAAGTTAGACGTTGGCACTAAATGACATCAATTAGAGAGAAAGTCATTGGTAAAAACTTTTAACCACTTTCTTTGTGACACTTTGTTAGTACGCTGGGGAAAGACCCAGGGTCTATAGGTTAGGAGGTGAGCTCACTGAGCATTCAATCACTGAGATAAGATCCAATGGTTTATGGATTTTAACTTCTGTCAAGTTGACATATGTATAGCACAACCAGCAAACAATATCGTTGGCGAGTGCCTGTCTTCATACACAACTTGACAGACTCCACTGGTCACAAATTCTTACTAGAGCTCTAAGTGAGTGTGTTACGCACAACACCAACAAAATCACTCCACTCAACTCTTTGTCAACCAAAAGACTCAACAGTGAAAGATGATAAAACCAACATCATCACCTACAGTTGTGAAAACTGCAAAAAACACTAAACTGACCAAAGTTGACGTCCCCTTCGTCTTCGTATCCACGAACACAAGCTAGCCGTCAAAAGACATGACACTCACTCCTTCATATCACCTCACTACATACAGACAACCACGGACATCAATTCGACCGGGACAACCAGAGTTCAAATATTACACAGAGGAAACACCAAGAATGCTAGAGAATTTTTAGAAGCCTGCCTGGTATTCCAGTGAATCGTCAATTAATAGACACATCGAGTTAGACAAAGCTTACCAACCGATAAGAAGGAAATCTCACACACAAAGGGACGGAGTTCAAATCAAGGAAACAATCAGTTGCAATACAAAACACAAAAACAACCAGACACGTTCAAAGTCACCAGGGGAGATGACTAATAAACTCGTGGAGAAATCTAAAAGCTCACTTCAAATTGAAGTATGCGCTGAAGATGCTGCCTAGTAGAGCGATGAAAGCTTCGCAAATAAACTATCCAGCTCAGAGAACACAACCGCATCAAAAACTAGTGACCATTAATTTTGCAAGTCTTTGTTTTAAACGACATGTGATTGCTTCCAAGCTGGACATCAGTGGTGCAATAAGGAGTGCGATAATTGAACACCTGGTTAACACTGATCATTCCATTTCAACAAACGCCTCCTTCAAAGTAATCTACAGAATTAAGAATAACCTACCAAAGGCAATAAGGTTTCGTCTTCTTTGTATCGCTGAAGCTCTGGCCATTCACACAGGAAAACCGAAGATGTGCATACAAAAGAGAATTACTCAACCACTTCTACTGTCTTGATAAAAACTTTTTTGATTTGATTTTTTTATTTTGATGGCTTAATTTTGTTTCTTTGCCTGTTCTTTAATTGCTTATAATTCTTGTATTCATTTAGAACTCTTACGTAATTTCGTATTCTCTACTTTGGTCCTATGTGTATCCTGAGTAAAACTCACTCATTAAACTATTCATATTATTACATAACTTCTTTTTTGACAACTGTTTGTGACAACTCATCACCTTTGTTACTACCCTGATTTCACTAACACCCAATTTTCTTGACTGATTTTGTATTACGTAACTCCGATTACCAATATTCATCTGTTTAGTTAAAATAACCACAACCATTTGACAAACTTAATGTACACATACATACAAAATAACACATATATTTGCAGTTGTACAGCTAAGAAAATGAATTCGCTAAAAACATACTCTTCACTGAACTACGTGTTTTGTTTTCATTAATGCATGGATGGGGATTATCCATGAACACAGTGACAATTAATACTTCAACTAACACAATGGTTATTATTTGTTAATTCCATCGTATACTGAAAAGTATATTGAAAGCCTTCTTGATGATTAATTTTCATCACTTATAGACGACGAATCGACTTTATTAAATATTTCTGAGGCACTACTGATAATTCGCTAACAGTCAATTTCGACCTGCTAATAGATTGTAGTGGCGGCCTGTGTGTATTGAGAAAACAGGCATACATAGGAGCGACAAAAGGATCCCCTCTAGATGATTTATGTCTCATGTAGCAAAAACTCAAAGATTTACAAGCGAACGGCAACAGGTGAAGACAGAAATGGTAAGTACACCCAGCCGACGACAGTAGACACCAGTTATCATCATCATCAGCAGGAGAGATTTGACTGAAGTTGTCTTTTTTTTCTTTCTTTACCGGACAAACGATACGTTTCAAATAAGGGCAACACAGAGGATGATGTTTAAGCCAGGACCAAGATCAGGAAAGCAAAACAGGTGTCGATTATAACTCTGAAATCAGTTGGGACATTCACACCACACTTAGCAGCAGAAGAAACAAGATACGAATTTCGTTTATCATTATTATTATTGTTCCCTTGGGTTCCTAGTGGAACATTGGGCTTCAGCTGCACGTCTCAACTTGCTTCTGTCTTCTGCTGTACTTTTCACTTGCATCCATGTTAGTCCATACTGCTACAACTCCTCTTCACACGATTTCCTTCATGTCACCCTTGGACGCCCACTCGCCGCTCCCCTTTCGGGTTCCACTCGAGCGATGTCCTGACGCGCGATGTCACCCAACGGCCTATTCAGCGGGTGTCCAGTTCATCTTCACTTTCTCCTGCATATTTGTTGGGCGATTGGTTCTTCTTTTGTTTCTTCCCATAGTTTATTTCTTGTTGGTGATTCTTTCCGGCCATCTGGTCTTCAGTATAGAGCCAGCGAAGACAATTGTTGATAAAGGTCTGCAACAGGCTGTTGGAAATGTTCTTTGTGACCTGCCAAGTTTCTGTTCCGTATAGAAGAACTGACTGACTTGACGTTTGCATTGAAAATCCGAATTTTGTTGTTGAGTGTTGCTGAGTGACGAATATTTCCAGATTGGTTTCAGGTTGATGAATGTGTTTCTCGCCTTCCCGATTCTCGATTTGACATCCTCGTCCGTTCCTCCTGTAGTTGAGACAATGCTCCATGCCTAGATAAGTGAATGAAGTGACCTCTTTCAAATCCTTCCCGTTGATGGTGATTGGCGCTGCATGTTGCTGCTGTTGTTCGTCTACAATTGGTTAATGTCAAGTCAGTGTAAGTGCTTCAGTATGGCCCACAGACTTGGCAGGCGCACTAACGAAAGCATTACTGACAGCCTAATGTAGGCTTTCATCACTACCTGCTTTCTTTGTTGCCTTAATACTGAAGATCTATTTGGCTGGACAGAAAAGATAAACAAACAGTCAACAAGGAACTCTAACAGCCAACCACCAAACAACCTACTGCCCATTCAGAAAGAAATGGACACGGATGGATTGGATATACTCTGAGAAGACGTTCAGAGGACATCACACACCATGCAAATCGTCAAGAATGACCAGTGTGTGACATGTAAGACCATGTGATAAAGGAAATGAAACGTTGTGGACAGTCGTAGAGAGGGGAGTGAAATGAAGATGTCAATATTATTTAATTCAGGGGTAATATAATTCAAAGAAAATCCAATAAAATTAACAATTTAAGGAAGGAAGTGTACTTTCACCATTAACACTATTATAAATATTATTGAGGTCAAACCTTATTTCATATATAAAGGCTATCAATCTATAGTCCATTTAATGTCCATATTCACACCTGATTGATTGAGTGTTACCACTTATCTACACATACACACACACACACACATGCAAATACATTTTGAATTACCTACTTATCGATTATCACGTGATAAGGTCTACATAGAGGCACTAATTCTTTAGGAAGTAGTAGTAATGTTCAATCACACGCATACATACCACTGATTTGAAAATTTATTCGGATCAAAAGAGGGGACGTATGTTTGTATGTGTGTGTGTGTGTGGCGGGGAGAGGAAGTGAACATACGTGGAGTTGCTTAGGTGACACACACGCACATACATACATATACTGAAAAATGGTGTAAAATTTCGAAGTGCCTCATGAAACAACATGAAAATTGATTGTTCCAACACACTTTAAGACATATTAACGACAAATCTGTGAGGAAATTTTCTTCCCTTTTATCGAAGTAGTCATCTTCGAACCAGTGGCTGATCGATTCTAACTTCTTCCAATTCATCAGTCGATGTCATCAGCGAGCATCTTCCCACATACCCAGTATGGTGGCCCCCGACTGATCACGACTTTCCACTAGGACTTCAAGCAACTTCACCCTGTAGTCCACTACTTTACTGCGTTAACCGAAATAACCAGCAGTAACGAACAGAAGTTACGATTCACAAGCCATTGGATCGCGGTCCAGGTGGGGCTAAATAGTCAACGAGCTTGGTATTGTGCTGCGTTCGTTACCCATTGGGGAAATGGGTGCGTACTGTTGAAGAGTCCCAAACTAGGAGGAAGAAATAGCTGTCCAGAACTCCCTGGTTTACAGTGGTTCGCCAAATGATGTCAGTTAATGATGGGGACTCAAAAGAGCTTATTTTTCAACGAATCCATCAATTTATTTTTGTATTTTATTGTCCATAAGAGTTCTGTGAGGCATGATAACAAACTTGTGCGATGTCCAACTGATCAGGACGTGTTTAATAATGACCAACTGCGATGATCAATCAATCGTAGTACCCAACCTAACTTTGAAATTTCACGATATATTCCACCATCGTCAACCGGTTCCACTGAGGATTATCTGGTCTTATATCCACAATATAGTTATATGATTATTATTGTTCCCTTGGGTTCCTAGTGGAACATAGGGCTTCAACTGCACGTCTTCACTTGCTTCTGTCTTCTGCTCTGCTTTTCACTTGCATACATGTTAGTCTATACTGTTTCAACTCCTCTTCACACGATATCCTCCATGTCACCTTTGGACGTCCCACTCGCCGCCTATCTTTTGGGTTCCACTCGAGGGCCTGACGCGTGATGTCAGTCGGCGGCCTCCTCAGCGAGTGTCCAATCCATCTCCACTTTCTCCTGCATATTTGTTGGGCGATTGGTTCTTGTTTTGTTTCTTCCCATAGTTTCTTTTTGGTTCTTGTTCTTTCTGGCCATCTGATCTTCAGTATAGAACGAAGACAGTTAGTTGTTGATAAAGGTCTGCAACAGGCTGTTGCAAATATTCTTTGTGACCCGCCAAGTTTCTGATCCGTATAGAAGTACTGACTGACTTGACGTTTGTATTGAAAATCCGAATTTTGTTGTTGATGTTGAATGACGAAGATTTCCAGATCTGGTGGGGTTGTAACTATATTGTGACAACCACAATATAGTTACAACCCCACCAATCCAGTAAAGAACTCAAAGAATCCAGTGTCCGTGTAGTTAGTCACATCGAATTATTTCCTATGCACCGGGGTTTTAGGTGCCGGTATATCACTTCAATTGTCAGGAGTTAGAATTAGTGGGACACTGGAGTCCAATCTGCTCCTCCACACTATTAGCTCAATGGGGAATGAAGACCAGCAGTGGAATCCACAATGCCGATTTCATCCTATTTGGGAATCGCCACACCTGAATGTACTTGTGTTGCCGGTGAGTCATGGTGTTTCGCCAAGACTCGAATCCGGAGCCCATTGCTTTAAACTCCAAAGTGTTATCCAACAAACCGCTTGCGTAAAAGGAGCCATCCCTTGTGCAATGGTTAGCAGTTATTATTTGTTTAAGACAATTTTGGGATCATCATATATTTCGCCCTCCTCGCGCGTTTACAGCGCAACTAAACTACAAACAAAAATAATCTTTTCCATCCTATAGAAAATAAAAGAAACCAAATTGGCACAAAAATTCTATGACATCTAAAAATCAGTTTTTATGGTTTAAGTCAGTTTTGTTTTCCCTGTTGATTTGTTGGAGCAAAATGTACAATCTCGGTTGACGTGTCACCCCCTAGTACGGAAATCTTAATGATGTCTGAGGATTAACTGGTTGTTATTTGGCGACTGGAAGCCGAATCCAGCGTGCACACTTCGTCCTATTCAACAGTCATCAACTGGATTTCCCTGTATCCCCAATGTAAAAACTAAATTTTTACATGGTTAATTTCTGTGGAAAATGTTGTTTTATTTACTATGGGACAAAAAATATTGTTTCTGTGCATAGTTTAATTGCACTTTAAACAAAGGGGTTGGGGTGGGAGGAGAGTAAAGTAGAACATATGATCCAAAGAGTGAGTGAAAAAAATGCACTCTATTTAGAAGAAAGTACATGTGGCACAAAAATAAGTATTTCTTAAATCTATGGACAACAACTAATTATATAAAAATAATCCATTGTACGCAAAAATTTTACATACAAATATTAATTAATATGGAAAATTCAATGAAATTGATTATTTTTTGTGCACTTGTTTTCTGTGTGTGTACAGAGTTCAAATATTGACAAAACTGTTTGAAATATTTATTGATTAATCAGTTACAACTGTTTGTGAAGCATATTTATGATTATGAAGAGATATAGTTAATATCTCTCTCTCTCTCTCCTTCTCTCATACACACATACAAACATATATATAACAGAAACATTTATGCCCAAGCTGGGTGTTCGTGCTGTGGTTGTGTTACAGGATTGATTTCAGCGAGAACCAAGTATTTGGAAGCCTCCTTGTAAATAGAGTTGTTATTAATATGATTATTATTATTCGGCCCTTGGATTCCCAGTGGAACATAGGGTATCAGTCACTGGCACACATCCCTTTGTATTCTGTTGTTTCGCTTATTTTTTAGTCACTTCCAAGACTGTCTACCCACCAACATTCATTTCCTACTCCTCCTCTTCATAAGGCCTCCTCCGTGTCATCCTCGGCTCGACCACGCCCGACTCGTCGCTTCCCATATTCGAGTTGCTTGAATATCTCCCTCAGTTTGTATCTCCAATCTATTTACTTGTATTGGCTTCTGTACATCCGTTCGTCGGTTCGCCATATCGTCAGAACTCATTACTGGTCACCCATTCTAGCCAGTAGGTCATCTGGTCTTCAGTATTCAGGCAACGAAGGAGCCTCCTGTTGACGAATGTCTGCAGTAACCTCTTTTGAGATGCTGTCGAGCCATATTGAAGCACTTACTTGACTTAACATTCATGTTAAAACTTTGAATTTTATTCCTTGAAACAAGTGCTGTGATTCTACATACCGATGTCAGAGTACTGAAGCTTGGCTAGCTTCGACATGCTGCTTGTCATTAAAATGATGCTGTCTGACCATTTCTCCATGAGCAATGGTGACTGGTGTTTGTCGGTGTTGTTGCTTGTCGAGTATCCTCATAACCACTGTCTTTTCTATGTTCACCAGGGGTCTTACTACTTTCCAGTAATCCTCCCTTAGGCAAACCTGTCAGTTTTCGCTTCTACAGATATCTTCGAGCTAGTGAGACAGAATTTGGACAAGAAACCATCCGCGCAGTTCACTTCTTGTTCTTTATTGATTTGGTTAGTTTTAATCTATGCCATTATGCCCCTTGTGTGTGTGTTTGTATGTGTGAGTATCCAGAGTGACTCGATTACACCAGACTTCTAGGAAATCTCTGATATTCATTAGTTAGTATTTCCTTCATTTAAAAAGTCTCCATATATTTTCCCATCTCGAATTTCTATTCACAGTCACGTACACAGACATTCATCGACATGAATGAGTATAGAAAACCACTAAAAACCACGGAGTACTGGGCAGTTGCTTTGTCCGCCCAGTTTTCAACTCCTCAATAGTAACCACCAGGATTGGAATACAAGAACCTTAAGGTTACGCGGTGAATTCCTTTGCCATTCAGCCATCTGATCCCGGAAATGGCCCATGAATTCTAACTTCTGTTGGGTCTTATCGTGTGTTTTTTTGTCATCACAGTAAGGGGAGTGATTTTTATTCTTTTTTCCATCCCTCTGCATGTGCTGAGTGGAACGTGGGACTTAAGGCTCTTTTGCTACTGGAGATTTAGCAGTGAGTTGTTTCTATTTACAGACTGGGATTGCTCGTGGCCTGATACACTGAACTGTCTCACTTTTGCGAGTTTACTAGTGATTGCCAGTTAACTAGGCAAGGTCAAGGAGTGTTTCGGTGGCCGAGAATCTAACCTAGACCGACCGAGAGGTTCGCAGATGTGAAGCTTTCAGTGTTTTAGCAGTGATTTCGGAAATATTCTTACTTGAATCACCAGACGACATCACTAGGGAAAATTGATTTGGTGCTTACCACCAGCTATTGGCTCTTTAAAAGAAGCTTTCTGAAATTCTAGTGAGGAGTTGTGACTAGTGCGGCCTACCAAGTCAGGCTAGAGGAAAGTTACTCCCCGATGATACTGGCTGGCGACCGGGCTATATATGGCTAATTGGCAGAAACTGGAATTCATGGGCCATTGGATCGAGTCCCAATCGGCTGAATGGTCTACGAGCTTGCTAGCCTTGTAACCGGAAGGTCCTGCCCTCGGACTCTGATGGCTTAGTACTGATGAAGAGTTCAAAACTAGGACGAAACAAATTTTGCAGTACTCTCCGGTCTCTTAATGGTTTACCAACTAGTGGTAGCTAGTGATCAAACTTGTATCCATACAAAACAAAACTTGAAGCTTACTTGAATGTCAGGCCAGTCCACCGTTAGAAATTGATGCAGTACAGTCAGTGTTTTCTTTTCCAGCAATGAATTCCTTCGGTGTTCAGCTGCTGCCACGCTGCGACCATATTCGCCGCATTTCTTCAATGCCTCACCTAGAATTACAAAAGCAGAAAAAAATAAATGACCAAAATCAACAATCTTTAACAATGTTGAGTAGTTTTATTGATTTTTAAGGGCCTTTGAAGAATTGTCATTTGAAGTGATGACAACCCATGGGATGCATCAGGAATGTCCACTGAACACACATTTTTTAAAATTTCAACGTATGCGTACTAATGGAAGTGACCCAAGCTACTTTTAGCGACTTAGGGATTGACCTCATACTAGGGTGCAATCCTGTAGACTTGGAGTGTGAGGATGACATCGCCATCCTAGCTGAAGGCGCCCGCGAAACTCAGAGTCTTCTCAGTATGTTTGGTATGCATTTCGATCCTCTCAAATGTACGATGGTGATGCGGGATTGAACTGCACCGACTCCTATCTTGGAGATAGAGAATGAAGTGGTGTAGCATTCTGACCACTTGACTCATCTGGAAAGTTGCATCAGCCATGATGGAATGATTGCTGACGAAATCTTGGCTAGTAAACAAAAGGCTTGTGAGGAATTTTTCAGCTTACATGAATCCTGACGTAGGCATGAAATCCAACCGGTACCAGTATCGATAAAAAGTCGCGTGTACTGCACGGCAATTCGCCATGCTCTCCCTTAGGGCTGTAAGATATGGCCGTTGAAAATGAAAAAATTGGTTTTGTTAGACCACAGATTTCTGCGTCCGATCTCGCATGGTAAGTGTACCTAGAATCGTATTCGTTATTTACACACGACTACAGTTCAGCGTAAGAATTCACCTCAGTTTCACTAGATAAAAATTACCCTCTTAAGAATCAAAAAAGGCATTCACACTTGCTAGACGGCTTAAATGTTAATCAAGAAAGCAAACGAAATAACGTGACAGTGACGAATTTTCAGTGACATTTGCAGAACTAGAAAATTTAATACCTCGTAATAACAGTTCGCTTCATTCACTTATCTAGGGAACATTGTCTCAACTACAGGAGAAACGGACGAGGATGTCAAATCGAGAACCGGAACGGAGAGAAACACATTCATCAACATGAAACCAATCTGAAAATCTTCGTCACTCAGCATCAACAACGAAATTCGGATTTTCAATACAAACGTCAAGTCAGTCAGTTCTTCTATACGGATCAGAAACTTGGCGCGTCACAAAGAATATTTATTGCCAACAGGTTGAGGACCTTTATCAACAACTGTCTTCGCTCTATACTGAAGATAAGAAAGGTCCGGAAAGAATCATCAACAAGAAACTATGGGAACAAACAAATCAAGAACCAATCGCCCAAGAAATATGCAGGAGAAAGTGGAGATGGATTGGACACTCGCTGAGGAGGCCGCTGGGTGACATCGCGCGTCAGGCAGTCACTCGAGTGGAACCCGAAAGGGAAGCGGTGAGTGGGACGTCCAAGGGTGACATGGAGGAGATTGTGTGAAGAGGAGTTGAAACAGTATGGACTAACATGGATGTAAGTGAAAAGTACGGCAGTAGACGGAAGCAAGTGGAGACGTGTAGTTGAAGCCCTATGTTCCACTAGGAACCCAAGGGAACAATAATAATAATAATAGTTCGCACTAGAACCTAGATGACCAGTCGCTGGGCTGTTTGAACTGCTTCTGATCTCTAAGCTGAGTCGAAATCGCGTACACTGCACTGAGATGGGCTGAATCTGAAAACAAGCAAAATTACCGTCAAGTGTTCAAATCACTTCCATCTAGCTAACGGGCAAGTTAGCACTACTGGTTCACTTAGGTGGTAACAAGTATAGCATATGCCACTTCGCTTGACAACTTTTTTCTCTTCTCAATTACCAGTCATGATATCAAGCAGGTCACTTATTTATGATCAGTAGCTTTGAACTGTAAAATTCATAAATGATGCACTTAAGATACTATACTTAGAGATACTTAGGGTTCTTTCTAGTTATACCCCTACTTTCACATGAGTGAAGTTCAGTTCATTAGAAGCAAGATACCTTGCATGTGAGTTGCATTAAGCATTATTATTATTGTTACAGAGGACTGATTTCGTTTGGATTAAATAAGTAGTGGTAGTAGTAGTAGTAGTCAGGGTTGTGTCCCAGTTATACCTGTTGACATGTCTCACCAATGCTGATATCCATCGGTAGGAGCAAATCATTATCTACATGAACTACTTACATCACGCCTACATGTCCATACATGTTTATCAACCAGAGCGGTGTTTAAAAATCTCATCTCCATGGTGCAAACATGACTTGTAACCAGTCATTTCCAGCCAGGTTCGAACCGCACTTCACCAACAGCAACCTGTGGGCAACTGTACATTATCATTAGCCATCTTCCATACAATAAGAGAGTGGGTGTATGTGTGGCTCGTACAGACCGGCGCATGAAAAATCTGTTCAAGACTAGCTGAATTCTAACCAGTGATGTATAGATTACGAAACTAAGTGCGTGCTGATGAAGAGTCCCAAACTAGGATGAAACAGCTGTTCAGTACTCCCAGGTCTCCCAGTGGTTCTCTAACTAATGTCAGCTCATGATGAATCCTGTAACCAATAAAAATTTGATTTTTTTTTATTTACAGCTTGATTCCACATCGTATTTTCAGTACAAGTATGGAATTTTCAGCATGGATATCGGTAGCCCAAATTCAGGCCGACCATAGATATCGGGTGTGCGCCGGCAGGGGATCGAACCCTGGACCATGTGCATGGTCGGCGACATTAGAAGTTGATATTGTTGGGCCATTAGATCGGGTCCAAGTACCCCACTTTGACACCGGGAGGTCCTGGGTTTGAATCTCAATGGGTGCGTATTGTGAAGAGTTCCCAACTAGGACGAAACAGTTGTCCAGTACTCCCTGCAGGTTTTCCAATGGTCCTCTAACCGACATCAGCTCATGATGAAATCCCGTAAACATAAGATTCATGAGTTTGTGAAACTTTTTCTTGGTACATCGCCTACACACTTATTCGTTAGTCTACTCAGCTCATTTAAATACAAAACGGATTTATTATAACGCAATTAAGTTATTCTCATACAAATATTATAAGTTTAGATCATACGAAATTTTTTTTTAAGTCAGTAAGTAGTCTAATTCGTTCGAACAGAATGTGAACGATAATCAGTCGGTTGAATAGTCGATCAATAAATAAGTGGACTAATTATTCTTTTATTTATCTCTGTCTACTCTACATGTCATTTGCTTACAATGCATGTTATTCATATATATAGGAATAGGAGATTAGTTAGGCCATTATTGATTAGTTGTTAGGTCGATTGAAAGGGCATCAAGTGTGAATAGTAATCAAAAAGCGATATGTATATTATGGCTTGCTTTATTTAATTTAGACGAAAATAAAAAAATTTTTGTCTGACAAATGCTTGTGCAATAACTTTTCAGAGCAACCTGATCACATAGACACGTACTTGCCATAGACATACAGGCTTAAAAAAAGGTCAAAATATTTAAGGGTCAAGATCACAGGTAGACAATAGGTAGGCAAAAAGAATGGGGGTGAGGACACATTACTAAGCAAAATGATGAATCTTGGTTTTTGAAAGGCATGTTGAAAGTTAAAAACAAAAAAATTATTATTTGCAACAATTAGTGAATCAAATTTAGGTCGTTTTATGACTAAGACTTAAACTAATTCTAAGTGTCTAACCCAAACCTGTTTTGTATATATCGGATCACAGCATCAGAAAGATAGTGTCACACATCCTAATGTGCTTACCAGTTTACTAACTGTATTTACGGTTGCATTATTTACTTAGCTAGGAAGAACCCACCAAATTCTGTAGGTTAGGGCCTACAGAACAAGAACAAGTTCTTTTCCATCCCATCGTGTCTCGAGTAGAACACCGGGGGTTCCAAGATTGAGCTTTGCAGTCTGAATAGTTGCGGTGAGGATTTTTATGACATGAGATTGGCAACCTAACGTCTCACCTTCCTTTTTTCACCTCACTTACTACCGGCTAAACGAGGTTTACCAGTACGTTGGTGACCAGCGACTGAACCCGGATCAAATGACCACTTTATATACGATAAGTCTCGATTAAGGATTGTAACCGGTATTCTTTCCATTTGTTCAGAGGGGAAAAAACTGCTCCAGTGGCGAAAATCTCCATTCAGCTCGGTTATATCCCATAACTTTCAACCGACTACACTACACTGTCCTCAAGCTCCTATATCCGCCTTCTTGTCCCCACATGATCTCCTCTATGTCATCCTCGAACGCCAAATTTTTCGCTACCCATCCACGTTTCACTCGATGTCCTTGAAAATCTCCAGTCTCCATTTCTTATTGCTTGTTTGTTGGTTAGGCAAACAGACTGTTGACTGGTTCAGTGTTCAGCCTGATAGAAATCCTTGTTGCCGGCCGCCATCTGATCTTTATAATTGAGGCAAAGAAGGCGGCAGATGATGACGAATGTGAAAGGAGCGGCCTATTGGAAATTCTTTTGGTGGTAGACACGGCAATTCTCTGAATTACACTGATTTTACACATCAGTAGTAAGCTTTCTTCTCTGTAGACTGATTCTTTTGTGATGGTTAACCTATTTATATATTTAAACTCAATTAAATTGCTTACGAAACTGCAATTCAAAAATGTTTCCTATTGACTTAATCTCCACTCGGTAATAATAAAATAAAGCCAGATGGTAGATAGTTGTAAATAACCAGCTTATCTTTCCAGGTACACACACACACACACAAACAGAATGAGTGAGAGGGGGGTAGAGTGGTGAGTGGCGTGGATAAAATATTCAGGTTAAGGAAATCCACTACTGTACATAATTATAAAGTGTATTCAAATCAACCCAATTATATATTTATTATTATTTTTTGAAAATCTATTTTATTTCGACATTTCAATGCACGATAAAAAAATATTCTGAATATGGCGTTCACATCCAGCCATCTGTAGTGATTCAAGTTGGAAGATATGTAATGGGGGCGGGTGTGCCACAGTAATGGGACAGGGGAAGGGAATTTAATTTCAGAAAACGAACCATCTGGGTCAGTTAGACTTGCAAAAAGATTTTCCATACTGACCATAGCATAATTGCGAGTTCTTACGATGACTTTGTCCAAATCCCAAGTCCGAGCCTTGTTCTCCGATCGATAATATTCGGTTAGATACGCATGTCACTGGCGAATATTGGCGCTATTAAGTCGTTCACTATTGTTGGCAGACATACAAACAGAAGGATGCTTATACTTTTAGAGGCTTGTGCAACTAGGGTCTATAAACCCGATCTCTGTGTGCAGAGGGAAACGATTCATTTGAATCGACTCTGGTGATATCCATTTACTCTGTCAACTGTTATTATTGCTATTTTATATTATTGTATCTCTTATTATTATTATTATTCCTGTTTCGTATTTCTTAACATTTTCAAGTTCCTGTGTTGGGTGATTGGAGTTAATCGGTTTGAGGCTATTACCCTGGGTCTCTGCATTCTGGAAGAGAATGATGTCTATCTGTCTGTTTTCGACAGAACTTTGCACATATGTGCGGCAGTTCAAGTCACCACACTTCCTCTTTGTAGCACACAAAGCAAGAGGAGAAATGCACAATAAAGACAGTAAACAGAAGTGTGAGACAAAGGTATAATAATAACGAAGAACAAAACAGTTTCATTGGAAATCATAAGTCACAAGGAGTGGATGCATCTGCGCCAGCTATTGAGAACGATTTTGAGCCATATCACCGATTGTTTCCAACCATTGGTTTCTACCTTCCCGAGGACTCCAACCAGACAGCAGTCTACACCTTCCTTCGTGACTGGCTTAGACTAACTGTTGTAGAGTTCATTGACTGGTGCCATGTTTTCGTTTGACCGCCGCTAGCTGCTTTCAAGCTAACATTGCCTGTCGAGGAAGGCGATGACTAGGCATACGTAACACGTGTCCTAACCACTTCAGTCAATGTAATTTCACAGTCTCGTCGACTGATTTCCCCTCCTTACCTAGCACTCGACCGATGCGTTACCTCAATATTGCTCACCTTATTATACCACTTCTCACTCGAGATAGAACGCAGACACCTATGATCAAAGACAGCTAATCTTTCCATGTCTTCCGGTCTCAATGGCCAGGTATCACAACCATAAAGGAGGACGGAAGAGAATGATACACCCCATAGAACATAATTTCAGAGTGTACCGATTGGTGACCACATTGGAAACTTGACTGGAAGCCAATTCGATCTACTACTACTTCTTGGTGACCAGTTAGTGTACACAGTTAACGTTCCCAAGCTAAATATACGGATACAAACACTGTCACAAAACACGTTTTCAATATCTGACACTTACGCGTCACTAGGCAACGCACCTTCCAGTCTCCAGGGGATTTTTACTATTAACTTTAGCATTGACCAAAGCCCAAGATAAAGAAGAGTAGTCACTTTTAGAAATGTAAGAGGGCTGTTATACATATATACAATTAGCATATGGATGATCTGACACAGCCACAAAGAGATGCAAGGTTAACTTTCTATGAGAAACAACCAATCAAAAGACTGTATTTTCTACTAACAATAATCTACAATAATGTACATTAAAATCTATAAATATGTGTTGATTTTCCTTAATAAACGATCTCTTGCCTGGCCCTTGTCTTCTGTTGTTACAGAAGTACTAGCACTTACTCCATCCCCAAATAGGATAAAACACACACGTCCCGCATTCATCTGTCAGCCACTGTTAACCAAATTCACATCAACTTAGCGCCAGAGCATTGCGAAAATCACCCCACTAAGAGCCCGTGTGTTAAAATAAATCGATCAGCATTTCATTCCCGTAAAATTCAAAGTAGATCCAAATTATTAACCATTGTTTGTGAGTTGGTGCTTCAAGTGTGCAATGCTTGTAAACCAAGTGCACGGCCCTGATTCGATTCATGACTGACACTCGTTCCTAGACCTCGATAACTGGTGGTAAGCCTGATAAAAAGGGAAGAGTGTTGAGCATGAGACTAAAAACCTTAACCAAAGCTCAAAGCTTGAAATCTTCCCTATGCACCACTCAGAACGAAAAGGAATGAATATAAAATAAGGCGATTCTCAATCAAGAGGTGGGTGGCTTTTGTGGCTCTGCAGTAAAGAAAGTGGCGTTTGAAAAGGTGGATGCTGGAATTTCAGTCTCATTATAGGAGACGCGAGCATTCTCTGGGATGTATATACATCCAGTTGTCGAGAACTGAAGTGGACGAGACACACGCTCTAGATTTTAATGTCAGCCACCACTGATATATAATAATGCTGACCTATCAGTACATATCTCGAGTTTAAATTTATTATCCAGACTGTTTATCATAGTTGTATAGAAGCTAATTGATTCATAGGTTTTTACTTTAAGCACGCACACACACACACACATTAACTTCCCATTAGTTTCCAGTTTTTACATTCACTTCCGGTGAAATATGCTAGATTTGTTTCTAGAATATTCTACTAATTTTCGTTTGCATCAATAATGCCACACAAGGAGACAGAAAATTTCGAGATGTTGAGTTATTTACCCTACAAGTAATTATAATTTATTCAGTCAACTATTATGAATGTTTTTTCTCCCCCAAACCATAGTGTTATTTATCTCCTAAAAGAGGGAGAGAGGTATTCATAAAACTCTTTTCAACTTGATCTAATTTAGTTGATATTGCCTAGCAGTGGAATCCCACATGCGTGGATTTCAGCTGTAGATAGAGTTAAGCAGGAAAGCTGGATATTGAGTTATGAATAGAAGAAATCAAAAGTGAGTCCGCTTTTCCACTTATGTGGGAGGTATCTCTTTAACTCAGGTGTCATGGATGAAAATGGCAAGACTAGACTGGCTAAGGGGAAGAAAGACAGGCATTCGTTACTGTAGCCACCCACATACAGTGCTTAATCCTAAGAACAAGACCTGAGTACTGCTTAACACTAATATTAAGTCAATCATTGCTAATAAATGGTTAAAAAGACTCGATACGTCCTATCATCAACAATGTTTTCAGACTTCCACCATCAACTACCTCCTTTGCTGTCTTGACACTGAGGATCCCTTGGCCGACCAGAATGGATAAGAAAGTAACAAGGAACCCTTGCAACGAACTACCCAACAACCTACCGCTCATCAAATATGCGGGAGGAAATAGAGTTGGATGTAATGGACATACATAGAAGAGACCTTCAAGTGAGATCACACATCAGGTAGGCCATTAAATAAAATGTGAGGGGGCAACAACGAGTTTGAAGTGAGTCAGATGGCAACATACGGAGGATCATTTTCGGAGAAATGAAAGCTAGTAAGCTATCAACGAATTAGCAGAAAGTAACGATAGAGAATGGAATGGAATAGAGATGTGCTATTGAGTCCTTTGTGCTCACTTGGGATGCAGGGAACACATAAAATACTGGTAATAAGTACGGAGGAAAAAAACGAAAATTCAGTTTACATATAAAAACAATACACTCATTGTTACAAATAAAAGCGAGTTTGAAAAACTTACCATATTGAGTGTTAACGCCAACATCCATAGCAACACTGACTAGTGTCTCTCCAAAATGTTCAGCAGGTAACTTTGCTGGAACTTTCAACCAGTAAGCCTTATTATCAGTAACCAAACTTTCTACCTTGCTCGCTAAACAGAAAGATGATGAAATTTGAATTTTTAAAGGCCGTATTAAAATCAAATCATATTTAGAAGCAAACGACAAAATATTTCTAGGCAAAATAGATCTTACACATTTACAAGATTGCAGACGCCTTTAGGTGTGTGTTCACTAACTTCATTACTAAGAAGTTGATAAAAGTTTAGATGGCGCTGAAAAATTTCGCATACCGCGTATAACCATATACATATATAAGTATACAAGAATAATTGTTGTTAAACAACTTTGAAAGCTACCACAGAACAACTTACAGAAGAGAAATATATATTCGTTGAATTTAGGACCTATAATTTATTTTTTTGAATTTTTAGTGGCGATGGTGTTAACTTTACGGGATAGGACTGCTAGGTTTACGTCTATGGTTCCCCAGTTTCCGGGCCTACTGTTAACCAGGCGAGATGTGAAGTGTATGAGCAGGGTATCGAATGCCGATCTCCCACTAGTGGCTGGTAAGTATTCCACTGAAGGAAGGAAAGTATTTGATTATGGGTATTATTGAGAAAAAACTAATTGCACAACTAGTGCTCAAACCACTGTTAATGGAAAGCATTTGTACTTAGGTGATGGTAGACCATACAATGAGAAAAGAACAGTACTTGAAGAATAAAATAGTCTATGCATTGGAGCTCCACAGAAACTAGCCAAGAGCAACAAATAGTAAAGATGAAATGTTCATGAATAATTTATGCTTTAGCAAGCTTTGATACGGTATTTTTAGATCAAAAGACATACCGCTTTCATCCCAGTTACCAAATTAACACACCTCATACTACAAACCATATATAATTAATCCCAGCACTGCTCCTTTTGGAGTCAACCAAAGCTACGACAGTCGAGTGGTGGTACGAGCTACGCAGAAGTTTACCGAAGATCATGAACCTATACTTCACAAAGAAATCACATTGGTTTATACCAGCTCGTAAAAGCAATATTGGATACTGGGTGCACTGCAGAAAACAATAATCATAAGAAGCATTAGGAAACTTTGGACACACATCTGGAGGCAGTAATTATTGGCTTGAATGTATTAAAGTGATTGCAGTGACAATGAAGTCATTACTAAATGGGATGCCAAATTATAGATAAGGATTACTAAATTTATTTACGTAATTCAAAAAAGTAAATTTCTATGAGTGAACATTGAGTGTAATCATAAAAGCCTGGCGAAACAAACGTCTGGAAATAATTATTAGAAGCATAGTTGGACAAAACTAACTTTGCATGGGTTACAACCTAGTACATATACCTACAGCCATACACATAATACGTTAAAAATTTTAAAAAATATTATATATGAGCTGAAGAAAACTTATCGAGTTATAAATACATCAATCTCTTTTATTTCAATATGGACTGACCGACATCCTCGATTTTCCTAGCTATTTTCAATAAATAATGAGGTCATTAAAAATATATGTAATTTACAAACACATGGGTTGATCCACAGCTCAATGGCTTCCATTATTTTCCTTGTTGCTTCATGTGTTAATTCGGCCTGCGAAACCAGAGCAATGAACTCTTCGTCGAACTCTGTTTTTTCAGCTCTTCCTATTGCTTCATTTGTTTTCTACAATATCTGGAATATGAATTTGTGATAAACTGACCTGGAGGGCTCTATTCAACTTGGTGTTTGTGCTATCCAACAACTTCTTCATCGTTGCGAGAACAAGTGAAACGTGCAAAGGCGTTTTGAGAGCGATACAAAGGTCTTCTTATATAGTCTAGTTGATCAAAACAAAATTGAACCCTTAACATTGGGAAAGAATATCTGAATATTACCTATAGTATTAAAGCCCACCATGGTATGTCCTCCAGTCTATCTATGAAAAAGTGAAAGCGGACTCGTCAGTATGTCTTTATTTTTACAATTAACTGTG